>VXBB01002178.1:274850-335071 GCA_013399915.1 Illadopsis cleaveri | reverse complement strand
TTTTTTTTTTTTTTTTTTGGCTCCTAGTGTCAAATCTGGTGCTTGAAGACATCTGAAACCTGTTTTATCCTCTCTCACCTCCACGTCTGTCTTGGCATTGTTACCACAATTACAAGGGCAGGTGACAGTTCTCTAGGCTTAGAATCCAACCTCTCCTGCAGTGAAATTCAATTGAGTAGCATCATTTCTTTGAAAAATAAACAAGACTGCAAGCTCTGCAAGGGAAGTAAATTAAATGTGTTCACAGAGCTTCAGAATCCTCTTTGCCTTTCATGTTATACTGCTTGACTTCCTATTAAAATTATTGCTAGCGTAGTCGGGGCAGTGACAAGGAGCATTTTTGTGAAAGAGATGTTATTGCAATGAGCTTGTAGGTGTCAGTTTTAATCATGGACAAGCAGATCTAGGAAAAATAATATATGACTTTTTAAGGTTGCTCTAGTGCAACAGCAAAGAGTAAGGTGAAATAATGTGGTATCCCTTCAGTCTCCCAAGCAATGAAATTCTATGTACAGTGAGAGGAATGCTGGACACTCCTCATGGCCCTTTTGCACTGATGTGGCTGAGAGAGGATTTCAAGGTCAAATATGAACCATGGAATCTACTTGCCTGCTGCCTTGTTCCATGTGTCCTCCCTTCCTCCCAGCAAAACCTTTTCATTAGCTGAGGAAACACAATTAGGCAGAAAATAGATCAGTGGACAGTTAGGAGCAATATATTTCTCTGTGGCAATAAATATATGTATTTGTTTGATACAGTAAACAATTCTATTCTAATTATTTGGTTTACCTTCTTTTTTAGTTTACTTGCTATTTTTAAACTGATGCATCTTTGTATAGAGATAGTTGACTTTTATTAGGAAAGGGTAAAACCTTTTGTTGTACCAATTAGTATGTGTTCAATATCTTCCTGGGCTGGTAGATGAGTAGCTGTGGCAATTTATTTTAGGCTCAGCAGCTACATATATCTTCTCACCAGCACTGAACAAAAGATTTTGAGGCCTTTTATTATGTAGTGGTGGGGTAGACTACTAGTTGAAGGGACCGAACTGGATACTTAAAAAACCCCTGCTCTTTTCTTTGCATTTCATTTCTAATATGGAATATTCTCATTGGTACAATTTTTTTATATTCCTTGAACCTTCATTCCAAAACTGAGATTAGCATTGATTCATTGAGGTCTGTTTGTCCTACTGCAGTGCTATTCCTACATGTCTCTGACACCAACCACTGCCATCTCCAGAGCAACTTTTTGAGGTTATCAAATGAAACAGTTACATTTGAATTCATACAGACACACCGTACTGACTGGCATTTAATCAGTTCTTAGAAAGCAGTCCTGGTGCTTATTAACTCCCAAAAAGCTACTGCCTTCAGTTGCCAGCTAGATAACTATTTTTTCTTTGCCAATAGATAGTTGCCTCTAAATGCCTAGGGAATGATGATGCTTGGTGGCAAGTGCAGGCTGTAAAATATTTATCTTTAACACACAATTGTGTTACTGCAGCCTTTAATAGGATTTGGTGTCAGGCAAACATCTGCCTTGGCCTCTGGCCCAAAGATAGGGAAACAAGCTATTAAGTTGAATGTTGCATAGTAAATAAATAAGGCAGAAATACTGTTAAAGTAGCTGTACTGCTGACCGGCAAACATGGTGAGTATATAAAAAAGAATTCCATCAAGAGTCTAGCAATTTGTCTGCCTTCTTAATATGTTTATTGTGTTGCATCTGGATAAAGGTAATTCATGTCGGTAGTTGTGAGCCAGGCCAACAGATCTTTATAGAGTTCACCACAATAGAATTGGCTTTCATGGGCCTTTTTGTCAGCAGCAAAGTGGTCCCCTGAGCAGACCATTAGCCTGGGAGCTTTGTTGCTGTCACATGAGTCAATTTATAATATGAAGCAAATGCTGTGTTGTATTTGTCCATGTCTCAGATTAACAACCTACCAAAAAAAAAAAAAAAAAGGGAAATGGTAACAATTAGCAATTTCATATTGAGCTCAATAATACCCTTAAAAGATAGTGTAGTGTGAAGTCTTATTGTGGGTATGGGCTGGATCATGCCAGTTTACGGCTTCTCTCAGAGTAAAGGGTGATTACAGTGGAAAAACTAGCAATGGGATAAAGGTTTCAGCTAAGTTTCCCTCAAAATCTGCCAGCTGTGAGTTTGCTTGTACTGAAAAACATCCCCTGAAATAAATGGCAAAAATAGCGGATCAATGTTGTTTTATGCAATATGTTGAATTATAGCTGCTGAGGATACTTAGGGAATTCTTTTTGTTTCTTTTTTTACTTTGATAATTAAAGCTCATGAGCAGAAAGGGCCTTAAAGAGTACTACAGAAAAAGAGTTCTGCTCGTGGACAAGTTTAGGCTTTCACACTTAATGGATGATTTGCATTTCTTATTTTTATGAATCCAGAAGGAGTTTTGTACATCCTCCTTTTCCTGGCTGAGGTACGTTGTCCTAGAGTAGGGAGTACCTGCTCTATCAGACAGGGCATTTCCATACCATTCTCCAAAATGAGACAGTGTGGATCTGAAACCAAGTGTCTCATTACGTCATTTAGACTTTCTCTCAGAGAAGTATGAGGATGTTTATAATGGAGAACTGCGAAGATGCTCAGAGGGCTTTAGCACTTCTCCTGTGGAGACAGGCTGAGGGAGTTGGGGTTGCTCAGCCTGGAGAAGGTGCCAAGGAGACCTTAGAGCTCTTCCAGTACCTAAAGGAGCTACAAGAGAGCTGTAGCAGGACTTTTTACAGGGGCATGGAGTGATCGGACAAGGAGGAATGGCTTTAAACTGACAAGTGGGCAGGTTTAGATTTGATATTGGGAGGAAATTCCTCACTGTGTGATGAGACATTGGCACAGGCTTCCCAGAGAAACTGTGGCTGATCCATCCCTGGAGGTGTTAAAGGCCTGTTTGGATGGGCTGTGGTGCTACTTAATCTAGTGGAAGGTGTCTCTGCTTGTGGCAGGGGGATTGGAACTGGGTGGTCTTTAAGGTTCCTTCCAATCAAAACCATCCAGTGATTCTGTGATCCATAAAATGACTTGTTTTTTCAGTTGCTAATTAGATTGTGAAGCTGGCAGAACACATAATTCCATAGGCAAGCTTCTGCATTCCCTATTAGAAACCCCACCACCTCAAGTTTTGCCAGTGTGCCCATGGTGTGAGTTGTTTGCTTCCGGAAGTTTCATTCCTGCTGCCATTGGTGGTTGAAAGGTGGCATGGAAACTGTTTTCAGTGTTCTCTTTGGACATTGTAGCAAAACCTGATGAAGGCATCATGCATCATCCATTGGCTGGCCCTGCAGTTACTAATCTCTGCCCTTACCAGCTGGTGTCAGTCAGATCTCTTTGGGGATTTGGAAGCCAAGAGAAAACTGTGGGAATCAGACTGGAAACAGAGAACATATATATCTCTTTCTAAAAAAGAATTGTTCATGGTCTCACAGTGAACTTTAACAATTAAATGAAACAAACCAAAAACATTGTCATGATTCTCTAAAGGAGTTCCCATGGTACTATTCATAAAACACCATATGGAATTTTGTATATATTGGAAAATACTCCTCTAATTATGTGAACAGCTTACAAAGTAAGTTGTATAATGGAGACTAGAAGCCAGCCATAACCGCGGTGGCCTGTTTTTACTTATTGACTGATAGTGTGTCACCTCTGTGGCAATGTTGACTGTGAACATACTCAAAAGAAAAACAGCTGCTTTGTGCCACTGACTTAGGGACTCCCTGAATGTTAAAGTTGTGTCCCTTCTATCCCATATGATTATAATTTGGCTAAGCCCTAGCATCTGAAAATGTCTGATTCCTCATTCTTTCCAGGGTTCTCCCATCACGACTCCCTAATTTCTGATGCCAAGTCACCCGCCTCCTCCTGTTTCGGTGTTATATAAGTGTTAGAGCAGTGTGAATGAGTGTGTATACACTTACACATGCCAAAAGGGCCAGAAAACTGTCTGAGGTGCCCAACTGGCAGCCTGTAACCACTGAAAGAAAATTGTGTCCTAGGATGAAAACAGAGGTTTTTATGAGAAGCCTTGAGTGAGTATAACTTGCTAATGCCTGCAATCTTCAAAGTAAAAAGAAATTCCAGGTTGATTCTGCCTAAGAATATAAATAGGAGCATGCTCAGTGTTGCACACACAACTTGCAGACTGGCTGTTCACAAGCCTCAGTCTCCACCTTGCATGTGCTCATTAGATCTGGAGTTTCTGAGGAAAAAAGTGGGCTCATTTAACACTTCCTCTGTGGAAGTACTTTGGAGTTGTTTGGGAGTAGCTTTGAGACAAAGATGCACTGCATGAACCTTCATCACTTTTCAGAATTGATTCTCAGTGGTGAAGAACTTTTGGGAGTGTGTGAAGACCTTAATTGCCCTGAATCACCAGGGAAGTTTGCATCCTTAACTGCTAAAAAACAGCAAGTGGCACAAGTCACAGGGGGAGTAGAGTTTCTTTTCACTTCATCTCATCTCTATCAGGCAGGTTATTCCAGGGCAAATAGAGATAGTATAAAATGAGAATACATTAAAAATGTTACTTTCGGCTATATTGGAAAAACGAGGGACATCAGAGAAAACAGTTAAATTGGATGAAAGGATTTTTGTGGGCCAACTCTATTAATAGTAGAGGGTATTCAGGTGACAGGTAAGAGCTACTGAGGTGCTTCAGTGAGGAAGGTAAAATGGGTTTCATCCACCTGTTTTTTAATTCTTTTTGAGTTAGCCACTGTATGGCATGAAGCAGTATGACCACCCTTGCAAAGTGTCTGGGAAACCAAAGGTTGAGGAGATAGTGATAGATGAAGTGATACGTGTGCATGTCACTGCAGCATTACGATGAGAAATGCAAGATCTGCATATGAACCAGAGAATAGATGTGAATATTTTTTGTAGTGTGTTGATGTCAGTCACCATCAGTAGGGATCTCACCAGTTATAGATGTCTATGCTGAACTAGTCAGAAGAGGAGAGGATGCACCACCAGAGTAAAGTTCTTACCTGGATTCACCCAGAGATTCTGGAAAGGTTGGTTACCTGAGTACAGGTCTGCTCCATTTCTGTGGTCACTCCGAACTTCTGAATCCCTTTATCCATCGTCATTGTAGTGAATAAAGTAATTCAGCTTAATCTGCAGTGGACATCGAATTGGTGTGCAGAGTCTTGCCTGTCTTATCCTGGGCATCACAGACACACCAGCTGAACCCCTGTAACTGCAAAATATTGTTTCTAGTAACAAAGATTACCATTTTGCTGATGTGGTGCATTGTCACACTTTGGAACAGTTGCTGTGCTTGACATTATGCCACTTTTTAGATACATTCTACATGTTTCTGTGGGTCTTTTTACTATTTTGCTTAAATATTATGCTACAAAAATATACCAAGAAAGCTGTATGGATATTTACTCCTTTTCAAGATCTCAGTTTAGTCCATTAAAGCAAAAACTTGAGAAAAAGCTTTTAATAATAGTTGTTAATATTCTGAAGGTGTCGTTAACACTGGGAGTCTGTCCTGCATCAAGCCCTGAGGTATTCCCCTTGACTGCAAAGGTCACAGGTGTTACATCTATGCAGTGTTGCTCTACCTTGCAGCCCCTGACCCAGTGTGGCACTGGGGTGGTGAGGTGTCATGGGACAACTGCGCTGATGCTGAATAGCATGGCTCTTCTCTTCCCAGTTTTCAGGCAGAAAAAAAAAAAAAAAATACATATATATATATACTCGAGTTGGGTTTCTTTTTTTTCTGCTGCATTCATTTTTTTGCCACCTTTTGAGCTTAACCATCTCATTGGAGGGTCTGACAAGTGCCAGAACCAGCACAAAAAGAGGGAGCTTACAGTTGTTCTTAGAATGAGAAGATTAGAGGAAAAGGACTGACCCTTTCAGCAATAGGAGCAGTTAAATCTCCTTGCCTATCTCATTATGTTGTTTCACAGAACTCACACTCTGTATGTTTTTCATGTGTGTGAGTATGTACAAAAATAACTTCTTTTTCCTAAATCTCTGTGTATTTCTTGAAGAAAAGAAAAATGTAGGTATTGTAAAAAAAGCATAGAGAAAAAAAGGCATAAAGTGAATTCATTTTTGTTTTCAGCAGTGACATTAACCCATGTCAAAATTCTGAAGATTGTATATACTTGGGCTACTATTAACTTTTCATTTACAGGATAGATTTCTGTTTATACCTGCTATGAAGTGAGACATGATATTCCCAAATATCAGTATAAATGTACAAGGCCTGAACGGTTATTTCGTTATTCTAGGAAGCATGGCTGCTGTTTGATTGGAATAAAGATGGCAGCTCAAGCCTAAAGGGTTGACTGCATATTGTGACTGTATTTCCATATGCCATCAAGTGAATACCTGCTTAACTACTGAGTGTTAGAGAACTGACAGCACTTCCTTGTACCTTTCTTGCTGCATGGAGCTGTCTACTTCTGAGATGTCTGAAGCTAGGACTTTAAACATAAATGATTTGAACTGGTTCCATTATTTAAAATTGCTGTTGTTCTTTATGAATGATTAAATTACACCACAGCCTTTAAAATGTCCTTCAGAAACCTCTCCTCTTTGGCAAACACCCATCCAGAAACCAGCTTCCTTTCATTTGTGATTAGAAACTAATCTGCACATCTCTGCTGCCTCTGGTTCTCTTCACTTGCACTGATTGGGAGTTTACAAATAACTTTGCTCCCACAAGATCTCGTGAAGTACGTCTGTGCGAATGCAGTCATTATTCACAGGGTGAGATTTTCACCCCACTCCATGTGTACCACCAGTGTCCCTGCTGTATAACCAAATCCAGTTTTCATCTTATAGGCATCTCCCTCAGAAAAAAATGTGAAATAGCACTGCAGAATGAGCCATGGTATTTATTACAATGTGTTTCAAAGCCCCACTCATGTTTATTCAGTATTCACTCACCATTTAGTGTAAGAAAATAAGATTATTTTCATTCTCTTTTGGATGTGTTTACCAGCTTGTGGTGTTCTTTTATGAATAATATGTTTTAGCCCCAATATTCTGAACTCTCCTCAAAAGAGAAGTGCTAGATAACATTTTGCTTACCTGTTAACTTCCCCTGAAAAATTAATAGCTGGTGGTTTTTTGCCAAAGTCAGGGAATTTAAGATGATAACTAGAAACAGAAGAAAATGTGGAATAGACCTATTCCACCAAATAGAATATTAGCCCCAGCACTTCGAGCTGTTAAAGATATAAATTATATAATGTATAATGTATTATATTCAATAAAATATTGCAGAGCAAATAAGAAGAAATTTGGCTAAAAGTATTTCTTGAGCAGGGAGATAGGATGAACCAAGGGTCTGAATTCATAGGGAAACATATCTATCATCACTCAGCTCTTTTTGGCACAAGTAAATGCCTCAAGGTCACTTAAGTCAACAAAATTGGACCACAAGTGCATGTTCTGCCATGAGAATGGTGTGTATTGCATCCCAGCAATAAATTCAAAGAGGAAAAATGGTCATAAAAATACACAGGAAGAAAAGACATTTGGAAGTTTTTGAGTATTGAGAGAATGCCTAACTTGGTGGGTGCTGAGCAGTTCGTATTTAATCACAGGATTTGTAATGGAACCATCCATTGGTGTAAATGGATGAGCAGGGTTTTGTGCAGCTCACACTAATGCTTTCTCCCGGAGTGCAGCAATTGCTTTGAAGTTTCAACTCTCCTGCCCATCCAGAGCTCTCCTAAACTCAGAGGTGTTTTCTTGCCTAAAGGAGTGTCTGAATTCTCTTTTGTTTTCCAGAATCAGTGGATAACTGTCCCAGTAATTGCTATGGGAATGGAGACTGTGTGTCTGGGACTTGCCATTGCTTCCTTGGCTTTCTGGGCCCTGACTGTGGCAGAGGTAGGAATTTATGCTTGATTAACTGTTCCACTCTCCCATTCAGTTAACATTTTTCTTCTGGAAATCATATTCATGATGGTGCCTTTTACAAAGTACTCTTCACCCTGTGTGGGAATGCTGCAGTAGAATGGAAACGAGTTGATATGTGAATTTGTTTGCTACAAATTTGCTAAAATTTCACGCAGCAGCTGAGGGATCAGCAGGTGTTTGCTCTGGAGAAAAGGAGGCATCTTACTGGTGTAAGACTTACAACTGCCTGAAAGGAGGGTATAGCCAGGTGAGGATCAGTCTCTTCTCCCAAGTGGTAAGTGGTAGGACAAGAGGAAACATCCTCCAGTTGTGCCAGGGGAGGTTTAGATTGGCTATTGGGAATTTTTTTTTTAGCAAAGGGTTTGTCAGGCTGCTCAGGGAATCACCATCTCTGGGAGTGTAGGTGTGACATTTAGGAACATGGTTTAGTGGTGGGCTGGCAGTGCTGGCCTAGGAGTTGGACTCGGTCTTGGAGGGTATTTCCAACCTTAATGACACTATGATTCTATACTAATTGTGACTGCTGTGCCCTTAGCAACAACACAACCGCTTGGGCTTCTTGTGGACAGGCAAAATGTCACGCTGGAAATTTTCTCTCTGGAAGTGACTTTAGAAAACATGACCTACAAATGTGGCATTATGGTTTGTTTAGCAGAGCGCTTTTATCAGTGTGGCATGACACTATAATGATACTTTCTTTTGAGATACTGATTATTCAAAAAATACATTGCAAGTCTGCCTGAGCCTGGCAGTCTGGCCAACAGTAAAAACACTGGAAGGACTGTGAAGGAGACTTGCCCCAGTAAACAGTATAATACATTTTTCTGCTCAAGTGATAAGTATTTTTAATAAATGGCTTTGGAAGGGTTTTTCTTTGGCCTGAATTTTTTGGGTTATTTAAACGTTTAAAAAACAAACTGAAATACTTTTAGTAAGAACACATTTCAAACCAAGATATCAAAACCTTGCATGTGGGAAATTACAGGATACTGTGCATCAACCTTTTCAAGGCCTTTTTTGGCTCAAGCAGTCCAACAAACTAAGTGCAGATTTATAAATCTGGGGAGGGAGGTAGCATAAAACGTTAGCGCCCACCCAAGGAGCTTCGGTAAGGCTGCAGGTCAGGCCTTCACCCCAGCTCATCGCCACTTTGGAAAGCAGGCTGGCGCCTTCCCAAGAGCGATCTAAACTCTGTCCAACCCCGGCCCTCTCCCCCTCCAGCCGAGCTGGGTCACATCCCAGCAGCGAGCCAGGAGACAGAGATAAGGAGCCGCGCACCCCCAGGGCAGGCGGGAGCTCCCTGCCGAGGCAGCCAGGCTGGGCTGAACCCGCCGGGGTTTCAGAGTTCACAGCCCAGTAAGATGGATGTGGCAAGCTGCAGTCCCTGAGAGCTGTTATGTCAAACTTCTTGCTGACTCAGGTTACACTTGGTTTGCATTTCCTTACACTTGGTTTGCATTTCCAAGCTCCTTTTCAAATCCCTGGAGCTGGAGACAAAAGGAGTTTTTTCCATGTCCCATAGTATATTCCAGCTCACACCTCCTAACTTTCAGTAGGGGCAGAAGTTCAGGGCTTGTTCCCCTCAAGCTCCCTGTAGAGTCTGTGGAGAAGAACTTTCTTCACTGTGAGTCAGAATACTTAAACTCTTGTTCTGAATCCACTTTCAGAGGAGCTCACCTCCCCTCCTGGGCTATATCCCAAACCTTCTCAGGCTTTTCAGTGGAGCCATGTGACTCTCTCCCATCTGACCAGAGCACATGCTCTAGCTGCTATGAACACCTTTTATTCAACTCTGTCTTTTCGTTCAGAATCATCTGGGTTGAGATCACAGCTTGCACTCTGCCTTTAGGAAGACAGAATAATACCTGGAGTGCCAAAATTGTGTTTATGTATGCATTTCCACTCACTGGGCGTGTTAAATAGATTACGTTGCCATGAGGATGAGACCCAAGGATCCCAGCATTTCCCCTATTGGTTTTCAGGGGCATCCAAGATTCTTCTTTTGACCTACAAATCCCTCAAAGAGCAGCATGTGTAAGGCTGTTACAGTATCCATCTGCAGCCCTTCACAACCCCTGTACAGAGCAGTAATCCTTAAATAAGCAGGTTCCTGCTCACATGAAGAATTCCATGGATTTCCTGGGTGTTCCTTTGTTTCCATTCAGCCTCATAATTCACCATCCAAATGAATAGGAAACTGGAGCAGAAAGCGTTTCTCTTTTTAATAATGGTTAATTTTTAATTATTATTATTAACCAATTATTTTAAACAAAATAAATGAGAGCAAGTCACCAGAGGTGTATTCCATAAGCTTTTTGAAGGTTTTCTTGGACATGGGTGTTTTCAAGTTCCGTATAAAGTAAATAAACAAACAAATAATCTTACTCTCTGATGCTCAACTTTTCAAGAAACAGAGCATGCATTTGGGTTGCTGCTATCATTACAATTACTGTAATTTTTCCATCATAGACATTGTTGGAATGATCAGGTAATAATTATATATCTTTATATATGGAAAAGTGTTGCACAAGTAACAGGAGAAAAAATTTAGAAATCTCTTTTGTCTTTATTCATTATTGCATGCTATAGAGGAGGTCTTGTTCTTGCCATTGCCTTGACATTTGTAGCAGTGCTTTCCAGGCAATGTGAAGGTATTCTCCACAGAAGGCTCTGTGGAGTGTCAGTCTCACTGCAGATGGTCAGTAATTTATCTGATCTTTTACTGAGTGATCAGGTGTCCTGTCAGGAAACATGTAAGCCTTTCTCAGCAACCTCTCCCTGGTTAAAGGCAGTTATTCTTTCTTCTTGTTGAAAAGAATGGCAGACTATCTCCTGCCAGTACCTTGAAAGAACAACATCCATTACTGAGCATTGAAATTTGAGATAGGAGAGGCAGAAAATTCCATCACTTAGCTGAAAAGTGAAATTACAGAGTGAGTGCGCTGTGAACCATGCACACAACATGGTGTATCTTAAACAATTTAAGTCTCGTATTGTATAGGTAGATACCATCTTGCAAATGATGCACTTGCAACACACCACTGCAATGTGTTTCCTTTCAAGCGAACAGAGTGCTTCTTGGTAATAACAGTTGCCAAATTCCTTTCTTTCCTCAGCCACTTTTATCTTGGTCAGGCAAATATAGTTCACTGCATATCAAACTGGTTTAATAGTCAGAATTGGCAATGCTTTGTGCTTTATTCAGGCTGCTGTAGTTCTGGAACACTCCAACTGACTTGACTACAAGGACGTGTGGAAAGAACTCATGATGCACTTTGTGAGATTACTGTCTGAAAAGATGGGAAGAGAAGGAGAGGAAAGCTTTCCTTAACCATGTAATACCCCTTCCCACACATAATCAAAGTCAGGAACAAAGCAAAAGATGATTCATCACATACCTAATTCAGTTGAATTAAGCAGCAGAATGGAATATTCATTTCACATTTGTCTTGCATAAAATTTTCATAAATTGCCGTTCTGAGGGGCAGATGAGAAGGCCAGCTGCTCTCACCTAAGGCTGATGTGCAACAGTGAACAAAAGCAGTCTGTTTTGAATATTTGTCCTTGCAACTGAGTTTCAGCAAAATGAAATGAAAGAGAACAAGACTTAAGCAAGAAGTTTCAAGGTAGAGTGAACAGGAAAAGGCTATTGTTTCTGAGGGACTGAAATCAGCAGCTTCCTTGGGAAAATCAGAGCAAAGGACAAAAGGAAAATAATGTGGCTTGTGTGGAGAATGGAATAAGGAGAAGTCATCATCTGAAGGGAGCTGGAGAAGGCTTGGAGAGCAGTGATGACAAAAAGCTGTGGTCATAAGGCTGAAGTTTGGTCCTTGATGCTCTCTTCTTCCTTGGGGAACCTGTTCTGTACCCATCAGTTCATCCCATCCAACTCTGCCTGGCAGTTTCCAAATTTAGCTCTGAAAATGCTTAATCCTGGGATCCATCATGCCACAGCTTGAGCTTGTCATCTTCCTCTTCTTCCCTTTATCACAGGGAAGAAATCCTGTATCTATGTGGCCTTGAGAGTCAGCTGACTTTGCTGACAAGGACAATTAAAAATCCTTTTTTGAATCCTTTATAAATGTACAAATTTCAGAGGACAGATTTACACAGCTTTTATTACAGGGAGCTTGGTAACAGTAGAGGTCAATTTTGCATTGTGGCTGGTGATGAATTGAGTCCAGCGGAGGTGATAACCAAAAATGGGGGATGGACATTCAGTTAGAACTACAGAATTGTTAAAGTTGGAAAAGATCTTTAAAACTCTTTTCATCAAGTTCAGTTATTTACCCAGCACTGCCAAGTCCACCACTAAGCCATATTCCTATATTCCACATCCACACATCTTTTAAATTCCAGCAGGGATGATGACTGGGTCGCCTCCCTGGGCAGCTTGTTCCAGTGCTTGACAACCCTTTCAGGGGAGAAAGCTGGTAGCTGAATGTATGACATGAGCTATATCAGGGAAATAGTCTCAGTGTGGCATTCTGGGCTCTGAGCAAAGCAACTGAAACCCATAAAGCTGGGTGTTAACCCAGGAAAAAACAGGGGAGTGATCTGTGTGCCGCTGAGGTCCACAGCAGAGGCAGTGTCAAGGAAAGTCTGGCAGCAGGTCAGGGATAGTGATAAGCAATCTAAGGTCAGTGATACTGCTGAAAGAAGACACTGAACATTGTAAAATCAGAATGTAAGAAAACTATGAGTTTGTTTTGTGAAAAAAGGTATCAGAGACACAAAGCAAGAAGATAGTCTAAATTAAGGGCACTCTTTGTTTTAAACACTCATAGGAGAATACAGTTAACAAGCTGGATATCATCCATGTAAAAGATTTGATTTTGGCAAAACAAACAGCAACATACCCTGGTGAAGACTGTGTATAAAGAATGTAAATCACATGCTGGGCTCTTGTGCTCCTTTTTGAAGTGATTTTCCATTTGTTTTAATTTGTTTTTTGTTGTCTGTCCATAGCGTCCTGCCCAGTGCTATGCAGTGGAAATGGGCAGTACATGAAAGGAAGGTGCTTGTGCCACAGTGGCTGGAAGGGAGCAGAGTGTGATGTCCCCACCAACCAGTGTATTGATGTCTCCTGCAATAACCATGGCACGTGCATCATGGGCACCTGTATCTGCAACCCTGGATACAAAGGCGAGAGCTGTGAAGAAGGTATTTGCAAGATGCATTCAATTAGCCTTTTGCTTTGATTGTTGTTCTGTAATTATATGGATGGAGGCAATTCAGAATCGGACTGGCACTTAAACAGAACAGTAATAGGCACCTTAGAGATACAATAGATGGATACAACATAAAAATGATATGTTGTCATAACTTCTCGTTAGCTATCATACTTGTTCAATAATTGGATGAAAAGCCATCAAATGCTTCACATAGAAGAATCTAGTTGAAAGACCAGAACATCTAATCATATGTTCAAATGTTCTTATTAAAGCATCGTTTCCATTTACACATCTAAACGTATAATTACTTTTACAGTGCTTTCTTCTCTGTTGCTCTATGCCAAGCAATTTCAGTTGCTTACATACACAAAATGGTGGCATGTGAGAGAAAGTCCCTGATCCTTGTCAGCTTTAAAAGCTTAGAAATGCTCAGGACTTGAATTAAATTCTGCTTCAAAGTCAAATATTATTTTAATGGCTCTTCCACAGCTTTTTTCTCACATTAGCCCCCAAACATTTCTCATTTACATTTAGATTTATGTCTGCTTTTAGCATTTATCTTTAATCTTTTTGTGTAGGAATTCACCTGCCAACATAAACCTTTATCTTCCTGAGTCTGTGGCTGCTTCTTACTGCTAATGAAAAACTGGACAGTTTTGCAAGTGTATAAATCATTCAGAGTATAAAAATATATCCAAAAGTGCATTATTTAAAGAATAATGTTCAAAACTTTTGAAGACTATTCTCAGAATTCTATGTTGGTGACCTGATAAATAATTATTCTCAAATTGCACTTCTACAAGTACACATGTAAGGCCTCTTCACTTTGATAGATTAAAAACGTCATTTGATACATTTAAGAATGACAATGGCTTGAATTAATTTATGGTTGTCTTCATGTATGCAGGATAAAGATTTATCTGAAATGGCTTTGTTTTATAGGCAATGAAAATAGGCTGGATTGGATTCAGACATTCAAATGGCATCTAATCTAGCAATTCTTTTGATGTGTTAAACGTATTGGAGTGGGATATCTCTGATGATGAGCATGGCTTCAGTAAATGTTAAGAGACGAAGACAGTATCAGCTTTTATAACAATAAGTCATCTCTTGAGAAAGCCTCATTTTGGCTTAAAGCACAATTCAGTGAAGCTGTGGGGCATGCAAAACCCAAAGATTGTGACTACTGAAGTATCTTTAAAACATCTCTGTAGACCTCCTATTTACTAGATCATATCTTTACTGGATAAACAGAAATGAAAAGATCCTGATTTTGCCTCCAGCCAGAAGTGTTTAATGTGTGTAAATCAGAGTGAGATTTGCCCTTTTTCTAACAGGAACCCTTATTTCCCTGGTCACGTTTAAAGCAGAAAAGCCAGGCACTGCTCAGTTATTTTATGTTATCACTGTAGCAGGGGACAGTGTCAGTCCCGCTAGGTCAAAACTTGAAAAAGGAGGAAGAACAAAGAGAATGTGGTTTTTCTTATGGGCTGTTTAGTATTTTTCCAAGCATGCATGTTTTTGATATTCAGGGTATAATTTGTATTATGTTGTGAGGGGGGTAAGCAACTCAGAAATATGCCATGTGGGAAATCTTGAGAATATATATACACATATTTAGATTTAGTAAAAAAGTTGATTTATACTATTTTTTAAATTGCTTTTACTCTTTAATTTCTCTTCTAAGAAGGGCCATCTGGCATTGATTACTTTTTATTATTTCTCAGTTCTCGTAGCTTCACTGCTTGGTCCATGTTTATAGTGGGTTTTCATTCCAGAGTTTCTTCTGTCTTTTCTTTTCCTGCCATAGAAGTTCAGCAATGTTTATAAAACATCAGCCAACAATCCTACGCAAGTTTTTCTTTTCTTCTTCCTTAGTTTATTGGCCCATATTTTATAAGGCATGGCCTAAGCCAGCGAGACATTGCAGGGAGGGGAGCAAATTTAAGCAGTGAAATATGAGAAGTTACTCTTTGGGCACCAAATAAGCCTAATAACTTGTGTGACCAATGAAGCATGAAGCATACTGAGAAAAAGTGTAGAAGAGGCACTAACCTTGCTTGCTGCATGATTTATCTCCCTGGCAAAGATTCTGCACAAGGCTAAACTATAAACAGGGCATTTTCCAACCAAGAATTTGACCATTTAGGAGATTTGCCAACCAGCAACACAGACATATGCTTATTTTTTTTCTTTTCCAGGTATACTAGATCTTGTCTGCTCTGCCCTCATGCCCAGTTCCCCATCTCTGCTTCTCCCAGAGCTGAGCAGCTAAATTTGTCAAGCAGAACTCCCTAAAAATATACCATTGTACTCCAAATCCACTAAGCAATTGATTAAGAAGAAAGCAGAAGCCTGTAATCCTGTCCCAGGGCCCTTCCGATGGTGCAGAAAGCCTAAAGAGATAGAGCTAGTGAGGCTGAGATTAAAGTAGCCATTGTGTGTGACATTTTCTGAAAGGGCTCATTTCAACATGAAAAATGGCCTTGGGATTATGATAAATGGGGGGTTCTGACATGCACATTCCCCTCCTATAATCGTCTGTGTTAGAGCTGAGATAGCAGATTGTCTGCCTCCTGTGATGGAGGCCCCTGTAGAACTCACCTTTTTCCCAATTGACCTTCAGAGGGGATGATTAATTGCCTGGAGGTAGCCTCTTGTCAGTTAGCCTGTGATCTTTGTTCTCTATGTTCAAACCATCTGCTGAGAACGGACGAGGGCTGCTACTCCATCCCTTAGTCCTTTTCATACTTATTACTGCTGAGAAAGAACAGGGCCAGGGCTTCAAGGGTCTCATGCTAAAATTGGCACCCTCGCTCCCAGCTTGCTAACAGTGAAGGAGATTTATGGACTCATCCTTTCCAGCCTCTTAAAATTTTTGAGGATTGTTCCAGCTATGAGCAGAGCTCCAGGAATCAAACAAAAAAGAAAATTCTCTCTCATGCCTTGGGATAGTAATAACTGAGCCATTACTTGTCAGACTGAGAAGGGTTTGAGAATCCAGGGAATTATCAGAGCAGCTGTTGTGTTTCCTTTTAAGGTTTCTGGATCTTAAACAGGTCAGTGGAATTCTTACTAGCTTTTCCAGGGGTAAAAACCAAACCACAAACCTGCCATGTGTGCGCTGGCCATGTTCTGCCCTGCTCTATCAGAGCCAGAAGCTGGACAGTTTTCCTGTGCTTCTTAGCCAGACTGACACTTGTCACCAATCCCCAGGGAACTGCCACACACCGTTTCAAAAGACAGGAAGAATTTCTCTAGGCTGTCTTATCAGCTTTTATCTATAAATAGACGATCGACTCCTCCAGTCAGTTTTTCTGGGAGGGTGTCTGGTGCATTTCATATTTTTCAATTGCTGGGTGAAATTCCCTTGTGGGCAGAGCAGCTGACAGTTGCTTATGAAACACAACTCAGGAATCAGGGAGAGAGTACAGTTGGTCTTTTGGTGTGCATTGCTATGCCCCTAACTAAATGGTCTCTGATCTTTTTAGGAAAGTTCCTCTTTGTGGGGGGGAAGTTAACCTCAGACATTTAAAAAAGAGTATTAATTGATCAAAAATAAAACCAGAAGAACTCCATTATAAAAAAAAGCATGATTTTGTTTTAATCCTTATTCCAGAAAAAACGTCTATGGATATATTTCAATGTGAAATTTCTTTAAGTCTCCATGAAACCTGGATAGATTTAAGCACATTCTTCAATTTAAGCATGTATTTTGCTGAATAAGAGTGTCAGCTTCTGCTGAACCTTTATGCGAAATTCTCTCCCAGAAAACTAGGGCTCAGCTTCAAATTCATTAGTAATAGTAATTTAGGTTATTCTAGTAAAATAAATGAAGATACACTATGCGTACAATAGAATATTATTATTATTCTATTCTTAATTAATATTAGCCTATTCCTACCAGAAAGATCACTTATTAGTGCAGACCTGCATAAAAGAATGGATTTCATCGCTAGATGTTTCTCTGTTTTTCACGTAGGTGTTTTAGGTCTCACTGCCTTTTAGGGCCACTGACTTCTTGCATGAAGCATCTGTTTTGTTCACAGCAGGGTTTTTTGGTTGAAACCTTGAGATACTGTGTAAATATGTTTGTGTAGACAGCAGTCTGATAAGCTTTTTTCCTGAAATTCCCACTTGCTTTCTCTGTGTGCTTCCTCTTCCTTCTCACAGTTGACTGCATGGATCCTACCTGCTCGGGGCGAGGCGTTTGCGTCCGAGGAGAATGTCACTGTTCAGTCGGCTGGGGAGGAACAAATTGTGAGACCCCAAGAGCCACTTGCCTGGATCAGTGCTCTGGGCATGGGACCTTCCTCCCGGACACTGGGCTCTGCAGCTGCGATCCCAACTGGACTGGCCACGACTGCTCAATCGGTAACGTCAGCGCTGAGTTACTTTTCGTATTTCCTTAAACTTTGTGAAATACTCAGACTTAGATCTGCAAAAAAAGGTGCTACAGATGTATTCCAGTGAAGTACATGGAGGGCATGACCAGAAGGAGAAATTCCATAGCTCAACCACATAAATAATTCTTCTACCTTTGCTGAGCATAGAGTAATATCATAAATAACTCCATTAAAGCCACCTAGGCTTGCTATTGTTCATTATATGGCTGTAAATGTAATTGATGGTCTACATATAACTTCTTGTTCTAGTGATAGCTCTTGATGAACCCCAGTAGCCACTAAAGGGTCTGTTTTGATTTTTAGGAGATGACTAAATAATCTTTAGTGGCTGTAAACAAGAAGGAAGATTTGGTAATCTGTCAGATCTCCTTTCCCTTCTGGATTGAAAGCTTGTGCTTTTCTAGGCTAGAGGAGGATGAGTGCCTCATGAGGTTCATATTAAAAGACTGTCCTCTACCAACTAAAAAATAAGTTTACTGAGTAGCAGTATTTATTAGTACAAGCAGCTACCAAGAAGACAAATTTTTGTGGGCAGTTTTGTGTAGAGGTTTGGAACAGCGACCTTCATTCCTCCTCTGAATGGGCATCTTGGTCAAAATCTGCATCAGGTATGTGAATTGAAGGCTAAAAAAACCTGTTCAGGACCCTTTCTTCCAAATGCAATTAGCTCTTTGAGGCCACACTGAGAAATAGTGGAATACGTTAAATAGAACCTATGGAGTATCAGTCCTCTTCGGCTTTTGTCCTGTATTGTGTGCTCACAAAAAAAAGAGACCTCAGCAATAACAGTTTCTTACACAACTGGAGTGGAACTAGGCCAGAAATCCAGGGCATCTCAGTATAGGCAGTGAAATGAAAGAAATTTTCAGCAAAGCAACCAAAAAAAAAAAAGCTATTAGGGGAGTGGATATAGTAGAAAAATCATGTAAATAACATTTTCACTGAGGAATTGCTATCATGAGTAAAGAAAATCAGGTTAACTGTTTGCAAGTATTTTAAGAGAGTAATTTCCAAGGATGAGGCAAACTGAATAAACTGGTGCTAAGAACATAAGAAAACCTTTTTGACAATCATAATTTAGTCTAGATGTTAAAAGCTTGTCATAAAGTAAAATTGACTGGACTAAAGAATAAGCAGAAGAGGAGCCCTATTCTACTTGCCTGGGGCTGAAACCAGGTTGATCAAAACATTTGCAGATGTAGGTAGGGAAGCTATCATGCATTGAAGGGAAGATAAATTTGGTGCCAGGCTTTTCCTTTCCCCATGTTAATGTCTTCAATTCCATACTCTGTGGGTTTATTTTTAAAACCACCATAAGGGGAAAGGTAATCATGTATTTGTAGTTTGTAGCATAGTTCATAATTGAGTCATTGTTCTGTGGTGGTACAGTGGTTTGGGGATTGCAGGGATGGGTTTGGAAAAATGTTTATTTCTGTGTGCAAACAGAATTCACTTTCCCATTGTTAACCTGCAGGGTCATGTACAGATGATTTATAAGCTTTCCTTATACTGCTTTTATAAATCCATCTAGTGCAAACTTTCTTTGGCAGCATGAAGTTATTTGAGACAAACTTGAGCACAATTCCAAGACCTTTTTCCTCACTGAGCTGCTTGTAACATTCAGGTTATTGTGCCTCACAGCTAAAATCACAGCTCAAGTGATTTGTAAACTTCCATTTCTAGCCCAGACCTTTCCACTGAGTTGATGACTTGATTTGAAAGACAGATTTACTCACAGGATATGTGGTACTTTTCTTGCATCATTAAAATAGAGTGAGCAGGCATGCTATTGCATGTAATAGCACACTGCCCAGCCCACTGGGGTGGAGGTTCTGTAGAAGAATCTAAAAGGGACAGATTTTTATTGTCCTATAAAACAGGACCAAACAGAACAGAAGAATTACTAAGGGAAAGAACTAAGTACTTGCAGAAATCACCCTCAGCAAAGCAGTTAGGACTGTGTTCAATCCCAGTGAAATCTATGAAACTGTGCCCACGTGGATTTATGCCAAAGGCATATGCTGGAAACAGCATAGTTATCTGAAAATTCAGAATATGAGCAGGCACAGTGGATTTTCCAGCTCTTACCACCTTGAAGTTAAGAATGGTACCTGTCTACAGTGCTGTATGCTGTATTCATTTAGGTTATCAGGCAGTATGGAAGCAGTAGCTGAAGTCTGTGGATTGTCATATGTAGAAAGTAAAACTAGAGCCCCTTTGAACCTTAGACTGCATCTTTCAGCGAAGTAAGTAGATTTTACCTGCCTTTAGTGGTAATCTTAGAGAACACATTACTGGGTAAAACCCTCACTTTTCACAAAGCAATATTACAGAGAGTTCTGTTTCCTGTTTATATTATCTTTTTTCATTCCACTTAGCCTTCATAGACAAGCTATGCCAGTTCAATCTCTTGTGAGAGATTCCCATTCTGAACTGCATTGTAGGGAAAAGTTTTATGTTTGGGGTTTTTTTTTGCTTTCTGTGTCTGCCCACTGCGAAAATATGCTGAGACAGGGCTGCTGCCGTACTACCTCAGAATTGTCACTCAGGGAAAATGCTTCTCAAACATATTCCACCCTATCGTGCAAGGGACAGTTTTGTAGGCCCACTCTTCCCTCAATATACACTGATTTTTTGGCAAATTCCCCAATAGTAGAAAGAGATACAGAAATAATTTCAGAGATAACTTGTACTGAGGAATAAAAGTGATATTTTGGTTTCTCTATAGGGTAATTAAATCACTTCCCTTTTGCATCTTAGTCCTGTTGCACAAGCAAATTAAAAGAAGTCCTTTATAACCCAGTTCAGCTAAAAAGTCCAAGGCAATGCTCAGTACAAGAAAGGCAATTAAGGAACCACTGATCCTAACCCCATTCCTCCAGTCTTGCTGTCACAGATCGTCTGTATCCCAGGCTTTTGTGGGGGCTATCTGCCTTCCCCTTTTATGAGCCCTATCTGGCAACTAATGAAGCCATTATGGGGCAGATCTCTTAACCTCTTATTGTCTGAGTGTAGTGGGAAGACGGAAATGGCCTGTGCTGCAGTGTGAAACAGAACTTACTATGTGACATAGTCTCACTCCTGACCTATTTAAACTGGGCCAACTATTTCTGGCTAATCGAGAGGCAGCACACCACATACCATAAGACATGTTTGCTGACTGTAGTAAAATGAATAGGTGAATCATGTCATCTGCACTGGGGGAATGCACCATTTACCAGAGGGATCTCAGTGATGCATCAATATAATCTCAGGCCCATCAAAACAGGCTTGGATGCAAAATCATTATTAAAGGAATTAATGATTCGTTCACTCTCCTCAAATTTAAATCAGTGATTTTCACATTGTTCTGTCTTTGGTAGTTGACATCTTCATATGCAGAATATTCATTCAAATCATTGCAAAGTTGAACACACAAAGCAGCAATAGAAATTATGTTCTCTGTGTCTTAAGTGTACTGACTTTTTCTGGGCAGTTGACAGTGGTTGTAGATTGACCTGCATGTAGATAAGGATTCCTTCTCCATCACTCATTCATAATGACTCGTGCAGTTTATGCACGGTTGACATCCAGGCAGTACTTCAGACCCTTAAAAATACACTGGAGAAGAGCAATAATAGGAATAGTATTTTGTATGTGGTAGTCCTGAATTGCCAGTGGAGACATAAAATCATGGGCTGTACATTTAATGATAAAACTTAGAAACTGGAAGCTGGGGCTCAGTAACAAAGTAAGAAATTATGGTATTTTATATTACATTTTAAAAAGACTGAGAGAGCGTGCCTGGCCAGAGACTGAGGCTGAGCTTGCATGACCATATCTTATGAAATCCACTACTTTGGTCCTATTATAGCTCCTCTCATCACTTCTACTACTAACATGGTTTTCTGAGGATATGGCATTTGACTTTATGATTGTCCTTTTGTCCCCACTGTGGCAGGGATGAAATGCTGCTTCCCAGTGACTTACTGACACACTTTGTTATGAAGGTCTCCAATCACAAAAATATTTAGCATTAAAATTTTGCCTTAAGCAAATGCAAATTATCAGGCTTTGCTACACTGGGTTGTGGAGAACTACATATGACAGGTATTCCTAGATAAACCTGGCCTCCAAGCACAGAGGGGAAATAGTGTGGGTAGTCACAGGGTAGCAGAAGTCCAGGTATTTTCCCACCTTCCATGACTTTACTTACTTTCAGTAGGTTGAGAAGTTGGATTTAAAATAAAACAAGCATGGTGTGTGAATCCATGTCACTGGTTGCAGGGAAGGCATATTCTTATAAATTATTGCACAGTGAATTGAAGTCAACGGAAAAGATCCTATTTACTCTGAAGGAGTATGGATCAATTGAGGGCTATTCACAAACAATGATTAGATTTAAGACCCTGTATCAGTTAATGTTAATGTCTGAATTTTTTAGTATCATTTTAAGTTGTATAAATTAACAATGGTGAAAGTCTTTCATGTAGCACCCAACAGAGTTCCCCACCACAAAGTTGATACAGTTCATTGAAACAGGCATCTTTTCCCTATTCCAATTAATAGGTAAAGAAATCATGAAGAATGAACGTCTTTTAAAGAGTTAAGTTGAAGTAAATGCACCTTTACATTGAAATGTCTTTTTTTCACCAGGAGTTGTGCAGGAGACTATTGCACATATGCACACACACACACAGAGAGTCATAGAAGCAGTTCTCATACATTTTATCCGACAATGTCATAGCCTATTGATCAAACAACACCAGGGCTCGCACAGCATGTGTGATAAAATTTGATTTCCTTGGGCTTACTGGTGTCAACTTTTGGAAACAAAATCTCATGTTAATTTTGTGCCATGCCCAAGGCCACCAAGATAAAAATCCATCCATAGAAAATGTTTGTGTAAGTTTTCCTTTAAACAGTCATTTTCTTCAGGGGTAAAAATGTCTCTGTAAAAGATGGATATAACATCAGCTCTGACATGATACGTTTGTACCCTACTACATACCAAGACCCCTTTTAATGCCTAAAAAGCTGCTGATTTGTCTTTTTCTTAGCTTTAAAACACACAAGGAAGAAAAAGAGAGCTAAACCTCAGGATGCAACACCTGAAATTGATAAACATCTTCATCACTTCAGAAAAACTCACCAGGCACAGCTATGTAATCAAAGGCCACCTTGAATGCCCTTCCTTCAGCTTGTAACTTGTTCATCTCACTACCCTGGCAGAACTGTGAGAAACTTTAGTCTGGGACAGTTGAAACTTTGGTAACGCAGTGTCTTAAAAGCTGGTCTTCAGAAAATACCATGAAAATCTGTTCTGGCTCAAAACCCAAATTGCAGACTCATGCCTGAAAGCCTTACTTTGGTCCTTTAATAGTCATTGAAAGCCAGGAAATGTTTTGTACCAGCAGGAATTTCATCCTCTGCCTTGCAGAAGCATAACATGCTGATTTCTGAACTTGTGATCGTCCCCATTCTGTATGGAGGGAAGTAACTTTTCTCTCTAAGGGAAAAGTATGTACAGCCCAGTGCACACACAAGGCTCTCACAGGCTCTGCCTGGCAGATATCTGCTTTGTGGATTGTGAAGAAATTAGTGAATCTAGAGAATCAACAGTGTTAATAAGAACTATCATTGTGAAAAACATGAATTTTTTTATGTAGTTGAGTTTGTGAGTACAGATTTTAGCCTACCCATTGCCAAGATGAACTTAGCCTCTAAAGTCTTTTAAGCTTTTTATTAAAAATGCAATAAAAGACTAAAATCTGCCCAAACCTTTGAAATAAAAGTATTCAGGGAGGCTTTCATTTGAATATCCTTTTACTCCCTTTCCTTTTGTTTATTAAAAATGTGTGTAAGGAGACCCTGATGTGGTGGAAAAAAAGATAATAGTTGAAACGGGCTGCAGTTATTTTTGTGGCGAGTCCAGTTCTTCAAAAGTCCAAGTGTCTTTGTGCTCAGCAGATGAAAGGGACATAATAAAGGGAGGGAGAGAACTCCCACTAAGATAGAAAATACAACTTACCTTTCAAATATGGATTTTTACTTTAAATCTGATAGCTGAGAAATTGTTTTAGGACATTTCCCTAGCCAACCAGAGATGCATCAAACTTCTGTCAGCTCTGGGATGTGTTTAGGATCTTACTTTTAACCACTTCTCTGCAGCAGTCCATGCGGTCTTGGTCAGACACAATGACAAAGGGAAGCTTGAAGGAACTGAAAACTTGTGTTCTAGCTGTCATTTCAGACTTGGCCAAAACCAGTGGAAGCAGTGATATCATCAGTCTGTCTCTGACCATTAGATCACAAAGCTCTTGCTCTGATTAGGTCATGTCTCAGGCTGAGAATAGTGTGTGTCCAGTCGTGTAACAAGCAGTCCCTGGTTCTCATTGACCTTAGGCATTCTGTGATGAGCAAAGCTTCTCTCTTGTATCAGCAGTAATCAGTGAAAATTTATGGACCCCTACAAAGGGCAGTGGGAAGACTATTCCAATCCCCTGTTTGTTTTCTACAATGATTAGGGCTAATTCCCAGCATGCCAGTTTCAGTTCAACATTCTTCCCTATCTGCAAGTGTGACCTCAGCAGTCACACCATGAGCTCAAAAGTTCTTTTTGTTTCGATCAATTATGCTTTGTGTGGCTGACTTTTCTGACTGAAAACAGCAATGTTGTACTGGAGGCATTGGGGCTCATGTTAACGTGACTAGTTTGAAAAATTTCACACCACCATACTGAATTCCATGTTTAAAACAGAGTACTGTTAAAATATCATGTTTCGAGGATGACTGAGCAATTAGCATGTTTGCTTGTATCACTGAAAATTTATCCTTTATATCACTAAATCTCAGATGACCAAATTTTGGCTTCATCTCTGACTTTGACTTTGAAATGAGGAGCCTTTTAATTTTTGAATCTAGATCTCTGCTGCTGACTATTCCTACTTTTAACCAGGATACTGCTGCAATATCAGCAAGGCGGATACTTATATGGAATCAGTCTCTGCCATGAACTACCTTGAGTATGCTGGATAAAGCCACTCATGGCTCAGCAAGGATGGTTGTAGGTTCCATGTCATGGTTTCTCCACTGGCGTTCAGTCAATTCCATGCTGTTGTTGGTAGATACCTCCTATGACTGTGACCTTACCCTCCAACCCTGTTGGAGGTCATCACAATCAGAGTTCCTGCAAAGGTTTATTGCACGTTTTCAGCTTCATCAAATCATATTTGAGACACTGAACTAGGCTGCCCAGAGAAGCTGTGGATGTCTCATCCCTGAAGGTGTTCAAGGCCATTTGACTGGAGCTTTGAGCGACCTGTTCTATTGGAAGGTGTCCCTCCCTGTGACGGAGGGGTAGAACGAGCTGGTCTTTAATGTCCCTTCCAATCCAAACCATTCTGTGATTCTATGTATCATTCTGAGTTAGAATGTCCAAGGTTAGATAATAAGGAAAACAGTCTGTGAGTCAGTAAAACAGAATAATAACAAAAGCAAGCCAGAAAAAGATAATATAAGACTAGTGATTGTCATATAGTGGATTGGAGTCTACTAAAGGCCAGAAATCCATGATTTAATAAGCTGTCTGAAGGGGATGCCCTGGAATTAGTATGTTCTCTCTACCCCCTTCCAAATTACAACATGTTCATACTCTAAAAACTATCATCACAATTTTCACTAATGAGCACTTTCTAGTGATGTTGACAGACGAAAGTTAGAAAGCTCTTAGGAGAGAGCTCTGCTGCTTTTCAGTAAAGGTGATACTTTCAGATCAGTGTTGAGGCATATGGACAGCATAGCAAACAAAAAACCTGGAACAGCTACTGCTTCTTCCCATTTGTGTGGATAGACAGACATCTAACTTCTGGATATGTCAGCCCTGCATGTTTAATACGTATTCTGTGTCCCCTTTTGAAGAAGATGAATAACAATAAAATTTCTCAGTTCTTTGGCAAAATGTTGTCTGAAGAAAAAAGAATCTATATTGGAACTGAGCTGTGAGTAAGGGAATCCCAAGCAAATCTAGCTTGTGATCACTTCAGCACACACATTGTAAATGATCTGTTGAATTTATTTTAAAAAAAAAATACAGAATTGGAAAAGATATCAGTTCTTTTTAAGCATGAGCAAAATGCTTTTGTGCTGTGAAATTATCTCTTCCTTCTGGACAGGGAGGAAATTAAAACTAGCCCAGAGAAGAATCCTTCTTAGGAGCTTCATTTAATATATTAGGAATTGTTTCTTTTCTCGGAAGCTTTAACACATCCCAGAAAGCACAGAGATTCAATTAAGCATCAAAGAGAAAAATACAATCCTGCACTCTGGGATATTTATTTTTATTCAACAAATCTCTGCTCCAGGACTGAAGCCTGAAAATACCTGGCATTTCATGTCCTTCTGTTCAACAACAAGAGGCAGTTTAAAGTAGAGTTCATAATAATAAATACATGGAAGTTTGACACGAGTACAAAAGTAAATCACAACCGTAGAGGACATGCTTTAGACACAACATGATGGTCAGTCCTTAGCATTTAAAGCAAGGGTGAAAATAGAGTATAAATACTGTAGAAACTAGAAGCTGATAAAAAGCACCACAGCTTAGTGGAATTTCATCACACAAAATTACAACTTTCCAGACAGGAACTGGAAGACCTTTATGCAAATATGAAGCAAACTGAAATTGCACTTTGAAGTGCGATACTTTTTTAAAAGACCTCCCAGCTGTACCAGTGTACATTGTGCAGCTAGTTGTGTACATTGTGCTCCTGTTCTCACTGTTACTGTTTCTGGCAAGAATTCCCAAGAATCCCATTGTGCTCAATCCTGTATGCTTACAGAGTTAGAGGCTCAGTCTTGGAGGACAGACATACATCAGTTTAAGTATATTACTATACCAAACTCCTTCATTACTCATTTTGGAGATGGTAGGTTCCAGGGCAGTTATGGACACGTCTCTTGGATCTGTTCAGCACCAGGTGAGGAGCTGTTCTGTGGCCTATTTATTCATCTCCAAATTAGGCATCTCAGAGGCACCCTGGTTCCTGATTTGGATCTCCAGAGAGAAATGAGACCTAGAAGGGGATTTGCAGAAGTCTTTCCTTTAAATACAAAGCTGTTTATGCCAGCAAAGAACTAAATACCAGGAGAAAACTGGGGAAAAAAGCTGAAGTGGGGTTAATCTTTTGTGTCTTGTTGAGGGCCTTTCTTTTATTAGGGATTTCCACCAACCCTTCTCCTAGATACAGCTCAACCACTTAGAGTGGAAACTCTCTGCTCTTCTGTTCTGAATGTGTTTTATAATCTTTTGTGCATACCCAGTCTTTTCTGTAAGTGCAGAGTTGCAGTTATCCCTCCTGCACATGCTTTGAAGACCTGTACTCAGTCCTCCTGCAAAGCTGGCAAGAACCAGCATTCAGGCCAACTCAGGTCTCCTGGTTAGGGTCACTCTGTAACGCAGGATATACATTCCCCAGTGCAGGCATTCTGGCATGCTCCTCAGGGCTTTGTGTTCAGGAGGTGAAAATTCAGGTGCCCAAGTCACCTTTCAAAGCCATTGCTGAAGGTCAGTGTTCTTCCTGATGAGGGGTGATAGCAAAGCTGATGGATTCATTTTCAGTCTCCAGTGAGCATCCTTTAACCTTGATTTCCTCATCCATGGAAAGAAAATAAATAGCTGTTACCTTTCAGTTATATTCATTTTACTGGGCTGTGTCAAACACATTGAGGCCCTTGAGTGGAGCAGAGAGTCATCTCAGTACCAAAAGTTTAATTGCAGTCATAAAAGGACAGGTTTTATGTTTATAGACATAATTATTTATACATTAGTAATATTTACATAGTTGATGTATGCTTTAAAAATAGATAAACAGATTATGTGTTTAAAGATATTAAATTATGGGGACGTGGCTTTCAGTACATGATCTCTGAAGGTAAAAATATGTCCCTCAATGAATGACATGGACAAAACTTACAGAATCACTCCCTGTTTGCTACTGAACCAAGATGGTTTTCAGAGGATTTCATGCTACAGATCTGCTGCTGGCAGTGACAGAAAATCCACACCTCTTCTTTCACGTTTTTTCTTGCTCCCTAGTTTGATCCTTTCCTTATAGCATTTGTAAAAAGAATGATTTTAAAAGCTAATGTGCTTAATGTCTTCTTCAGTAACAGCACAGGAGTTCATGTCACTGCAGAGTTATCAAGTCACAGGAATGAGAGTTTCATAAAACTGCAAAATGTGTTTCGTTGTGAAGATTGTCTTTAGCACTTCACTGCTATCTAAATCAAGCTGATCATGCACCTTCTGGTTTTTTCATCTATATCTTTATATTTCTTGCTTTTCCCAGATATTCCCCATAAATTACTTTCTAAAGCAGATCATGAAAACAAGGCTTATCCCCTCACCAAACTCAGCCTTTTAGCTCTGTGCAGTGCTTCTCTCCTTTGCTTTTCTGGGAAAAAAATCTGTCTGAGGCTGGAAATGGCCTCAAATGAGCGAGCTTGAAATGGGAAAATCCCATTTAAGGCAGATTTTTAATTATTAAATTTTCTATTAATATATTGAAGGTCAGTGGAACTGACCCAGTTTTCAGGAAGCTCTGAGCAATTTCACCTGATCTTATATTTTAGCACTAAATCCATATTTATTAAAGGATTTAGCAGACAGGTCAGAAGCAGCTAAATCTCTGATTCTGCATCACATGAATGCTAAAGAAAAATTTTCATCTGCATTGCTCTTCTCTAAGCTGGAAAGGTTTAAACTGTTGTCAAGCCAATTTGAGGATATGTGGGGGATAGGGGTAAACATGTAGAAATGGATTTGCTAGAAATGAAGCACAAATTAACATCATTATCCCTTTCCCAACTGCAATCTTTAATGTAATGTGAAAATAATACAAAATTCTGAATGATGCTGTTTCCTGTGTTGGAGGCTCCTGTATCTGTTCCATCAATTAAAAAGGGCCATGAACAAAGCACTGCACTGGTGGGTTAGTGTTTGATAGGTTTCTTTTCCCACTTTTCTTCTGAAATATCAAAGACAACATAGCAGTCCTTTTGTTCTTAAGGGGACAGATTTATGTCAGTTTTTAGCAGGATATGCAAAAAAAAAATAAGGAGAAAGAAGCAGGTACAAGTTTTTTATTAGTATGAGTAATTGCTTTAGTATTCTAGCTTCTGAAGTACTGTTAATGGACTGTGACCTCATTATACCTGGCACAGTGCAAATGCAGAACAAAAAGGATAATCTTGGCCTCAGATAGTTGAGATTCTTAAACTTTAAGTGAACAACAACAGAGAGAGACATGCTGATGGAGACAGAATAAAATTACATTACAGTTTTTGTCAACACACTGTGGAGAAGTTAAGGCACGTCAGCAGCCACTGTCATGATTGTGGGGAGGATTCAAGATGGATTAGGATTTTAAAGAGTACCTTGAGGAGTTCTGAGGCAGTTTTAACAGATCAGAGGGAAGTACCTCCCTTAATCGTGAGGAGATAATGAGAAAAAGAAAAAAATTGTCTAAAAACTAGCCAGCAGGTAGTTGAGTCTGAGCTCATAGAATCACAAAATGGTTTGAGTTGGAAGGGCCTTTAAAGGTCAGTTAGTTCCCACCCCCCCTGCTATGGACAGAGACACCTTCCATTAGACCAGGTTACTCTGAGCCCCAATAATGGGCTGGTTCCTGGTGGAGATGAGCAGGAACTGAAGATGAGTAATTTCTTGTTTGATTATTTGCATGAAAAATAAGCAGAATCCTAATGGAATGGCATTATCCTTTCCTAAGTAAAATGTTTATGATAACCTAAGACCTCTGGATGAACTACCCCAAGCTCAACAATGCCTTGAGCACTGTGTGCTCTAGAAATTCTCCCTGAAAGATATTTCAAGTGAATCATCCACTGGAACTCTCTTTCCTTTCTTGACCCACAGAGGGCAATTAGGCTCAGTTCAGTTCTTCAGGTAAGACTGACATAGCATGAGGTGAGATTCAGGCAATGCAAGACATCACTCCAAGTCAGTAACATGACAAAACCCCAGATGGGAACGTTGATATGTACTTGATTTCTTAGAAAAAAGTCTGCATCCATTAATCAGTTACCATCCATCAGTGCCCTGTGCTAAGTACAAACATCAGGGAGCAAAATACAAGGTAATGCTCCAAGTCCAGGTGTTTCTCACAGAGGTGCTTGGCTTGATTGTACTGTTTCAGGACATTAAGCCTCATATTTGCTCTTAGAATTGGGCCCTTAGAATAGGATCCCTTCTCTTCAAGGAACTACAAACAGCTTTGAGAGCTGCACTGTGAGATGAGGTAAAACACAGTGCACCTCTAGGAAAGGATAAGGAGTGGCTAAGCTCTTCATACAAACACTGGATGAGATTAAAGATGAAAGGAAATATTTAGTCACCTTTTGGGAACAGCTGGTGTGAAAATATTTAACAGGCAGTTCTTTTATGCACAGGCAGAGCGTTCTAACTAAGCTTAAATAGGCAGGAGCAATATAGTGCAGCTGGCCAGTCTGTGAATACTGTAATAGGAGAATTAAAAGCTTTCCTTCTCATTTGCTCATGCAGCTCAGATGGTAGCTAATCATGTCCTCTAATTTTAACAACAGAATTGGGAAATGTACCAAAAAAATGCAGCTTGTAATAAGAACAGAGGTGACAATTTCTGTCCCTGGGACTGAATGACAAAGAAATGATTCACCTGCCCTTTTCTGTAAAACAGCCCTAGCTGTCTCATTCTGTCCAAAAAGACATGTATTTAAGTGGAAGCTTAATCTGAAATCCATTTTGATTATTTCTTTGAGTGCCACCAGAAAAGTAAAAGCTACTCTGACTATTTAATCACCCATTAGAAACCTGTGAGCATTTAAGAGGGCTGTGTTGTAAAGAACCAGGGCATGTAGCAGGTTGTGTGTTGTAAGGCTGTTTAAATTGTAGGGTACCCACCTATCTTTAAACTGGCAGCTAAATGGAAGATGTAGTTTTGAGAGTTCCTGGCTCCTGGTTTCCTGTCAGAAATAATTAAACTACATTTTAGGGAGACTGTCGTAAGTAGTTTGCTTCACAAGTGTTTTTCACAGCTGAGAGTCTGTATTACAGCTCTTGGGGCCTGGGAATCCAGACCACCTTATATATCCATTATATATGAATTATACATCCATAACCTGGAACCTGCACACTTTTGTGTGCATGGGTGGTGGTTTGGCTGGGGTCTCAGCTGGGTGGGAGATGAAACACAAAATATTCCCAGCATTCCCGTTCTGGGTTAGCCTAAGATCTGTTTGTTTATACCGTGCAGTGTGTATCCCTGGCCCACGTGTGCAAGACTGTTCCTTGGCAGCATGTTTCTGAGAAATACTTCAGTCAAGATGTAAACGTCCCGGGGGGTTTTCCATCTTTTTTCATAGGAATGACTGCACAGAGACTCTGCTTTTCAGAACATGATTTTTCTTCTCTCTTCACCATTTTTTAATGCACTCCATTATCCTGGTTTGACACTTTTAAATAACTCCAGGAAGACTTCTGACTGTCACTATTTCTATTATCTCTGGGTTTTTTTCCTCCACCACCAATCTGTAGACATCTGATGTTTCCATCTTACCTATAGCATGCAAGACTGCATATTGGGGCATCAAGGAGTTCATGTGCCTGTCTCAGAGTTCACATTTGCCCGTGGATCCATCACTTTCCCTCTTTGTGCCTTGGTCACTTTATCTGAAAGATGCTGCACCTGAGTCAGGGGAACCCTCGGTATCCATACTGGCTTGGGGATGAGGGATTGAGAGCAGCCCTGAGGAGAAGGACTTGGGGGTGGATGAAAAGCTGGACATGACCTGGCAATGTGCTCTCACAGCCCAGGAAAGTCACTAGTTCCCTGGGCTGCATCCAAAGCAGTGTGGCCAGCAGGGCCAGGGAGGGGATTCTGCCCCTCCACTCTTGTGAGACCCCACCTGGAGTGCTGTATCCAGCTCTGGGACCCAGTTGTGGGGATCTCCAGCACAAAAAGGATGTGGATCTGTTTGAGCAAGTCTAGAGGAAGCCACAAAGATAATGAGACGACTGAGGCACCTCTGCTATGGGGACAGACCCAGACAGTTGGTGTTGTTCAGTCTGGGGGACAGAAGGCTCTGGGGAGACTTTATTTGGGCCTTTTTATTACTTAAATGGGGCTTATAAGAAAGATGGGGACAAATATTTTAATAGAGCCTGTAGTGAGAAAACAAGGTATAATAGTTTTAAACTCAAAGAAGGTAGATTTAGGCTAGATATAAGGAAGAATTTTTTTACAAAGTAGGAGAACAGGGTATAACGGAGGTGTGAAGTGACCAAGCTGACATCCTCTGGATTGCTTGGTAAACTGGGAGCAAGAAAAATTACACCTGATTTGATATTCTGAGATCAAAGTTCAACACTTATGAATAAAGAATGTAAACTAATAACCACAGAAGGGATTGCAGTCTAACTAGAGTAGCCCTATGGTAAATGAGTGCTGGAAAGCACCAGAGGCTACAACAATAATTTTTGGAGCTTGGGCTTAAATACTCTCTTTATTTTCTCAAGGTATTTCTTCTCAGCTTGTTGAAATTTTAGCAGCATAAATCTAGCTTTTGATTTTTTATCTGCTGTTTCCTTTATCCCTCCCCAGACTTTGTTTGTCAGGTCAGCCAGGGAGACCCAAATTCACAGGGTTTTTTTAGTGCATCTTTGCTGCTACATTAACCAACTTGCAGGTCCTGTGTGTTCATCACCACCCTGACCAGCCCACGCTCCATTGCAGTGCTGTCTGGCAGTTGGGCAAAAAAGTAGAAAAGTCACGTCTGGGCTCCAGCCCTTCAGCAAGTCAATAATTGCCCATCCCTTATGCTCTGATCGGGTACCGTAGTATGATATTACCTCCCTCACAGCTAGGAGCTGTGAAAATCTGTGTCTCAATACCAGATGCAAAGTGAAAACTTCTGACAGCAACTCAAGCCCTTCCTTAGCCGTGCCTTTATTGTTTGATAGTGTGATTTCTACTTGCTTCCAATAAATCCTACATTAGATTCTGTTACATCTCAACAGCAAGTGGTGTGTGCACATGCTCTGTTTAAGTACTCAAGATGCCCAAGTACTTTTGCCAGTTTGATTATAAATGATACAAACAAGATCCTGAGTGTCTTAAGCCCATTTGAACTCCAGAGTTCTTTCACTAAGAGACTTAAGCATATAGGACTAAGTGTTTGAGGGGGTTTGGAAATATTAGTGATGCTGCAGTAAAAGTTTTACTGGAAACTGGAAAGTATTGCACCATCCTCAGCTTTTTGGGAAGCAAGAGCTAGATATTGTTCTCATGTCACATTTGAAAAATGAGGTGTTTTCTAGACTGCAAGGTATTACTGTTGTTCCTATCATTAATTACCATCGTTCAAAGAACTCTCTGATCCTTTTCATCATAAGTCTGTTCCATCATAAGAGGCTAAAGACGTCACAGCTCTCTGCTGTGGTGCACCACTTTGCTCCTGGAGCTGAAGTAGATGTTCCTGCCCTGTATCAGGAGCATATCAAAAGTTCTTGAACAGCCCAAATGTCCTGTCAATGGGGTATTCAAAGACTAAAAGCAACTTAAGTAGTTCTGAATTTCAGTCAGGTGTGATGTTAATGCAGGCTGAGAAGTTTTGAATATTTTATATGCAGCCAGTGACACAGAGAAAAAATGTGCACTGCAGAGTACCTTGGTACCCTTTTTTGAGCTTCCAGCCCAGCCCTGCTCAGCATTTCTGTTCATATCTCCATGTCCCCAAAAGGAACTGTGTCCTTATCTATGAAATGGCTCAGTGAAGCAGAAGGCTTGAGGTCAAAACATTTGGGAGTTTAGAAGCCCCAGGCAGAAGTCAGAGAGAAAACCTCATAGGCCAAAATACTGTGAATTGTCTCCTTCAGCTGAGCCAGGGAGAGTGTAGCCAGGGTGGCTTATGAGCGATATAAAGTAACAGCCAAGTAATGAGTCTGGAGAAGAAACAGATTCGTTTCATTTAATCTGCATTGCTACACTGCATCAATATTTGGTCTTTGTTTTTTTCCTTGAACTCAATCCTGTATAGTAAGGATGGTAACAGGCACTTTAACATCTGATTTGTGAGTATCTCTTCTCCACCAAGTCTCTGTTTTTCCAGACAAATACAGTGTAGATAAAAACAGGTCTCCCAAATTCATACCAAGGCTATGCCAGGTTTTAGACAAAAGTCTAGTGCTGGGCAAAAATATTATGCCTGTGTCCTCAGGCCTGCTGGGGCTCAGGGAGGTTTGGGAAGGCCATCATCCTTGAAAAGGCATGGTCCTTTAGCTCTTTGCTTTTTGGAGGTAGGTACCAAAATATCTGTCTGTGACTGTGCTTCCATTAACTCTGATAAGACTTGGAAACTAGCACCATCCTATCAGCTCCAGTGCATGTGGCTCACAAAAGATATGGTTATACCTCTGAATGTCAAGAGGGGATTTTTAATGAGGTGGTGGGAGAATGGGGGCATAGAAGATGTGCAAATTTGATAGAAATAGAAATATCCTTTCCTAATTTTAAAGAGAGAAGAAGGATTTTAATGAATCCTATCCCCAGAACCATGGTTTAAGAAGTCATAAACAGGCTTTGCCAGCACTTAACTTCAGCATCAGTAGTTTATCAGCACATTGTTTCCACACTAAACCAGATTTTAATTAAATGTGACTTCCGTTCTCCTTATTGGAAGAGCCTTCCCCTTTGGATTTGAGCATCACAAAAGCTTGAGGAGTGCAAGAGAATTAGAACGCAAATAGGAGGATCAATCACAGCAGACCCTTGCAATCCATGTCCATCTCTTTTTTGTAATATACTTATTAGATTCTTATTGTCAGGAAGGATTAGGGTTATGAGCTCTAGGAATTCCTTTCATTGCCCCGTAAGGCGAGGTAGTGAAGTGTGTCTGCTTATCTTAACAATAACCCTCTGGATTTTCCCCCTCTCCCTTCTCTCTCTCCACCCATATCCCCTTTCTCTGTGTTGTCTCCTCTCCCACAGAGATTTGTGCAGCGGACTGCGGAGGACACGGCGTTTGTGTCGGGGGCACCTGCCGCTGTGAGGAGGGCTGGATGGGCACGGCCTGTGATCAGCGGGCGTGTCACCCACGCTGCAATGAGCACGGGACCTGCCGGGACGGCAAGTGTGAATGCAGCCCGGGCTGGAACGGAGAGCACTGCACCATTGGTAGGGAGAAAGAAAACCCGACTCCTTTTAAGAGAGTAATTGATGATTAGGGAGGAGAAAAGGAGCATGCTTAATTGAATATGTGTGACTTAGTGTAGCATGAGCACCTTTGTTCTTGGATTTCAGATTCTGAAATCATACATTTTCATGTGGGAACAAGACAAAATGTCCTTTCATTTGTTGGTGACATGGCTATATATATTTTTTATTATGAGACACGAAGTACACCTATGTGGTGTTTGACAAGCCTTTAAATGTCAGCTAGAAGCTTTTTTTAAAAACATCCCACTTTACCTCTCTTGAGAGGTCTTTCTCTGGCCTCCAAGACTCCTCTGCACTATGGTGACAGCATTTTTAGAAACGTGCATCTGATTTTAAGTTTTCTTTCGTTTTATTTGCTACATTATTTGCACTGTCACTTTGCTTGCCAGTATAAAAGTGGAAACTGCAGTCAGATGATTTCTGGCTGATATTTAACTCTGCCTTGCTTATCCCTTGTTTGTTTGGGTACCTTTCTTACCATTTCACTTCCCTCTCACTTTGCTCCTGTATTCCTCATGCACTGACACTACTCATGAGCTCTCCTTCATGTCTCTTGTTATTGATGTTATAATTAATAAGAAGCCAACAATATGCCTAAATCATGCAAAGAGGTTCAGTTCTCATATTAAGCAATTTGGAGCATCATTAATGAACTGCCTTGGCTTCACCTTTTTCCTTCTCTCACTTAACTACTTAATGCATTTTCCCTTCTTCCTTCTTTCTGATTGTCATGCATTCAGCCTCTTCAGTTCCACTTCCATAGTCATGCTATAAAATCAGTAACCCTAAACTCCCCAGATACCTTTTATTGTATATTAATAGAAAAGTAAATTAGTGAATCCAGTTCTGTTCTCAATAATGCCTATGTGGACCTTAAAAATTTCAGTTGACTTTAGAAGAGTTGTTCCAGAATGAAAATTCTCCTCCAGTCACTTTATTTTAATCAGCTCCTTGTAAAGACAAGAAAATTTACCTCTGTATTACTTTCATTATGTCGTGATAACTAAAAATCACATTTCATCAAGACTAACCACTAGCAATACCTGGGCAAATATCAGCATAGTTATTGTGTGGGTTAGCAGCTTAGTTACATGAGACATCACTTCCCTTGCTTGAACACCAGGTGCATTTGCACATGCAAAGACAGGAAATGAAGCCTGATCTCAGTATTTTAATTTCAGCATTAGGATAATGGTACAAACCATATCTGTGGCTCAATTCTACTTATCATTTATTTATGCTAATGTCACCCTATCACATTATGGTCTCCACATGCATCCCCCTAATGAAAAATATCTAGCTTTTAAAACTTCCTCTGTCTCATTAGACATTGCATTCTGCTTTCTTGTTGATGTCCCTAGCAGTTTTCATTTCTTTTCCTGAGAAAGGGATTGAAAAACCCACCTTTCTTAAATAACTTTGAAATGAAAACAGAGCAGTCCTGTGTTAATTGAAATCCTCTCTTCTGTAATATTATTTTATTGCTTTTTATTCAAGCACTTTGATTGGGAAAGCAACACAAATTCATGAAAGAGTTTAAAAAAAAATCAGCAAAGGCCTCAAATCCAGGGGACAGTTTTATATGGAACTTATTTATGCAGGGGGAAAAAAAGCCTGATTCATCCCCTTAGTGCCATTTTATTAGTTCTGCTGTAAAACCAAAATGCCATTAGTTCAGTATATGATAATTCTCCACACAGCTGATATGCCTGGACTGTTTTCAAACAACAAGCTTTTACCTTTCATGGTAATTAAATTCATTTGTAGTATTTCTCACTCTAAGTATAAGTGTTATCATGGGGAAGGCCAGCACTGCAATGCAGTCAGCATTGAGATTTTACTGGTGCATGCTCTCATTTCATGTGCTGCTACCTTCCTGTTGCAGCACTGCCTTGATTTAGGAATCATTCTTTGATACTCAGAGTGCTGGAGCAACTCTGTTTCTTTTCACTTTCCCCCCTCCTCATCTCCTTGCATGGTGATTTAGCAACAAATTTGTACATGGTTTCCTGCCTCTGAAGCTGTAAACACTATTTCCTATGGAATATTTCATTGATAAATGTGTAAATGTAAAGGAGATTTGGCAAAGTTGTAAATACCCAAGAAAATTGAATGGCTTTAGCAGGAGTAATAAGCTAGTTATGCTGGCACAAATGAAAGGACATTGACTTGGAATTACATTAAGTATGTGGAAAGCATTCCCCTCGTCCTTGTGTAATTTCCCTGCATGGCAAATTGTTCTGTTGATGGTAATTCCATATATGTCTGTGTCATGGCCCGGTTTGCTTTAGCGCTGACAAGCATAAAACCCCATTGCTGAAGTGATGCTTTACCATATTGCCGTGTGTGCAGGTAACACGGTAGAAGTGCACAATACCAGTAAGGGACACTTCTTCCATTTCCTGTTGAGCATGTGTGAGAGTAAGACATCCTTTTGTTTTGTAGGTCATAGGAGGCTTTTTCTTACGGTGTTCAAGGTACTCTGATCCCAGTGGATTAATTTTGTGTTCTCCTACAAGGAGTTGTGTCACTGAATGTACTATCTTGATTGCTCGCATTCAGAGATTTCATTAGAGTAACCTCAGTTAATTCCCAACTAGGAAATTGATGCAGAAGCTTGCATTCATTGTCCCAATTCAGCAAACTTAGTGCAGGAGTGTAGAGCATAAAATTGATTATCTAACTGTAACAATCCTGAAACACAGCAGAAGGGTTCGGTCAGTTTCTGAAAGGAATAAAACACACCATGACAACAGTGTCAGTGTCAGACTCCCATGATGGGTTCTCCAGCATGTTCCAAATTCATCCCTAGTTATACACATTGCAAGAATTCAAGTTTCTTCTGTTCTAGTCCAGACTACATCCAGGGGGCATGGTGGGTTTTAGGAGCATTGAGTTTAAAGATAAAATAAACCCTCTTACTGTGGCTCTGGAAGGCCAAATTGCAGCTCTACTCTGTAGTAGGCTGCTCTCAGGGTTTGCCTCATAGGAAGCAGCACAGAAAATTTCCTGGGTTTAATAAAGAATCTTAGAATCACAGAATTGTTTGGACCTTTAAGATCATCTAGTTCCAACCCTGCTGACATGGAGAGAGAACCTTTCACTTGACTAGGTTCCTCCAAGCCCCATTCAATGTTGTCTTGAACACTTCCAGGGGATGAGGCATCCACAGTTTCTCTGGGCAACCTGTGCCAGTGCCTCACCACCCTTACAGTAAAAAATTTCTTCCTAATACCCAATCTGAACTGTCCTCCTTCAGCTTAAGGCTGTTCTCCAGTGTCCTATGACTACAAGTCCTTGTGAAAAATTCCTTTCCAGCTTATATGATTCATACAGGGTTATTTAGAAAAATAGTGGCAGAGAGGGCTTCCCTGCATGGTGCAGTCAGAATATTCACTACCCTTGAACAGCCTGGACACAAGACCAAAGCCATCTCTGGAAGTTCAGTTGCTGCAGCTAAATATCCCAGAGTCTCTGGAGACCTGAGGGACCAGCTCTCCAAACACTCCGCAGTCTACCTAGCAGGATTTCAAAGCACCTCAGTGCCTAATCCCCATTGATCTCTGCAAAGGCTACACATTTAACTTCTTTCAGAAATCTGGTCCTGGCACGCATGGGTGATGTATGCAATAACAATGCCCAGACAGACAGGCAGACAGCCTGTCCCACACCGGCTTCTGCTTACGGCGCCATCAGCCTGGAGTTTGTTTTACATAGCAAAACTCTGATTTTTGAGAAATCTGCCCCTTTAAGTTTGCCTTTCATCAATCTTCTTGCATAAATAATCACATGTGTTCTGAATAGCTGAGGTTGTAATCAGTGCCTCTCCATTTCTGCTGGAGCAGCTGGAATCCAGACAAGGCACTTTACAGGTGGATCCTGGTCTCTTTGCCCCAGCTTTCTAACACATCACTTGTGCCCTTTGAATCCATAAAGCAACTCAGTCCATGCATAGCCCAAGAGAAAAATAAGCTTACCAGTGTCCGAGGAAGACAGTAGATGTGGTATCTTGTAGATGTGGTGCTTTGGGACAGGGTTTAGTGATGGACCTGGAAGTAATGGGTTAGTAGTTGCACTCGATGATCTTAGAGGTCTTTTCCAACTTTAATGATTCTGTGATTCTACGCTCTGCCCAACCCACAGCAGAAGCTGAGCTCTGTGTGACCCTCTGGCCCTCACCCTGCCTGGTGGATATGAGTACTTTTGAGCAAGAGAAGACCATGGTTATAGCAGTCAGTACACACTGAAATACACACTTGCTGCTTTGACCTGCCATGATCTTGAATCAATCTGAAGGTAATCTGGCCTTAAATAGTTTGGCAGCATATTTGCCTGTAAATATTAAGCACAGATGAACTTCAAGGACAGTGTTTTCCCTGACCCTGTAGCATGAACTTCTTATGCTGTCCCTGGCTCAGCAATGGATGTTTACTTTCTCCTCTCCTTTACATTTGTGTGATCTCAGTTTAACTCCAGTGATTTCCCTGAGGCTCTGTCCACTTCATCTCATAGGAAAGATAAAGGGAAAAAGAATATTTGGGAAACGAAGGAGAGTGTAGTGGGAAACAAGTCCTTCTCAAGGATCTGCCTGCAGCATCTCTCACTTCTCCCTTCGTTCCCTCCCTCTCTGTGAGCCAAGAGAAGTACTTGTTATCATTGCGTTCCAGACAAAGCAAACCAAGGTAGCTCAGAGTGGTGAAACAGGGAGGCTTTCACACTAAAAAATAGCCAGGAGAGCTTCTCCCATAGCAGTTCTAAAGTGGTTTCCAGGAGTAGGGTGGTGACATGGAGCTGTATGGTTGTGCAGGGGGCACCTTAGAAAAGTAGCTTTTCTTTTAAACTCCTGCATAATTTCTTAGCATGTCCCACATGCCCACAGGGTTTCCAAAGGGGTGTCTATAGGGAATAAGTTGATATTTTAATGCCAGAAGTATAGCCTGTATGGGTTTAGAAAAGAAAGATTCCTGCTACTCCTGTAGGAAGCCCCATTATTTTTCAAATTACAAGAAAACATTGATACGTAACTGACACATAGTTGGCTTTGGCAGCTGCCTCCACTGCCATCAGCTGCACAGTGACTGCCTGAGTTAACAGGCTGGGCTGCTCTGGATGTCGAAATCCAAGAGATACATTCCTAGGCTTCACCACCATCCAAGCAGATGGTGATGCTGTGCTTCCTGCATCACTCCCACCACATCAACATGATTAATTCATCTCTTTGCCAAGCCTCACAACTGCCCCACACTAGGTGAGCTCTCCCAGCCCTCTCCACCTACTGACAATAGTTCCTATACAAATCCATTACATTCACAGGTTGGAAAAATAATTCCTGCAAGGGCCATGACCTCCCAGGTGGACAATCTACCTGAACGAACCTGAAACAAAAACTTCTTCAAAAAGTACCAGGATACAGCTGAGGCTGAGATTGCAGGAAGCAGGCAAGAGAACAAGAGAATTAATGTTTAAGTAGGTATTGAATAGAGAAATGCAAGACTCAGAGCCTCTCTTTTATTAATAAAGGCTAGCTGGTGTTAGGACAGAGAGTGCCGCCTGCTGGCATGAACCAGGGCTCTCTGAGGCAGGACATGTCTTTGCCACCAGCTTTCTGCTTGACACCAGAAAATCGATAAGAAGGTGGCTTTCCAAATCAGTGTTCCGTGGGAATTGGGTACATGGCTGTTCCCATGACACTAATCTTTTTTACTTTTTATTTAGCCCTCCTTGAAATGAATATATTAATACTTGCCTATCTGGTAGAGTTGCTGTGAGGTTAATGCAATATTTGTAAACTAATTTGATCCAGGGCTAGAAAATGCTGCATAAATGCAGTATATTACCATTAGAAAGATCCAGGGAAAAGCCTCTGCCAGTCTGGTAAGGTCACAGAACTGTGCCTTTTTGTGTGGAAAAATATAAGACAATCAGGTAAGGTGAAAGACTTTCAAATATCTCTGCTTTCCTAATGAAATGCAAAGCAGTTGGTAAAGTGGAGGGAGACTTGCAAATGAGCAGAGCATTGCAGTATCCTGATACATATATATAAACACATAAATATATATATAGAACTTTCCTGTTTTTCTTCCTGATCTTAATGAGCAAAGATGACTGAATGCCTTAACACAGCCTTCTCAAGCCATTTGACTGAGGAGCACCATGCTCCACCCTTATTCCTTTTTTCTCTCCTCATAATCAAGGTTTTTCTTTTCGTATCACAGCAGACTCTCCTTTGCCTTTCTAGCATCTGCACAGTCTCGTAGTAAGCCGCAATGCACTTATTCAATCCTACCTTAAATGTCCTGTCTTTTATCTCCCAAGCTCACTATCTGGATAAGGTAGTGAAAGGTATGCTCTTCCTTCCTATTTTTCCTATTGTCTTTGTGTTTCTTTTTAAAAAATGCACCATGAACATGCTGTGTTGAGGTTGCATCTCTTCCTCATTGTCACCAAAGTGGTCCCTAATGTCTGGAAGGGTGAACTTTCCAGTCATTTAGGTAGGAAATACCTCTGTAAGTGCTGTGACCCTGTGTTAACATTGTATCAGTGTTCCTACCCATTCCCTTGTCCCTGCCCTCCCCTCCAAATCATCTCTCATCCTCACCCTTCCCACTCAGGTAAGGCAAGTCAGGAGAAAAGAAGTGAATACAGCAGGAGCCCTGTACAGTGATGTGTTTTAATTAAATGTCTGTGGTCCATTTTGTAACACAGGTGAGTGCACTTTCCATGTGGAGTCTTCATGTATTTGATCCACAACTGCCAATTCTTACCTGGGAGCTTTGACTAATTATATATTGGGGTTTCTTTCCTAATGCAAAAATGTTGTGAACCCATAACCTCTGGTTGCATAAATCTGCAAAATCTGTAGAAATTAGTGATGCTGCATTAATGTACCCTACAAAAAAATCCAACCTTATGCTTCTGTTCGTAAATGTAACACAAGTCTAGGACCCAGATCTTCCTTCAACAAAGAAGAAAAGGAATTGAACTGTTAGAGAACAGAGATCATCTGCTGTTTTAAAAATATCACATTTATTAATCAGAACAATGGGCAAAATTACTTCAGGACTTTTTAATAGAAACAGACAGTTCCACAATGCACTTAGCTTTTGAAAAATATTGAAATAGCGTGCATATGGTTACATACAACTATCTGACAATAAATATGATTGAGTTGGACTTAAATATTTTTCTACATGGCTGATTTGACAGTAACAGCAACACAGTGTTGACACCATGCAAGCATCATATGTTTGCTGGTTAAACAAACCAAAAAATCAGGTTGAACAAATCAATTTTTTTTCTGTACTATTATCCTGCTTTTCAGGTTTTGAGCAATCAAAAATAACAGCTGTGAGAGGCTGAGGATGAAGGGCAGATATGCTCAAATATTGACCCCATGAACAGTTAAGTCTTTGCTATATAGGGCTTTTGTGGCATGACAAAAAACATGTTGCCCTTCTGACTTCACATCTCTGGGTGAATTTACAGTGCAATGTTTTCCTTTTTTTTCCGTTGAGGATTAAAGGCAGATTGAGGCACAACTGCAAATAGGAAAAATGTTTGAACAAATACTAATGATAAGGAAATGTCCATAGTTCAAATATTTCCATCTTCAGTGTAATGCAGCAACTGGTAGCTGTCCTTGGACCCCTCTTTATGGATCAGTTGATTGTACAGTGGTAGTTAGTTTTCTCTCACTGCTTAGCACCAAAGAAAACATGCTAGACTTTATTTAAATTAGGAGGAAAAGGTACATTCTCTTTCTTAAATCAGGGAAAGAGAGTCATTTATTGTGCCCTTATGAATAATCATGGTGGCATCCTCAGAGAAAGATATGGGCCATCACTAGGGAGCGTGATCAGAACCTACTGTTAATGTTCCACATTTCAGTGTTTCATGTTTCAAAACCCCAGGACTCCTCCTTTTCATCTCAATGTGTATTGGAGAAGGTTGCATCAAAAAGTAGCAGATAAATATTGAGGGCATAGAAGAGATGAAAAATCAACCTGCAGACCCTGGCAAGGAACCTTCAGTACTGATTTGCCCATTGAGTGGCCCAATTTTTTTAACTAAGTCTTCTGTAACTGTCATTTTTCCTCTAGGTAGCCTTTTGACTCACCTTTATGCCCAGTAATAAAGACACATTATATTTAGTGAGTATTTCAGTGAGTAACAGGTTAAGCAACATACTGAGAATAAAAGATCATCTCTTGCTATGCATGGCTGCTTTTGGAAAGATTAGCAATATCTGAAACATTAAAAGTACATGGTTTTTTACTTGGCTAACTGCATGGTGTGCATTTTTCAAAACTAAATTACTCATGCCCTTTTGGCTTTCTTAATTATTAACATCTTTCTGGTTGAAATCCCTTCCCAGTAATTCTCTGTTGTCAAAGGGTGAGCCTGATTTACTGCTGAATCTTTCCTACAGCTTTACAATAAACCAGTCAGAGAAGATGTAGAATTGTTCCTAAATGGGAGGGCAACTTTCAATAGTAAACATCAGCATAATTAAACCAAGAAACTCTAACGAGACTCAGAGTAGAGTCTTCTAAACTAAGGCCTAATTAACACTGGTAATGTTTAAAATGAGAAGAGGTGCCTATTCTTTTAATAATAATTAAAAGAGGTGCTCATTTTAGAGAGAGTTTCTCCATCCGGAATATCATTGGATCTGATGGTACATCAGCATAATTAATTTCTATTACTGAATATCAATTCTTACTCTTCAAAAATAATCATTAACACATTAACAGTGTAGTGATGCATATATAAACAGCTAGTTTGAATTTTAAAGTTGCTGAACAACATTAGAATTCGGGGGTGGCAGCAAGGACTGCTCCTGAAGCATGAGAGCAAGTGAGAAGCCAAGGTCTGACCAAAGCCAGTTCCCTTAGTTACAAGTGTAGGAGTGTCAATAGCTTCTTAACCTTCCTATTAGAGAATGCATCTGATTAAGGATTTCTGGATTCCCATCACCACAGAATATCATTATGGTAGTTTCAGAGTTGAGTTGGTTTTGGGACACTTTACCAAGCTTTCGTAGTTTGCAGGGATCAGCTGATGCTTTGCTCCTCGCCTTTAGTCTTAGGAAGCTTCTGAGGTCTCATAGCAGTTGCTGTTCCCTCAGACTTCAGGCATTTGCATCTTCATGTGTTGCATTCAGCCATGTCCTACTTGTCCCAGAGCTCAGCTGCTGTCTGTGGGACTTGATAAGAACATCCGTCAGTGCTTTTCTACTAACAATGAGGGAAAGATAATAAACAGCCTTTTCTTCTAAGTCTTATTTCAAGTGGCAGTGAGATTTGCCTTGAAGAAAAATACCAGTAAATGTTGCTTATAATTGAACTAATTAGAGAAGGCTTTAACTGTACAGATCATTAAGAGCAGATTATTTTACCAACAGTCTTAAAAATTGGAGGATAACTTCTGGTGACAGTCTCCTTTGACTCTGATGATCTTTGCTTCTCTGTTTCAAAATTAACCCACTTTTTATATTATTTCCCTGGTCTGTTCTCTCACTTGCATGGTAGACCTGACATCTTTGTGAATGCCCTGCAGAATCTTTCAGCAGCACTTACATGTGCTTAAGTTTGAAACTCACATAAAGGGTTTCCTCCCCCTTTTCCAAAGAAACCCTGTTCTTGTATTTAATTCTCTTAGTCACCCAAGTACAGTTAACACCACAGACAGGAATAATGGATCATTGGTGACTTCTAGCTATGAGACTTCAGAGCTGCAAGATTATGGTGGTGTAAATCTCTGAGGATTAAGCCATCCTGCTGTGGTGACATTCAGAAGCAATTCGGAAACAAGATGATCTCTTTGCTTTATTCCCCAGCATGGGGGAGAGGATAAAGTTTATTTTGTATCGTCTTTTCATCAAGTGCTTTGAAGTGCACTGTTTGTGGAATGACGAATATTGTACCATCCTGTCTGTGTAGTGTGACAGTCAAGTCTCTGTGCAGTGAACCAGTTCAGAAATGGTAGTACTTAGAGGTCCATTCTCCTGGATGTATTGGCTTTTCCATCTCTGTTGTCATCTAACTTTCTCAAGGCACAAGTCCTCTGGCAGCTGCTGTTTGTGGGTTGTTTTTTTTTTTCTATTAATGGTCTACTTTCTGTATACTTTTAAAATGCTCTCCTACCAAACAATGATACTAGAGGGGTTCAGTTTAATCCTCACAGCATTAAAATTTTAATGAACTCTAATGTGATGGTAAATATTGGAAAACTTGTATGTTCCTATACCTGTGAAGAACCATTTGTCATCAGGGAACAGTTCTTTCTGGCTCCTTGGTAGAGCTTTATCTACTAGGAACCAGGGCTTATGTTCCCCTTAGTGGGAAGGGACAAACTTACTTTTTAGACTTAAAGGGTGCCAAGACAGTGGAATATAAAATTGCAGGTAGGAGTTAACCCTACTTTAGGTATCTACAGATGCTTGTCTCTCATCTGGGCACCCTGGATTCCCGTAGTACTCAAGAAGAGGAATAGATATTTTGGGAAGGCGTAATCTTATGAGATACTTGCTCTCATCTCTCTCTCCTCTCCTGACCACTGCTTTTCCTCTGCTTTTCCTCTTTCTGAAATGCTTGGCTTACTTTCTCTGGGTCCAGATCAAGAATATTTCAGAGTTAACACTGAAAGTCCATTCAAATGCTCTCAAGCATGTTTCATATAGACAATGAATTGCACACAAAATTCAAACACATAGGATTGAAAGGGGTCTCCTCATTAGAATCTAGTCTTCTGCTGACAAGGGCAACCACATTGTCTAAAACCTTATATAAATTTGCCAAGCTCTGCGGATAAGTAACTGAAGAATCTTCTCCTTAACACTCCCACAGGGAGACCGCTCCAGAACTTCATTCCTTTGATCTTGCAAATGATTTTTTGTCATAATTTCCAGCCAGAATTTGTTCATGCTTGGTGAACAAAGTCCATTTGTTCTTTTGCCAGCATTATTCTCTTTACCTTAAATAGCTTTTAAGAAGTTTTCCCTTCTCAATGTTTGTGTGTTTCATGAACTTGTGGAAAAAAATCATAGTCTTTACAGCCACTATTGTCCAAGGAGAGACAAATCAAGCTCTTCCCATTTCCTCAGATGCCAAAGGTGCCTCATCAAACTATATGATCTGTTTTCTGCCACTCCAAATTCCCTTTTTCCTAAGCCTGGGAGAGTAGAGCGCATACAGTTCTGTATGAGCTCCTCATTTTTATAGCTACATTATTTTTCCCTTACATTTCCTGGGCACTTTTCACATGAGACAAGATCATGATGTCTTCAACTTTATTCAAGTCTCTTTCTGGTTCTCACTTCACTCCTGTCCAGGTCAACAGTACAGCACCTTTGCTCTGCCCAGTCTCTGCAACTATAGGATAGAAGAGAACTTTTTAGCAAATGTTTTTAAGAGTCTGAGGAGTAAAAGCAAGAGGTGTGCTCAGTAGTAATGAACCAAGCTCTAATGGAGCCATCCAGTATCCACATAAAGCAAGGTTTCTTCAGAGACTTTTCATCTAGATTAATTAAAGCAATGGCACAGGTTTCCCAAGGAAGCTGTGGATATCCCATCACTTGAAGTGGTCAGGGCCAGATTGGATGGAGCTTTGAGCAACCTGGTCTAGTGGAAGGTGTCCCTGGCCACGGCAGGGGGTTGGAACTGGATGACCATTAAGGTCCATTCCAACCCAAACCATTCTATGATTTTTAGAGATGGGAGAAAACTCCTCTCTCTACTGTCAGAATGGTTCCATCCAAACTGGATTTATCTACTCAAAAAATGGGATTACTTACCTAGCCAAGTAATTTTAGGAGGTTATTTAATACACTTTCTCCTCTTTCATTCTCAAAATAGCTGAATGCTTTCAGCTTGTACTGGAAGTAAGTAAAGCGATCAAACACATAAATTAGCTGTAGCATGGAAAAAACCTGAATAAATGGTTAAAAGTTTGACACTGTTGTAACTGAAGGCAGGATATTAAAATGAAGAATTTAAAGTAGCCTTGCCTATAAATGGCTCTTCTGCCAAATATAAATACTAATATAATGTATAATAACCAAAATACACAACAGCATGCTCACACATACACACACACACGCGTTATTTGCCACATCCCAGAATACACATTTTAAAAGACTGAAATGCAACAAATTTGTTTGTAAATGAAAAATATATTTTAAAACCTTCTAAAGGATTCTTCCTTACCACTTTTGTTCCTTTTTTCATTTGGTAAATCAGTCACTTGTTAAAAAAAATCCTAAAAAATGTTTGGGTTTTTTTCTGTTCACCAGGAAAGGTTCTGTGAACTTTAAAAGCTCCCTGTGAAACATTTTTTTGTTTTTGTTTTAAAGGCGTTTCTAAGACGCATTTCCCCAGTGCAGGACACACCATGACATGGGATGCCCTAGATGGGGTCCCAGCTCTGCCTTGGGAAGACCCTCACACATCATATGGTCAAACAGGTGTCAAGACAGTTCACACCTCTTTACTGTCCTTTAGCACAGGATAGGTCTGTGTCATTCACATAGGTTCACAAACCTGCCTTGCAAAGCTGAGGGCCTTAAAAAACTCAGACTATGTGGCAGGATAGCACTACACACATATAAATAGAGCAAGCATTAAAACAGGGCTCAGGAAGACTGAATTGTGTCCCTGGTGTAATCAGTCCTGCTGAGTGACCTTCACAGTCACTTCAGTCCCTTGTACTTCAGTTTCCTAAGCTGTTAAGTGTCTCTTACATTTCTGACAGCTTGGTGGTAAAGATTTTTGAGCTCTGCAGGTAAAAAGCCCCCAGAAGGGTTTAAGCTAAGCAGCCTCCCTCACACCACTGCTTACTGTGGAAATTACTCTCCTATTTTCTTGAAGGGATGGGGTGGGGGGAAACTACAAAAATCTCAGCAGGAGGTCGTCAGATGAGAAAATCAAACCCTGGTGAGCAGACTGGGAGGTTGGTGTTCATCCTCCCTAACTAAAATGTATTACCTATAAAATGCCTGTCTCTGTGCTGGGCTCTCTCTAGTCACTGGGGAGAAATGGGTGTTTCCACAGCATGCTTCTGCTCACCACTATGAGCATCAAAACCACATGAGGAGATTTCTGCCTTGGGACAATATGTTTCTCTGCTGACTACAGAGAGTTGAAGGTATCTCAGTTATAGATTAATTTGAACCGAATGAGATGAATCCCTCCCAAAATTACTACAGCAAAAAAACTGTATGTCTTCCAAATATTTTCTGCCTTTCGTTTTCCAGCTGGTTTTGAATGCTTACGAGTCTGAGATATCAGCATAACTAAAAGCCAGCTGCTTTGTCCTGCTGGATGTTTGGGACTTTAACCCCAAATACAACTTAGGTAACCCTGAGTACTGGTCTTACGTAACAAATGTTTTGAGAGGCTCGGAGGGCAATGTGCTGCCTTGTCTTTACAGCCAATGAAGCAGGAATATCTCAGTGCCCCCCTGAAACTCACCATTCCCTCAGTGCAGTGAGTGAGCTTATGCTGTGAGGAATTCCTGCGAGAGCCAGAGGCAGCTCTGCCCATTGAGTGGTCATCACCATCCTGACACCAAAGAGGGTTCATTCCAGGTGGGAAGACACCGAGTGGGAGAGGAGAAATGAACTGAAGGCAAAAGGAAAAAGCTGTTTAATTAGGCCATTTCCAGGCCATGTTGCTTTGTGTTTGGAGTGCATTTGAATGTGTGGCTGTTTGCCTTGCAGAGGGATGCCCTGGCTTGTGCAACGGCAATGGCAGATGCACTCTGGACATGAACGGCTGGCACTGCGTCTGCCAGCTGGGCTGGAGAGGAGCAGGCTGTGACACTTCCATGGAGACAGCATGCGGCGATGGGAAAGACAACGATGGAGGTAGGACACGAGCACATGTGATATGTCAGGCTTCGCAGAGCCTATGAACCTCTCACAGTGAACAGTCATCTGGGCTTGATTCTGCAGGGCAGATTGTTTTTTGACAGCTGGTAGAGAATAGACAGCGAAATCTGCCAGGCTGACTCAGCCAGAGTGGATTGGAATTCAAATTAAATGGGTTTGGATCTGGAGTGCCAGGGCTGAAGAGGGATATTTGTTTATCTTCAAATCAAGTCCATATAGCAGAGAGCAGGCACAGGCTGTGCACCTGTCCATTCCCTCCACCCCAGCTGAGTGGCTCAGCAGTGACATGATGGGACCACCTCAGACAGCAAACATCCCTGACTGCTCACACTTATGCCCTCACTGCCTGAGGCTTTCATCAAGGCTCTCCAGTCGGTCACTGCTGACTTTGGATGGATATTTTGCAGCAACTTAGGCTTGGGTGTCTGATCCCCATGCCCACAAGCCATCCAATCCCTCTCGAACCATGTTTTATTGATTACTGTTCCATATGTAATGATGTCAGGCATGTGAATAATAGCTCTGTGTAATGCAAACTTAATATTCAGAGTTATCTCATTACAAAGGAAACCATGGTGCAGTGTGAAGGTTTGAATTAGAAAGCAGGAGATGAGATATTAAATTTAAGGCATAAGGGAGACTGCATAATTTGTTTTGTTGTCACTCAGCAAAAGGCTTTGTAAACCACAAGTCTGGGCCAGGACCCAGACTGTGAAGTGGAGACTGCATTTTGCAAGCCTCTGTTTTATCATATTCACAAGAACAGTACAGTTAAAAAAAATAATAGCCAAGCCAAGTCTGTGATTATCTGCTTCACAGCAACTGCGATTCTGATTGAATATTTAAAATACTTCTGCACATCTGGCATGGCAAATGGACCAAATTAGCCCTTTAGAAAAGATGGAAAAATTGGAGAACCATACAAAGAGTACACACAACAAAACAAAGATGGCTTTTTACCTCGTGTGGAACTGAATATCACTGTTCTTGTCTTTTCTATTTACAGCTGACACAGGGCAGTAATAAAGGTCATCACATCAGATGTGTAAAAATACAGTAAATAGACCCAAGGATAGTCCCAGTTTCTGTGGGGAAAAAAAAAACAACCCAAAACCAGCAAAAGCCCTGTGAAGTTTTTAGAAAGAGAGAGAGGGAAAGATTAATCCAGCCTAATATATAATGTAAATCACAACTGCATGATACCACAAAGAGCATGACCAGACTCTGAGCATCAATTTATATCTCCTGATTCAAGGGTTAACCTTTTACCTGGGTTACTCTCACCTTGAAATGAGCTGCGTTGCAAGCCTGCAGGACAGCAGATGTAGACGGGAGAGACAAAAGGCATTGACAGGTTTACAAGTTAGTGCACATCAACTGCTAACTGGCATTTGGTGAACTTGTGTGGAGCAGTGGTGTGCACAGCAAGAACAGAGCAACTGACAGATTGTAACTTATTGCCTTGTGACAGCTTATTCATGTGTCAGAGCCCACAAATGGGTGTTGACTTTATTCTTGGTACACTCAAAATAAAAGTATGTACATGGTGTGCATTACAGATTACAGATATCTGTCATACACTGTGTCTTTGATTTGGCTGTGTTACTGCTAAGGGCTCTCCTCAGCTGAGAAGTGAAATAGCAGAATACATTTGCTTTATTAAATTCTTTTTATATGTTTTAATGGGTCATTTGTATTTGAGAGCTCAAGTCTAGAATTTCAACCCTTGAGATGTAGGCGCTTCAGCAGTGGTGAGGCACTCCTGCTTTGAAGCTTTAGACCTTTTTTGCACAGGAATTCAAATAGAGATACAAAGACTCTTGAAGAAAGGCTGATGCTCTGCCTGTTTGCTAGATGTTATGCTGATTTCCACAGCAAGTGGAGATGTTTGTGGAATATCAAAGCATAATTTAGGTTGGAAGGGACCTCCAGCAGTTTTTAGTTCTACCCCTTGTTCAAGGCAATACTAATTACATCAGGTTGGTCAAGGCTATGTCCAGTCAACTCTTGAAGACCTCCAAGGATGGAGGTCCCACCTCTGGACAACCTGTCTAGTGTATGACCATCGTTATAGTAAATGTTTTTCGCCTTGTATCGAATCATAACTTTCCATGTGCCAAATGAATGTTTGTTACCTTTTGTCCAACACCATCTGAGACATCCAAGAGTACCTCAGCTGACTTCTGGTTTCCCCTTCACAATAACTTGAGTGTCTGGTAGAGCATATATATATTTCATGTGTGACAGTTCCCTTTAGATTTCTCAGATATCCAAGGGCAACTCAAATCACACTAGGCATTTGTGTTCAGCAGAACTGAGCCCATTCACCACAAACATTATACCTTGGGAAGCTACTGTGCTTTGAAGAGCACTGAAGAGATGCATGCCTGAAGCCTCTCCAAAAAACATGTAGTATGTGGATGAGCACTGTGGTTTCTCTTTTGGGATTCTGTCACATACACTGGAGTGATGCATGCCAAGGGTTGGAGAAAGGTGATTTATTTTGGTTCACCAGAAAGGAACCAAATGAATGTTGGCAGTGGGGGTAGAAGTCCTTTCATGAAGCTTTAGAAGTCAAACAACTGACCTAGTCAAAATGGATCCCATGAGTGGTGAGAAAGAGGTTAATGGGGCTGTTCACAGTACCAGGGGGTTCACGCTGCCTGAGCTCATACCTGGTTCCTACAGTGTGGTGTCGAGTGTCTGCTAATCAAAATCTCTGCAGCCGGAAATTCCTCAGGATAATGGGAGCTGAAGTCAGAAACTTTTTCATCAGCTCCCAGCCTAATCATACCCTGAGGGAGACGGGTGCTAAATTACAGGGTGTGTTCGCCTCTTAAATCTGGAGGCTGTTCAGATAAACAATAACAAGCTGAGCAGGAGTCAGAGGGAGACTTGGTGAAATGTAATCTTTGTTCAGGCTAGTAAAAAGTTGTTTCTGAGCGCAGTTCCCTCTCCACACAAAAGTGTCATTTGTCAAAGCTAGCACTTAGGTTTCACACCCAGGTCCACTTTGTTTACACTTTTAAACACCAAGCCCATCCACTTGAAAGAAGCTGTAGTGAGTAACTGAGAGCAGGTGATCATCCAGTATCAGTTAAGGAAAAACAGTGCAATGACAGAGCTGTAACAATACGGGTAAAAGGCCAAGATTTTGTACATTTGACCTAAGAGGCCACCTGTATTACAGCAAACCGGAGGTGTTTCTTTAAAACAAGATGAGAAAAGTGGTTCTTGCCTCACTTCATCAGAAAATAACCTCTCTAATTCATGGCTGCAAACACTCAGTACCTAAGAGTAGGTGTGACAGGTAGTACCTACATGTCTCACCCCACACTGAGTGCTCTGTCATGTACTTGAAGAATAAGTTTGAAAGTTTAAAAAAATGAAGGAAATTATCTTCTGTGACAAGTCCTAAAAGTGGAGTTAATAGCATTTGATAATACCTTGAGAAAAGGCTGGTATTCCATAGCCTGAATATGGGCTCTGTTGCATTGGTAGAGACTCCTCTGTTAGCAACAGAGTGTACAGGAAAAACTGAGGGGAAGAGAGGATATTGTTAACTAATCTCATAAATATACTGTTGAATAGCAAAGCTGTGTTACCCATCCTTGTTCTGGAGAAATCATCTAACTGTTGAGAGACATAGTTGTCCAGTTGTGCATTTCAATGTCTTCGCATGAAGACAAGATCACACTGAGGTGAAATCATGAGAGGATTACAGATGTTAAATTAAATTGCTCATTTGGTCTAAAAGTTCAACACAGTAACATTACTTGAGGGCCTTTGTTATTGTTTGGGGCTTTTCCAGAGTAGCCAAGTGTTTCAGGTGGGGTAAAGCTTGCCGGTTTCTCCAGAAACTGGAACCAACCCATCCTTCATTTCCTGCTTTAAACAATTCCAGTTCCTGAACAGCTGCTGAACTCTGTCAAACATGAATCTACTTTCAATATGTTTGAAATTACAATGTTCACAATATTATTTCAACCTTCATGTTCATCAGAGGTTTCTGTTCAGTTGTCCGCTGTTCTCCACTGCCTCTTCCCAATTTAAATACTTCCAAAGGCTAGTGTTAGTGGTTAAGGGATTAGATAGATAGATAGATAGATAGATACCCTTCCCAGTCAAATAAGGCTGGTCTGTCATAACATATATTGCACACCATTACATAAAAGTATAGAAACTTCATTTTTCTTAGCTGTCATCTGGTCAACGATCTTCCTTTGGAACTGAGAAAAATAAACCATCCTGTTTTCTTTTTCTGCAAGAATTGTATTAATGAAGCTCCTTCCCCTCAGTTTATGTCTCATTTAGCCTAGGACAAACAGAGAGTTCCAATGTACCCATGGCCCCGTTTTTCCTTTGCAAGTTCAGTCTGTGCTCTTCCATATGCTTCCCAAAAGCTAGCAGGTAGAGCAATTTGTATGCTATCCTTGCCTTATCCTCCTGGACCAGAACAACTAAAGGTTCCCTTAATCTCTCAACTCTGGAGCAGTAAGCAGGTCACTTCAGGGACAGTGTAATAAGGAATGGATTCTCTGAGGCAAATCAGTGCTGTTTATTTAACTGTACCATAGCCCACTGGCAACTCCACAGTGCCTTGCCCCATTCAAGGATCAGGTAGTGCTTGTAGTAAGGTGGAGACATACATAATTCTTGGGAACAGCAGCATTTCAAGTCTTTGGCAAATGAAATTTTGGCAAGGCGTGCTGGCCTTCTGAACACCCATGTGTTCACCGTCTGTCCACCACATGCCAAATAATGTTAGAGAGCTGGCAGAAGTCTGCACTGATCTTGGCAGTGCATAGGCTTACATCTGAAGGAAGTCTCAGGATTGTAAAGGGAATGGTAAAGAATCCAGGAGAACCCCAGAATGCAAACCTTTGTCTTTGCAAATGCTTGAGCTGCAGCAAAGTGGTGGGGTGCTTTCTGATACTCCTTTTTCCTTTTTGCTCTCCTGTCTTGGGCTTTAATAGCATGAGAAGATTGTCTCTTGGGTGTGGTGTGTGAACTCTCTGCTTCCTCAAAACCATAAAAAATTATGCAATAACATGCTGGCTACATTTGTGGAGGGAAGTATTGATATCTGAATGCTCCTGGGAAAACAGCCATCATAAATTAGCATTTACCATCACAGATAGATCCAGTCAAACAACAGGGTCATCTTGGAGGAACCACAAAGCACTGCTAAAAAGATGAGAAAGTCTGCTGTACCTGAAAGATGGGATAGCTGGTATAATTTGTTGGAAATCACCGAGCTTCTCTTCCTCTGTTTCATGGTGTCTGCTAATTGACTTCTCCTCAAATAAAATGACCAGTTTACATTTTCAGGTTTCAGCTCTTTGGTGATTTTGAGTTGGATGGTAACACATGGGTGTCCCCTGTGGCTGGTTGTTGGCAGCAAGGCTGGCAGGAGGGCAGCATTTACCCAGGCATTCCAGCATCTCAGAGCAGGTGTTGATTGTGCCATTGGTGAGGATGATGTGTTGTGAACTGGGAGTCTAGCCGTGCCTTGTCTTGACACCTTGGGAGAGCTCGTGGTCCTTTCAAGAAGTCCTTAATGAAATGCCCTTGATTAATATATTCAGAAAGAAGCTATGAAAGTGCTCTCTGTGTTGAAGGAAACCTACCATTGTCTGCTGAAATGAGGGAGCTAACTTAGGGGAAGGAGGCACTGCCAGTACACAAGATGTAACAGAAGGTGACATGCACCAGCTTCAAAAAAAACCAGATTGGACACTTATTTCACAAAATATTTCTGCACCTCAGAAGGTGCTTAAACAGAGTTTGAGCACCAATGTTTAAAGCAGAAATTCAGGAAAGCTCTACCGGACCTACTTTAGCATCTGAGGCAGACTGTTGCAACTTCTGTGAGGCAGAAAGTCCCCTTAGAATCCTAAGGTTTTGCACCGTGCTCAACATGCATAGAGTGCACGGCCACTTTCCTCTTGACCAGGATTTGAGAAACATGCCAATATCTGAGTTATCTGAGACTACTTTCCAAGCTATTCTCAGATGATTGCTTAAATTGGCTTGGATTCAGTCAGAATATGTTAGGGTGAACTTTTCAGCAGCAGCTTAACACTTGCAGCACTTGCCAGGAAAGTGAGAGACCTTGGTGACAAGGATCTCTCAGCTGCTGAGGGTGTGAAACCACTGTTCCCACCAAAAAATTGCTAAGTTCTGAGTTCCTTTTGCTCAGAGGAATCATTTTTGAGAGGTGCTTTGGCTTCTGAAGGAGGCAGTTTCAGGTACACCGTTGGATGACAATTGATCTGGTTAAGCAACTTGTACTTACTGCCCTGTTCAAGTGCTAGTCACAGAATCATAGAATATCCTGAGCTGGAGGGGCTCTCAAGGACCATCAAGTCCCAGCTTCTTGCCCTGCACAGGACAACCCCAGGTTGTCAGGTTTGGTGCTGTGACCACTTCTCTGGGGAGTCTATTCCAGTGCCCAACCACCCTTTGGGTGATGGACCCTTTCCTAATACCCAGCCTAAACTTCACCTGACACAGCTTCATGCCGTTCACTCGGGTCCTGTCACTGATCACCACAGAGAAGAGATCAGTGCCTGCCCGTCCACTTCGCTTTGAGAGGAAGCTTCAAACCATGATAAGGTCTTGCCTCAGTCTCCTCCAGGCTGAATAAGCCAAGTGACCTCAGCCATATCTTATATGGCTTCCCATCCAGAGCCTTCACATTCCACATAGCCTTCTTTTGGACACTCTCCAATGGCTTAATACGTTTCTTATATTGTGGTGCCCAAAACTTCGCACAGACCTTGAGGTGAGACCACCCCAGCCCAGAGCAGATCAGGACAGTCTGATCCCTTGCCCAGCTGATGATGCTGTGCCTGATGCACCCCAGGACACAGTCTCTCCTAAGCTAGGAAAGGCCCTCACATGCTTTGATAAGCTTCATGGAATTCTCTGAAATCCAAGGTTGCTTGGTTTCTATGCTGCTTTGCTGGCGGTTAAAAATCTGCCTGGAGAAAGAAAGAAGGCCATGAAACCAGCTGCATCAACTGTATTCTCCAGAGCAATGATGAGTTGTGGGATGCTGTGAACTTGTAGATTCTAAACACATTATTACAGCTCTGGTTTATGCCAGATAGTGGTGATTATCATGTGTTTTCTGTAATTTCCTCCTTCCACTTCCCTTCTTTTTCTATTCAGATGGTTTTTTTAAAGAATGTAGCTCTTGATTAGGATGAACATTTTGCAGAGTATTTCTGTAGTGACTACCCCCACAGAGGTTCTGCACAAGAGCCCAAGGAGTTCTGTAATTCAAATACTTGACTGCTATTACATATGACTGTGTTATTTCAAATTTGCAAATAAGTGCTGAACACTTAGGGAAAGATGTGAGGGCAATTCCTTTCCCAGGCAGCCAGCAATCTAATTTAACCAGGATACAGCCAGTGAGAAGCTTATTCAGGTGAAATCAAAACAGAGCAGGTGGGATAGAAGGAGGGAAGAGAATATGAATAGCTAACAGGGGTCACAGGGAGTTGACAGTCACATTGCCATTGTTTCTGACAGTTGTGTTTTGTTACCCTTTGACTCCTTAAAGGGGAGCCAAAAGCTGCAACTCTTGTTGAGCAAGTAAAATTTTCTCTCTGCAAAGCACTAGATTAAAACCCTTTTATTCCCCAAATCCAATTCTAATAAATTGAGTGTCAGTCCTCAACTCAGGGCAGAATATCATTATTCCTGTAAAACCTTTATCAGCACAAATATCCGCGTGAACAATAACTTGTTTGTGCAAAAGTACTGCACTATTTCTTATAGCCTTCTCTAAACCAGATTTTAGATTAGAACTGAAAGAGTAAAACCTGATTTTCTCAAGGCTAAGACTAAGACTTTGTTATCTTTACCTTTGAGCATTTACATTTAAAACCTTTCCCACCCAAACTCTCCCTGTAATTCATCCAAGAGCATCACAGGACAAGACAGTGTCCCCACAAAGAGTATAATGTTGTCCGATGAATGGCACAGAAAGGGAACTGAAAGATAAGAACTGGATGAGGTAAGAGACACGATTATTTGTATAATCAGTGCATTTTATGCTTTTGTTGCCAGTGGAAGTACTCCCATGAGAGACAGTGGGGTTTTACTGTTGTTTTTACTTCCTAGTTTAGCTTTGCCTAATACAGTTTCTGATAGAGGCTCATCCCACTGCAATCAGTGACAGGAAGTGCCATGGTCTTTAGCAGGAGCAATCCTTGAGTTTGTCATGTATGCTGTCCCAGACTCACCCTAATCAGGCTCCTTAAGCTCACCTCCCTCTGACTGCCTGTCTGCCTGTGGCTCCCAGAGTGTTCACAGAATGCTCTCTGTGTACAAACAGGTCCGTCCCTACCCATGGCCTGCCCGTTCCAGCCTGACACTTGACATGAAGCACCTGTCAGAGTCTGTTTAAACACATAATAACACCTCTGGCTGCAGGTTATTTGCATTCTATTGGTAATGTTAGCATGACTGATTTTTGTTGCAGCATCCATAACTCTGTAGAAATGCTCGATTATTCAGTCTCAGCCAGTTAAGACACTGCCCATTAAATCAGCCAACACAATTGTAGGGCCATGAAAAGTCACAGCTAATTTGAAATTTTATTAGCTCTTGGCTGATCTTGTTTACTGCAGAAGCAGTGTCTCAAAATCAGCCCTTTGCTTCTGTATGAAGCTGTAATCCTTGACACCTTTTGGGTGCTGTGTGGTCGTGAGTGAGGAACTTGGAAGCTGACTGCACAGGACACAAAGGAGAAATGAGACTGCTGTGGGATTTGTGAGCACTTTGCAGCCAGCAAGTGCAGCAACAACTCAAGGAGAGCAGGGATAGCAAGTAGCCCCATTGCTGCTGAAGAGTAATTATTTTGCAGGAATTGCAAACTTTCTGGTTGGTTTGGGTGGATGTAATTTTTTGCATGCATCATACAGACAAATGTCATAAAGGACATGATTTTCAGAAAGTGATAAGTAACAAGCAATGTTTGAAAGCCAAGTAATTTTAGCTCCTCTTAAATTTGGTATCCAGGTGACTATTTGTGGAAGGCATTTATGATATGGAGTATCTCGTGAAATTCCTGAGTAAGGTCAGCATTTCCATCTGTTGTCATTATCTAGTGTAGCTGTTTTGAGGGTTATAGTGAGTGTTTAAAGTCAGTTAAAATCAGGTGTTCTCCAGCTGGTATTGTGCAAATGTTACACTTGTTAGGCTAACGTCCTGCTCCAAGAAGACACAAATATCTTTGGAGTTAAGCCCCTTCCATGAAACAAGGCTCCTATGGAGAAAAAGCTGAACATACATTGCAGATACAAAACTTTAATGAGAATTATGGTTATTTCATTGGGTTGTGCTGACACTTCAGAGCCCTTTGGGACTGGAACAGATGTTTTGTGAACAGAAAATAAAAAGACAGTCTCTGCTCCCAGGGAGTTTACAGTCTAAAGCAGTGTTTTGAAGAGCTCACTAATGGGGTTGGTGGATTTGCAGTCTTCAAGGGAGTCAGAGCATCATTCTAAAAAAAAATGGCAACGCCACACACAAGATGCAAGCTAGATGAGCCATCCCAAAATAAAACTCATTGTCTAGTGATATACAAAGTGCAGATTACCTGATAAAAATGGTCTTGGTCCCCTAAAATACAATGTTGACTGAATAAATTGGAGCTGCTTTATCCTCAGTGGCAGAAAAGGAAGGGCTTCTGCCAAGCCCAGTTCATTCTCCTTCATGTCCCTCTCTGAAGGGAATGAGCCAGGGCTCACAAGATGGCCCGCAGAGGTGCCATCCACTCAGATTTATTCTATGATTACACAAATCTTAGTGAAAGATGCAAACCACTGAACACATTATTTACCAGATGTGACAATGTCTTGCCAATGCCTTCCTTTCCACAACAACAGTGGTTTGATTCATCCCATGGTAACTCTAAGATTGCAAAAAGGTATTTATTTCATGGCTTCATGCAAAGGAAGTGAGACAAAAGAGTTTGGGTTTGGTTTTAGCAGGACTGTCAAAGGACATGTATGTGTATATAGAATGCATAAATGGTCTCAAAGATGTAAAAAATCCTGTTGCATGAAAATAAGAAGGAACACAAGAGATGTCTTAAAATCTGGCTTAGTGACACATCTCTGAATTAATTTGTTAATTGGAACGAATCCATGATTGAAAATGTTTCTGTAGGGATTCCTTGGAACTGGTTGTTGTAACCAGCCCTACTCAGCATTTTCATTATTGTCTCAGAATGTAGTTTACTTCTCTCCTGGTAAAATTTTCAGGTCAGTTAAAACTTCAATATGGTGGTAAATAATGTACCCAGATCATTTTGACATGGAGTAATCTAACTCACATCACTGCAATCAAACAAAATATATTGTAATGCAGCAAAACGCAAAATAGCCCTGGGAACAAAGAAAGGATGTTACACTGGAGGGTTGAGAGATTCTTGAAAAGCAATGACTCAGAACAGGATTTTGAGGTCACTGGAGGTAATTGTCTCAACGTGAGTTCTCAGTGCGCAGCTTTTACACCTTCACTTCTGTGAACCTTAGAAGTATAGAAACCCAAAAACTCTTTGGAGAAGAGGAAGTGATCTCTTTTCTGTGCCCAATATTGCTGGCATAGTGCTGTGTCCAGTGTTGGTGTCCACACATCACAAATGTGAAATTACTGGAAAGAGATCAAAGGATATCATACACCAAAAAATATAGTGGATGGGAAATAAACCTTAAAATGTGAATTTTGTTCTACCTCAGTTGTTCAGAGAAAAGATTTGGAATGGATTATTGTTCTGTGTGTAGGTACTTGCACATGAAAAAGAAGTCAGAGGATGCAGGGCAAAAGGAACTGTTGGTAACTTTATGGACAAAGGCCTAACAAGACTAGTCATGGGATACTGGAGTTAGACAATTCTGAGTTTGAAATAAGACACAGTTCCCTAGCAGGAATTAGGCATTTCAGAAGCTTACTGGAGGAAGTGGTTGACTCACTCTAATCAGCCCTCTTTGGTATATGAGATATTTTTCTAAAACACAGGCTTTAATCCAGTTTTGGGTGGGAAAAAAATAAACAGCCTATGGGTATAAGAGGTCAGACAAGCTAGCCATAGTAGCCTTAAAACATGTGAATTTCAGTAATCCCCCTATGCAAGACTTTAAGCTTTTCCCAGAGATAATTCAGCAACACATTTGTTCTCTGCTCTGAAGTGTCATGGTCATATTACAGTTATATTTATGAGTAAGGGAACTGTCACTTTTTAAAACCAAGAGCTGTATAAAGGTGTCCATAACTAAGAACTTAACTGTGCAGCCTACCTGTGCTCTGGGAGCTACTGGAGTTAGAAGTCCACATACAGGTCTCTGTGGCTATGCTGCTGTAAAACTTGGGGTGCAGAGGGCATTGATCCCACGTTCACCTCCCTCTGTTACCTGTCTCTGAAAAATCTGCAGTGATTTCTAATGAAAATTCACCTTTATGCTTTATGCATTTCAGATGTGTTTTGTATTACAGCTTCGTATTCTTTTTGTTGGAGAGTTAAACCTAGAATTTTATTTTGCTCTGATTTTTTTTT
>VXBB01002178.1:196579-274771 GCA_013399915.1 Illadopsis cleaveri | reverse complement strand
TTTTGCTCTTATTTTTTTTTTTTTTTTTTTTTGATTAATCCATACAGCTGCCTGAACACCTTGCTCTTCATGGGTCAGGAGCTTCTTGCAAATGTCACTTTGTCCTGACTCTTCTGATAGATCCAGTGAGAGATATCACGGCATGAGAAGTCATGGCTGTGTACACTGTCATTTTATCTCCTGACAATTCGCCACTTGGGCAGTAGGGCACCACTTGGATGACTTTGGGACCATACAATTAAAAAAAACACCAAGAAAACAGTATGCACATGGGGACATCACTACTTATGTTCTGGTTTGTAGAATAACTCGTGCTGTTCTGCATGACTCAGACAAAAATAGTGATTACAGTTTTTAAGCTAAAGAAATGCTTTGTCCTGAAACTACTCTTGGTATTAGAGGGAGTTGAGTAGCTAAACGCCATTTCAGCCCTCGAGTGCCTTCATGCATTTAGGATGTTAGTGACAAATCTCTCTGGTGTAGTTATCCTCAATTTATTCTATATAGGTCCAAAACACATTAGTTGAAAAGCTTATCTGCTGATGAGTCCTCATCATTCTCACCTGTTCAAAACATTGTCCTCTGCATTTATTCTTCAAACATTTATCTACAGTTTCTTGCAAAGACAACATTTTCTTGCTGTCTTGTAGCTTCAGGCCCCAAAACACATTTCTGATGCCTGGGAAAAAGACAGGTTAATGAAGAGGTATGGTACAGCTGGTTTGCCATCCTTTCAGCCAAGTGTCTGTAGCCTTAGAAAACATTATTAATGTGTGGGAGAAAAAGACAACATTTTATCTTGCTTGAAACTGTAGTCAATATAGTAACAAGACTGGTTTGTTGTTTCTCTCTCTCTCTCTCTCTCTTTTTTTTTTTTTTTAGTAGGTTGCTGTGGCTAAGCCTGTTACATCTGTGCAGGTCTATACTCTGTGAATGGTCTCTCAAATTCCATCTGAGATTTGACCCTCCAGAATCCTACTGATCTAATTATCTTCAGCAAGTAAATTTTTTTTAATGGGCAAAGAAACTCTAATTAGTTCTTTTTCATTATCACTAGTCATCAAAAGAAAAGGCCAATGGGTAGGTTTAGTGTCCGAGATGAAAATTTTTTGTGGCAATTGTGTAAGGAGTTGTAAAGGAGTAGAGATGTTAGGACAGACAGAGGTAAGGGTATCAGATGGGATTTTCCAAAGCACTTTTGCTGGCCTAACAATGCTCCCATTATCATTAATGGCAAGTGCAGAGCCAAGTGGCTTATGCTTTACAACTTGTGGAAATGACCCAGTGTGTGTATGTGTGTGTGTACGTGTACACGGAGCAGGTACTTACTGTCTTTGACCAGTTGGACACAGGAAGCTCTGGGAACCCCGACCCGGCTTGTTGTCCAGCTTTCTGTGTGTGAGTAACCACGTGAAATGATGATGTCAGTGATGTTTTAAACACTAAACTATTCCAAGATTGGAACAGGTATAACTCAACTTGGATTCTGTTGATGTGTGAGCCATCTTAAATACAATAGAAGATTGAGAACAATAAAAGATCAGATTTCATCCTATTTATATTGCAGTAAATTCAAAGTAATGCCAATAACATTAGTGAAAGGACATCAAATTCATACTGGTAAATCTGGGACAAAACTGAAGCTCACAAACAGTAAGAATGACAAAATGCCTTGTTTTAATTTACTGCTTCTTTGAGATAAAAAATCCATTATCCTAAAACTAAAGATTTCATCCCACTTCAGGAGGGCACTACCACTCAGGACAGTGTTGCTCTCCAGGCACATTCATTTCTTGCCTCTCTGCTGGAGTTGTTAGTAGGATGCTTGCTGTAAAGGTGGTTTCTGTGATATATGGAGCTCCCAGCAGCCACACAGAGACCAGCCACTCATTTCACACAGGTCTGTGAACAGCCATCACATGGTAGTAATTTTCATTCACTGTCAAATTGTCTTGCTTGAACTGATAAGTTGGAAGTGAAGGGCTCCATATCCCATTACCCCAGAACAAAAACATCCAGTTCCCTTATCTGATTTAAAGATCTCTCTCTACTACATGCTAACAACTTTTATTGCTAAATGTGATGCTTCATCAAATCTCTTTTGAGCTTTTTTTTGGTATATCTTTTCCTGTCACTGCTTTTTACGGTGCTGTTTGCAATGAGCAGTGGCATCTCAAAATGAATGGGGGGATGGGAGGGGAAGTGGTACTGTCTGTACATTTGATAGTTTGACAGATATGCAAACCCTCATTTTACTGGAGTACACTCAGCAAGCCTTTTCATGTGTGTCTGCTGGTATTATTGTTGTTACTATTAATTTAATGGTGCTGACAGTGCAAGATTTATATGCAGAGTTTGAGGTTATCTGTTACTCTGTATCGGTACCAAATCAATGTGATCAAGGTCAAAAGGGACCAAACCTTCCCAGCAAAATCTCCTTTACATTCTACTTTATTTTCCTAGGTTACGTGTATAGATCTCTCTGCATCCATGGTAGATACCATGACTTTATTCACTATTTAGTCCTACTTTGGTGTGATGCAATGTGTCTGTGATTTGCACAAGGAACAGGAGCAGGGTACAGAAGTTGTGTATTTTGGCAAAAAAAAAACCCACAACAATCTTTGGGGGCTCTGGAGTTATCCAAGTGACCAAGTTGTGGAATGCCACATCCTAGGAGTAATCTAAAATGTGGTTTTTTGAGGGCCCAGTCCAACAGATGAATTTTCATATGTTACATACTACTACGTATTTATGTTATATATTAATGTGTATTTTAGATTCCTTATTGTGACTTTAAGTGAACATGCCTTATTCAATGTAGATGAAAATCTGCATTTCTTGACTGTGTGCATTGGAAAGAGTTCTTGCACCCTGAAGTCTGCAGCACTCCATGTTTCCATTGCTCTAAAATGTTCCTTACCCTTCTGCAGATGGCCTGGTGGATTGCATGGACCCAGACTGCTGCCTGCAGCCACTGTGCCACATCAATGCGCTGTGCCTGGGCTCCCCAGACCCCCTGGATATCATCCAGGAGACACAAGCCCCCATCTCCCAGCAGAGCTTGCATTCCTTCTATGATCGAATCAAGTTCCTGATTGGCAAGGACAGCACTCACGTCATCCCAGGGGACAATCCTTTTGAAGGAGGGTAAGTGAATTTTGGGGTTGATTCAGTAAGTTGTAAAGCATAAGCCACTTGGCAATTTTAAAGACATGGAAGGCCAGCAAGATGCAGAATAATGCAAATTGTTTAAGTGAAGTAGATACCTGAAGTATTTTGTGGCTGATGTAGTTCTGCTGACTGCCTCTTCACCTACAATTTCCTGCCAGCCAGTAAGGCAAGATGCTTCTCTCCCAATACATACAGGCAGTTGCATGTTTCCTCACTTTCCTTATTTCAAGGAATGAAAGGCATCCGTTCAGCTCTTCTAGATGAGGTGACTGGCATTGTGCACAAGTATCTCCTAAAGAGTAGTGACAGATCTTCCTTTGACAGAGGCAAAAAGAGAAGGAAACTAGAATGCTATTTGCAATTAATAGTGTGAATATTAGAGACCTCAAAAGAACTGAGGAAAATCATACCCTCTATGGAGGACTGTTAGAGTAATTTGCAATATAAGCAATCAGGTTGAATATAGATTGGTTTTAAAACCCAGAAGTTCTTTATCACTGCAATCTTCATCAAGAAACAGGAACTGGGAAACAAAACATAGCAGTTCATTTCTGTGACTGCATCTCAGCAATTTGTTTTAAGTGTGTTCCTGTCTGTCAGGGCTGGTCATCCCTGAATATCATTTTTTGTAGCAGAGGTGTCAGATTCCTAGATCATTCAGTGTCTGCCCTGAATGTTGCCTTTCAGAAGTAGTGACCCTGATCCTGGAGGTGCCTCTCAACACTTAGGTTTGAACTCTGTTGAGCTTCACCCAGTCATGAACTGCTTACTTTCAGCTTTCCCACACACAGCAGTTAATAGGTTGGCACTGAAAATACACAACCCTCATGTTTGTGTGGGTATTTATTTCAGCACTTGAATTAAATCTCAGGCTTCTCTAAATCTGACCTAATGCTTTTCATGAAGGGACACTGCCAGCGTCTCTTGGGTGCCACCTCCCATGTATCGCCTTTTTTTGATAGTCTACAGGCTGACTTCATCCTCACAGCAGTGTCAGGAAATCGGCCTACTGTGATATTTTCCCTGATACTTCTTGCTTCCAATGTCTTCAGGGTCCAAGAAAGCTGACAACAGTGACTCAGATTATTACCAAATATGTTATTACCAAATGTATTATTACTTACTATGTTGCAAATTGTTGTCCTTCATTGGCATTCTGAAGATCACAGGTACTGGATACTGAACGGTCTGGACTCTGGATTAGTCGTTGTTATTTGTTGCTGTAAAATCAGCGTTCAGAATATGAAATAAATTATGCTCACAATTGCATTTTTCTGATGTATTTAGGGCAGCAATTCCTCAACACTTCTGCAGAGGACTCTGTTATCAGGTCGATACATATCCTTTCTGACAGGCAGAGAGTTTTGGTACACACACAGCTGTGTTTAGTGAACTTTCCATACAACTAATGAACTAGAAGAATCTTCATATTTGGACAATAAAAAATAAAATTTCAACTTCTCTTTAAGGGCTGCTTGCATTCAACAGCATACAGAGCTGGGGGAAAATAGTGGAAATTTCCAATATGTATTGTGAATTTGTTTCTGAGAGTGCCAGAAGAGGACCAACAGAAAGAATGTGTCATTTAAGGTCACATAAATTCCTACAGGAATTATATCTGTTTCATAGATCTGATGATAGATCTGTATGTAGGAAGGACCTACTAACCATCTGTAGATGTCCTGCTAAGGAAAGATTCAGAATTCAAAAGGAGCACCTGCTAGCATAAATGTTTGTCTGGTATATAGGTTACTGGAATGAGGGAATGCAAAGATTCAGATCAATAGGAAGAGTTTTAATGACTGCTTTTGATGAAATGCAGTGGAAGTAATAAAACTTGTTCTATTTAAGTTAGGATGAAGAATTATACGGAGGAAGCAATGATTTATGAGGTTTCCATTCTCAAATTATCAGCATAGAGTGTATGCTACTAAATATGCTCTACAGATATGTCACCTCAAGCTGTGATTGTATTGCATCTCTCAAGTTAAATGTCTTCATTCACAAAAATGGTTGCAAGTAACATTGACAAACCTCAACAGAAGGTATATTTTCACCTGGTCCAGGCTCATGAGAGTGTTGGGTTCTTGAAAATTGCCACTACCCTTTTGGGATTTTAAAAGACATCACATGTTCCTGTTAGTTCTTAAAGATCCTATAGATCTGGATAGACTCAACTATTGCAAGGGTTTTCTGCTTATTTGGCTTCTTGTAGTTTCAATTTCCTGTTTCGCCACTCAGAAAGCTGGACCTTTGTACAGCTCCCCTGGTCACCCTGGAAATGTCAGTGCCTCAGCTGTGGTCAGTGACTGATATGTGGGGAAGTATGGTCTGGGACCATCTGGGATCTAGTTGGTCTGCCTGTATTTGCATGTGTGGATATACCCTTTATTCAGTAGCATTGTCACTGAAACTCTACACAACAGACAGGTGATAATATCCCTGCTATCCCTGGAGCTGCTCAGTGTCTATAAAATTCACAGCAGCTGCTGGGGGCAAGATGAACTATTTTCATCACTCCTTCCAGCTGCTGGCTTAAGAGTTTGTCTGACAGGAGGGAGTTATTCTTATGAAGAACTCCAGCATCCTGCTTTAGGAGAACCCTCTCCCATTGCTGCTGGGATGATTCATGAAGTCATCTCCTTGTAGATCAGGACTGTAGACTGCTGATCATGGAACTTCCGATACCTTTCTGTCCCAATGCCATCATCCTCATGGGGTAGGGTTGGAGTTGGATCCGTGTCATTTGCTTGAGCAGTCCCCCATGGGCAGGCAGTACAGAGGTGACATGGATCTCTGTGTCCTGTGTGTCTGGTATCCTGCATGGGCACCAGTGGCACAGGCACTCTCATCATTCAGGTCAGGAACTACAGCCTGCTCCTCCGGCTTCACTAGGTCATGGCTGACTGACTATCACCCTGGGGGAACCCAGGCACATTTGCATCCCTCTCTGGCCTGTGCAGCAGTGGCAGCAGTGTGAAGGAGGTGACTGAATATCTTTGCAATATATGTCCTGAGCTTCAAAACCACAGCTTAGCCACTCTTCAGAGAGAACAGCAGTGCAGATCACCTAATGGATACAAATGAATGAATGTCTTGTGACAGCTAGCCTTTGAGTGAATTTATTATTGAATTACATTCTGGCTTTTTAAGAACAAGCTGAGCTGACAAGCTCTCTCACCAGTGCAGAAGAACAAGAAAGACAATGATAAATTACCCTGATGGATAAAGGCAAAAACCTTGTCTCTTCCCAAGTACCAGCAATTATATATTATTCATGTTTGGGAAGAAAAAATAATCATTGCCCATATTGAAATGAGTGTTTATGGTGATAAAGCAAGTAGCTAAATTAAATTCTGAATGTACAGAATGTCTTTTCACATCATTTTGATTAACAGATAACAAGCACTCCTCTATTACTTGGTCGTTCTTGTATTGATTTTGAAACCACTTACTCTTACTGCTTGCTTTGTCGTTTTTAAGACGTTCTTAGTTGTCCATCACCATAAGGAGTAGCACAAGAAGATGCAATGGTGTCAATAAGTTGACTATAAAGTAGGACACCTGATATATTTGTTCTCTTTTGAGGGACAGTGCCAGAAAATGGCAAGAACAGACTTTATTCCCCTCTTTTTTTGAGGCAGATTGTGTATATCTACTTTCTGCCAGTAGTATCAACCTGTTCTGATTACTTGGGCAGCTGGAAATGACCATCTGAGTTACATGAAACATCAGAGAGCAGCATCTGTTATTAGCTGTAGGAGTAGTCGCCGATTGCCCTCAGGTCAGACGTGTACATACAGAAAGTTAATTTTGATGATTTAAAATTGGATCAGAATTAACTTTGCACATTTTTTCCCACTACTGAGTGACAAGGTATCTGTAAACAAGTCACTCAACCTTCCCATGTCCCCTCTGTGTGCCAGGCAGAACAATGCACCTTACTGATCCAGGCAGAGAGGGTTACACAGCACAGTTAGAAACTCAGAGACAGATATGCTATAAATGTCTGTGTGCACTGTTTTACTGTGAATAAATAAATAAATGGGGTTTATTGCCAGAGTTAAATTGCATTGATCACAAGTCCCATCAAAACCAAAACTGTGAATATTGATCATGGCCAAAGAACAGCTAAGAAAATAGGGGGGGATCAAAATATTTTTTCAGAATGTTTTGGTTGTTTCTCTGATGGGTCAGTCCTAAATGATTTTGAGGAATATTGCTATGTTTTTGTAGTATCCTTGAGGGAGTTTGCCCAGAGAAGCTGTGGCTGCCCTCTCCCTGGAAGTGTTCAAGACCAGGCTGAATGGGGCTCTAAGCAACCTGGTCTAGTGGAAGGTGTCCCTTCCCATGGCAGAGGGTTGGAACTGGATGGTCTTTAATGTCCCTTCCAACACAAACCATTCTCTGATTCTATGAATATGTTCAAAGCAACTTCTCTTTTCTGTTCACATATTTCGTCCCATTCATGGAGGGCTGTGGGTTCACCCCAGCACATCTTTCTGCAGTTTCTTCCCAAGGAAACCAAGGTGTTCTGTCTTTTCTGTATTTTTTCATCAAGAAAAGTGTAACTTTGATACAACGACATAAGAAACACTTTTTTAATTGAAGACAAAGTTATAGGTCAAAGAACCAAAACTTATCAGGTGTAGCTTTATCCTGAGGATTTCTCCTGAGCTGGCTAGTCCAGCCCGTGGCCCTTGCCCAGCTCCAGGCAGATGCAGTTCCCTTCAGCAGCAGAAAATTCTCTGGGTCGGATGCACCCACTGAATGCAGACACACAGAAGCGATGCAGGAGCTTAGGGAACACAGCAGCTCCGTGGGTTAGGACAGCTTGGAATGCTGCATCTATTTAAGACTGCCATAGAGATAACACAACATCCCGTGTTCTGAGGGTGAGCACTCATGGCACAGCATGGTACCTACATTAATAGAAGCAGGGTCATATTTTTCCATATTTTAAACCAGGCTAACACAGCAAGTCTTCAAACCCTCTTCTTCCCAGCATTATTGTCTTCCAAAGGCATCATTCTTCTTTTGATGCTTTGTGCTTAAATGAACTCCTTATTAGGTATATCATAGCTTTTTGAAATACAGAATGACAAGGAATTTTTAAAAACTTACTGGTTTTTATTTTGGTAATTAATCCCTTCAAGAGGGATTAAGAGCAAAGCATACTTTTAAAACTTACCTTTCCTATGTACAGGGCTTTTTTTTTTTTTTTTTCCAATGTTTGCCATCTGATTTTGAGTTTAGCATAACTTTATTCTCTTTAGTAAATTAATGCAATATATGCAGCTACTTACAGCAACTTCGTGGAATTTGTACCTGCAGGACTTCATGAAAGCAAAGCTCCTGTCCATATTTATGTTCTTTTCCATAACATAGATAGTGTAACCATGATGTTATTATATTCCTCTTTTGTTACTGTCAGTAAAAGGAATCTGGTTGGACTCAATGATCTTCGAGGTCTTGTTCAACCTTAATGATTCTGTAAATCCTATGTACAGTCATTGGAGAACCTGGACTGCAGCTTTTTAAAAATATTTTTAAAACATTAGATATTTATGACCAAACACAAAGGAAGGAGTAGGATCTTCCTAGTGTGATTTGGGCATGCTTCCAGGGCTCAGCGAGGCAGCTGACAGAAACACTGCACCATCCTGCACCTGGAATTAAAAGGTCTCTGCTGATACCTGTGTCCCAAGGAGCTCTTGGAGTGTGGAGAAAATAGCTCATTACGAGTTTTTTTCATGCTTGCAAGTTTTGAAGTTTTGAGATTGAAGTACCTCCCAGATTACAGATGTACTGATGTGCAGTTTTGGGTTTAGGAGTCTAAACTATGGTGTAGATGTTGATGCATTCTCTTGGATCTGTATGTAGATATTTGATTAATATTTATTCAGTACTTAAGTTACTTTCCTCTGAAAAAGCTGCCTTATCAGGAAGAGTCTGTCCTTTGAATGTGACATTTATTTGCTAAATTGGTTAAAACTTCCTATATAAAAAAGCAGTTTTATAATCCCAAACATAAAATCTTCTATATTTTATTGGACATTTTTTCCTAATTCCTTTGATTGTTACAAATCTATCAGACAGCTTATATGTAGTTAAAGAACTTTCCCTATGATCATCATCAGAGAGATCGTTTTGTAATTAACCTGGAAATAATGTATTTTTCCTCCTGTCTGCTCGATTTTGTTTTCATGGTGCCTCAGATTCAGTGAAAGGCAGTGCTTGTACTCCTGTTCTTCTGCAGAGCTGAATATGTGGCCAGAGCTTACAAAATAAATAGCAGATGTAAAATACTGTAATACTACAGAACTACTAAGTTCTGCAGACATTTTTAGTGAAGACTTGGCATGAATACACTATTCATCTCCAAAAGTTATTGCACCATAAAGTCTTTATCTCTAATAGAAATAATGGCTATAAAATGACTTCTGAAAAACCATGAAATAAGCACAATTCAGTATTAGGTGGAAAAATTATCTTGCATCTTATGTCCTACTGGACACATGATTTGAATTGTACAGACCTACAAAAATATGAGTGTGAGTCTGTTTTTTTGATATCTTATGCAAAGCAAGAGAGTGTTTCTTTCGTTTTACTGCAGAAAAGGAATCATCAACTCCTAAAGCATTAGTCAATCACATTGTGAGTAAAAGGATTCTTCACTGAAACTGTGGTGAAGCACAGCCCTACTTTATTATGTGTTGCATTTCCTATAAAACTGTGTTCTAAAATGCTTTCATTTAAACAGTTGGAGCCAATTTTACAATTTCACAGATGTCATCAGCATCTTTTCCTTTGCTGAGTAGCCTTCCCATATTCCTTACCGTCCCACCTTACCATTAAAGCTCAACTGAGAAATCTTGAGGTGTAAAAACAGTGAGTCAATGAGGCATAGAGACACAAGATGATCTGGATGGCAGGAGTGGCATCTCTTTCCAAGAGTGGCCAGATTGCTTGGCAGATCAGAGAGGAAGATTATGCTGTCATAAAGAGAAAGGTTACACATTGAGAAGGTGAATAATGTTCAATTCCTGGGAGAAGTTTTCCAAGTAATAAGGGGCTGAGTCTTTCAAGAGTGGAGCCAATAAGGAATTCCTGTGAGGGCTATGATCATGGAGTTTCTCAAAGTGGTAGGTGGTCCTCAAAGGACATTTTGTTACCAAGCTGTCATGCAATAAAGATACCTCCTTTTCCTTTTGGAGGAGCTACAACCAGCAGGCACTAATACTGCTGAAAAAAGATGATGCCTAAGGAGATATTCAAGAACCATCAGCTTTTAAGTCTTCACAGAGCAGAATGGTGTCAGATGCATGCAGTGGGAAGCCTGAAAAACTGAACAACAATTGGTCACAAAAGTATACACTAAGTATACACTTGCATGTATACTAAAAATATCAGATGAAGAAGACTCACTGGTATGATACTGTCAAGTTAGACCAGATCTAGAGGCAGTAAGAATAAAATCTGCATCTAGAGATGTTACTATAAGTATTGATTAACAAGCACTTCTTTTTTGACTTCAAATACCAACTTCATTAGCCACATTTATAAAAGTATCTGAGCATTATGTGGCTTTTTCCCCTGTCCTTCTTCAGACAATTTAAGTAATGGGTTTTCACTGAAGCTGTTCATTCGCTTGGTTTTGTTGTGTCTTTCATGGAATATCTAAATACTGTAGAAGCCTTCTTGCAAAAGGTTAAGAGCTAAGGACCATGCCCACATAATCATCAGTATCAACTGATCCTTCAGAGCTGAGACCTTTTAAGTACCTTCACTGAGTAGGTTAAACAAACAGGGCAGCTGCAGTTTCTTGCTGCAAACAACTTAGAGTTGACTTTCCTTTACTGATTCTGTTCAGAGCTCTTAAAAACTTTGCTCTTCATGACCCATTCTCCTTCTCCAGGGTTCCATCAGCCACTCACAAAGCAGAATGGCAGGATCTGTTCCAAGCCATATCTGTCAGTGACACTTGGCAGGTCCCCATTTGGGATATGGTCAAACTTTAGTCCCTTTGTCGCATTGACACCAGCATTCTGGTGCTTCCCTTAGTGTAAACTCCTTGAATGAGCCTAATCATTATTATGATTTAGAATCATAGAACGTTTTGGGGTGCAAGGGACCTTTAAAGGCTATCTAGCTGCCGCCATGAGTAGTCCCATCTTCAGCTGTATCAGGTTGCTCAAAGCCCCATCCAACTTGGCCTCGAATGTTTCCCGGGATGGGGCAGCCATGACCTCTCCACGCAGCCTGTGCCTGTATTTTGCCATCCTTACCATAAACTGCTTCTTCCTTAAATCTAGTGTGAATCACCCCTCTGTTAGTTTAGAACCATTATTCCATTTCCTATTGCATCAAGTCCTGCTAAATCCAGAAGGATTGTATCCCAGCTGCCCAACATGTGTCAAACTCTTTCAGAAACTCACTTGTGCTGTCCATGATAGCATAGGGGTCTTTCTGGATGACTGCTCTTCAGGTTTCATTTCCTGTATAAGTGTGCCTTTTTTCTTTTTAACAAGGACCATCAGAAGGACCATCTGCATTCTTTTTCCTTACCTTAATTCTTTAATTCAGATGGCAGCTAAGAACAGTACATAGGTTTTGACTTTAAGCTTTTCTTACAACTAAACTGAACTAAAAAAGCCAGACAGATTGATTCAGTTCAAGGAAAGACTGTCAGGAGGTTGTTCTCCACAGTTAAGAGGCAAGTGGGCAGTGCTGTTTTTATAGACAGCTTTTGAGGGAAATACTGCCACAAGCAATGAACTTGAACATCTCTATGCTCTGATCTTTCCTCTACTTCTTTTGTCCTTCATCTGCCAGCTCAGGCATTTTCTCTGTGTCCGTGTGTTTGATCATGATGCCCTTAGCTTTTACCTGGCATTCTACCAAGGGCTCTGTCTATCCTGGTACAAGACTGCCCTGAGGTTGTTTAACATTAGACAGGTGCATTCAACCCAAAATGGTTGAGGTACATTGTGCTTTATCCTCTCTTACTGTCAAGCAAAAAGGCCACAGCTAAGGCTAAAGACAAGAGATTGTAGCATATCTGTACTTCTAGGCACTTACCAGACTGAGCAGATGAGTGCCAGGAAAATGGAAAAATCCCTATGCAAGGAATTATCAGATTACTACATTTATTCTTCTTATGTCTCTGCAAGGAGGGGATTGTTATTTTGCAGGTGCAATAAAGAGACATAAACAGACCAGCTGACATGACTGGTGTCACACAGAAAGGCTGTAGAGATTATTTTTCATTAATAACATTCTTCCCAGTGAACTATAACTTTCTGGATTTTTGTTCTATGGAGCTCTGTTGAAGTTCTATCCTGAGCAGAAGGATAAATCCTATATATATGTGTGTATATTTATACATACCAATAAAATACAAAAGTGGTAATTTCAGAGAGATTTATAATGGCAAATTAAAATATTTATTATTAATAACTTGGCTGACGATGGCTAAGCAGTCATGATAATCATTTTCAGACACTGAAACCTTTAAACGAGAAGGTCCAGTGAGGTATGTTGGAAGTATTTTGAGGAGCAACAGAAATTAATTGAAGTGAGATTTCGCATGGCACCTATCCTCACTCAGGGAAATCAAGGCAATACATTTCTTGCAGAAAAAGTGGGATTTAGGATGTATGGAATTTTCTTCTTACAGTGAAAAATGCTTAGCAGAAACAGTATTTTTCTTTTATTTCCAAATGCCAATCACAATGTCACCAGAAAACATCTGTGAGTAAAGCATGTTGGAAGGACCAATGTCTAGGCTGTGAGACACTGGATCAGAGTTAATATTAAAAACAAATCTTTAATGTGCTCTCATGAGGTGAAATGGCTTTTGTAGAATTTACTTTTCTGGCTTCTGTTCTAAGGCTGGTTTGGTCAGCTTGAATTTTGTTGTCAGTTTGTCAAACTTCATTTGTCTCTGAGCAATAGGAATGTAAAAGCATCAGTGTACCCCTGTCTGTTTTGCCACTGTGGCACAGATCTTACCAGAAAGACTTAATTTAATTTTCTTGGGAATAAAAGATAACTTCACAAAGCAACAGTGTAAAATTGATACACCATCTGGCATTGTAAATAGCATTTTGAAATGATTAGGTCTTTCAAGCAAGTTTTTATGGACAAATAAAAAAATAAAAAAGGAAAAGTCTAATTAAAGAAGAGAAAAAATGGAGACTGCTTTTCCTTGTAAAACAAGAATGCATACAGTCTCATGTAACAGTGGTGAAGGAAACAAAACAAACAAAAACAAACCGAAAACCAGAGGCAATAGGTGGAATCTATTAATAATTTAATGGAAAGATGAGTCTCAGGCTACAAGAAATTGAATTTTGTTCAACTGCAGGAAACACTCTGAACTAGCAGGCCTGGACTGATGGAATAAATCTCTTCTATTAACATGAGAGATAATTTTATGTAAATGTATTTGGAGACCTTCTAGCAGAGCTGAGCATCTTAGCAGTACCACTTAACATCTTTGCAGGGTAATTGCATTTAGACCAAGGTCAACTGAAGGAAATAGCTGACTAAATTAGCATTAACCAGGTTCCTGGGGGGCTTGGGGCATTGTAGACACTCGATCTTGCCTCCAGAAAGGACATGTTGACACTGGAGAAGCCAGCTGCTTCCAGTTCACTGTGTCTTATTCAAGTGGGGCAAATTTTGTCACCCAGGGAAGATTTGAGACTCATCAGGGACAGTCTGGGCTTGAGTTTTCCTCCAGTATCCATCTCTACCTCTTTTAAATGGATTCAGATTCATGCATCTTGCTTCAGCTTCTTTTTATCACTGTGGGTTGGGAATGATGTCCCCATAGTGGTGACATCTTTCCTTAAAGCATGGAAATAAAGCAATGGTTATAGTCCTCAGGAGGGAGGGGGATGCAGCTGGGTTTTTTGACGAGCTGCTTCTCTGAGAAGAGACAGCCTCCAAGTCCATGAGCACATCAGTGTGCTGGAGGAGTTGGATGAGTGCTGGGAAGCATCAGCCAGAATAAGAACGAAGTGTCTTTCCAAAGGAGGGGTGTCAAATGCTTTTTCTACAGCTGCCGAGGTGAGAGGAAGCTCTTTGTTTGTCCACCTTGTGCTGGTGCTTGTTGTGGAAATAGTTGTCAGGGATATGTAACAGAGCAGATGCTTGTGGATATAAAGAACATCCTCCATTTACTGAGCCATGGGTCTCGGCCAGTCTGCTTGCACTGTTACTTCAAACTTTAAAACTGCCTGGACGTGTCTTGTGCGTAGGGCAGCAGGAGAGACACCTGCAACATATATTTGCAATGTATTTTTTTCTTTCCTTGCTTTGACCTCTTGGAAGAGAAAAAATCAGGTGCAAGTGTGCTTCTTGGGTTCCCAGAAATGTATGATCTTGTTCTTATTATTTTAAAACATTTTCAGTTACAGTGTTTACTTGAATATGTGGTACAGAACACCAATTCCTTTGTATTCAGGTCTTAGTATTCATGAAACAGTTTGTAGATTCCTTGTCTTCCATAAAATGTGCAGCCCATTTGATGAGAAGCTGAGAGAAGGCAGTTTCAAACCCATCATGTGGTCTCTCTGAAGGATGGAAAAGAAGATGGAGCAGAGTGGAGCAGATCATGAAAAAATCTGGGAAGAGGCATCCTAGGTTCTGCTCTTGGCTCAGAGATGTGCTCAGACACATTTCACTTTACACAAAAATTGCACTGCAGATGGTGACCTATTGACTTCATTAGCGTTATTCCAGGCATTGACATTTTTCCAAGCATATTCCATGGCATCGTGATCCTTTTGAGTTATGCTGTACCTGTGTGTTAGAGTGATGTGCATAATGCTGCACTGAATTATTGTTTTGCAGTTGTTGTATATGGAAAGCTGAGTTAGAGCCCTTAATGGGAGAAGCAATAGAAGTATTAAGGATATTATTCCCCCCATTAGCCCTATTCCTGAAAATGTTCAAGGCCAAGTTAGATGGAGCTCTGAGTAAACCAGTTTAGCGAAAGGCAGGCAGATTGGAACTAGATGATCTTTAATGTCCCTTCAAGCCCAAACCCTTGTAGGATTGTAGGATTATTAGTTCCAAATTTAGTCCAAGTCTTTTCCTACATGACTCCTAAGAAGTCAGTGATGACACATCAGAGAAAACTCAGTGACATAAAAATCATTTCTAGTATCTAATTTTCCTATGACCTATTCCAAAATTATATATTAATATAGTCACGTCTTAGATTGCAGACACATTTTTGGCATTGCTGCAGTAATTTTTGATTGGAGCTCTCCATTTAGATCATCAGGAATTTTGTTTAAAACTCCCTGGCAAATGGTCTGTTTGCTGTACTGTGGAATATAAAAATTGTGCAGCCTTTATTAAACAGAAATTATGCTTTATCTCCTTGCATTATACAATCTCAGATTTTTAGGTAGACTGTGAGAAAATAACTGTCTCTTTCCCTAATGATCTGTGTTTATAAAATCATCTTTACAAAACATTGCAGAAATCATCCTTTGCCTCAGTGAACCAGCAAAGCACCATTACTCCGTTGAAGTGCAGCTGGGATGATTTACTCTAGCTGAGATCTGGTTCTGCACCTGGAGAAACATTGGCTTTCAATCTCTGCTCTCCAGCAGGACAGCAGTTAGGAAAATTATTCATTGGGTCACGTTAGCACACTGACACTACAATTTGCTGTTGCTGCTCAGAAAAATAGTTACCTTCAGCCAAAAATTGGGTTCAGACACTCTTGCAGACATGTGATGTTTTGTCTTTATGGGAAGCTCCTAAGGTAGCAATGTAGTAATGACTTAGAAGTCTGGAAACCGACTTTGGAATGAGAACCGAGAAAATTTGTCTTTGGCTTTACTGCAGGTTTTCTAACTGACCTTGGACAACTGAAAATCATTCCATGTTTTATTTCCTCCCTCTGTAAAATACCAATCTAGCTGTATTAATCAGTGTTTGTAAAGATCCTTGAAATCCTTAGATAAAAGAGCATATTACAGATCACAGAGTAGTTGGAATGGATGTCGCCTATAAAATGGTGCAATCTACCAAACGTAAGAAGAAAAAGAGGGGAAGAAAAAGTCCATCCTATTAGTGTGTTCAGCTCCCCAGGCAGATTGTAAAGAAGCTCTCTGAACCCGGCAAATTATCTGTCATGGTTTTCCCAAATGGGAAAGAAATGAGCTGCCAAGCCTTGGTCAGGATCTTCTGTGGCTTTTGTGCTTTAAATATGTCCATGTACTGCATGGTAACTTTCTCTTCTCTTCAATTTTAAAAAGCACCTTGCTTTTAATTAGGGCAATACTGTTAAGACACTACTGGCTGTTAGGAAAAGGTTCTTCACTTAGAGGGTGGTTGGGCACTGGAACAGGCTCCTGAGGGAGTGTTGTGGCACCAAGCCTGCCAGAATTGCAGAAGTGTTTGGACAACACTTTCAGGAATGTGCTATAATTTGAGCACTGTTCTGTTCAGGCCCAGGAGCTGGGCTCAGTGATCCTTGTGAGTCCCTTCCATCTCAGGAGATTCTATGATTCTGTGGAATTCCAGTGTGATGATGTGAATCCTACAGAAGTTTATACTTAATGAAGTATATGATACAGCAGTTACTTTTATATAGTAGGGAAATTGTAAATCTTACCTGGAGTATCAAAGGCTTTTACACAATACCTGAAAAAGCCTTCAAGGGCAGCATCCCAGCATCAAGACACACAGCATGGCCTCCAGCTTTACAGGTTGTAAAGGTCTTGGCCTTCTAATCCATAGGAATTCACAGCCACATCAACAGAGGAAAAAAATGCATTTGTCAAAAAGTCTTACTATTTCTTACCATTTTTCTCCTTGCAGACATGCATGTGTGATTCGAGGCCAAGTGATGACAGCAGATGGGACCCCTCTAGTTGGAGTGAACATCAGCTTTGTCAACAATCCTCTGTTTGGATACACAATCAGCAGACAAGATGGCAGGTAGGATGTCTGTATGGGATTTACAGTGTTCAGTCAGCAGTAACATGGCATTATTGCCATGACCACTAAAGAGAAAGTCCTTCCAAGAGCACATTTATTATTGATGCCTTTTGAAGATGTTGGTGCATTATTGTTGGCTGTTTTGGGGCTACATTTGGTTGGTGACTGGTCCCCAGTGCTGTTCCTTGCTGTTCAACTCCAGGGCCAGTCTTGTTCAATTTATTTATCAACAGCCGTATGCAGGAGTTGAATGTACCATTAGCAAGATACTGATGGTACCAAAGTGGGAGGTGCTCTTGATGCTCCTGAGGGACAAGAGACCTTGCAGAGAGATCTAGACAGATCGGAAAATTGGGCTGTGATGAATGGGATGAATTTTAAAAAGTCAAAATGCAGATTTTTTGCACCAGGAATGGAGTAGCACCAGGCACAAGTATAAATTGGGAGAGGAGTGGCTGGAGAACAGCCCTGCAGACAGGGATCTGGGGTTGCTGGCCAGCAGCAGCTGAATAGAAGCTGTTAGAGCAGTGTGTCTTGGCAGCCAAGAGGGCAAACCCCATCCTGTGGTGTATCAAACACAGCATGACCAGCCACTCAAAAAGGTGGTTGTCCTGCTGTTTCTGGTGTTGGTGCAGCCTCGCCCAGAACACTGTGTGCAGTTCTGGGCCCCGCAATTTAGGAAAGGTGTTCAGGTCCTTTAATGTGTCCAGAGGAGGGCAAGAAAGTGATGACAGGACTGGAAGGATTATCCTATGAGCAGCGTCTGAGGACTCTTGAGTTTCTCCAGTTCAGAAAAAAGGAGACTTGATGGGTGACCTCATTGCTTCCTACAGCTCCCTGAGGAGGAGGTGTGGAGAGGGAAGTGCTGAGCTCACCTCCTTGCTATCCACTGACAGTACTCATGGGAATGGTTCAAAACTGCACTGGGGAGGTTTAGACTGGACATGAGGAAATATTTCTTAACAGAGAGGGTGCTGAAACACAGGCTTCCAGTTAAGAAAACTTCCCTGTCCAACCATCCAGAAGCCACTCTGGCAGTCACACTCTCACCACCTGAGCTGGGACTGAATGAGGCCCCTCTGCAGCTACACCCCACATTCACAGTCACACTGGGGTTCCTTATATGTTCGACCCCAGGGTTCCCATAGCAGTGTCTCAGATATCCAGATCCCTAAAACAATTTAATCGTTGTGCAATAACTAAATAAAAAAATAACAGCCCGAGCTGGTGCCCACGAGGAGGGACCCCAGACAAAGGAAACCCTGGGCTTTTATCCCCTCACGGTCTAAGCATGGGAAAGTCCGGAGTCATCAGCTCCTGTAATGTCTCCATGTGGGCATTCAGTGGTTCCCTGCCTCTTGCCTCAGTCTTTGGCTTGGCCTCCTGCCCCCCAAGGAGCTCAACCTGCAGCTCACACTGCAGTTGCACACGGAGTTACCTGCACCAAATGTAACCTCAGCATTCCTAGAGACATTCAATGCTCCAAGGCTGTCAGTGTTTAGAGGCATTTGGACAATGCCCTTAATAACATGGGTTGATTTGATCAGCCCTGAACTGATAAGGCAGCTGGACTTGATGATCCTTGTACTTCCCTAACAAATGAATAGCCTCTTCTCGTTCTCTTCTCTTCTCTTCTCTTCTCTTCTCTTCTCTTCTCTTTTCTCTTGTCTTCCCATTATTCATTATTATTAACTTTGTCATGTCACCTAGAATCTTTAGCCAGCTATTTGGTAATGCAGTGCCCATGCACATAAAAAAGAGATGTCTCCTGCTCCCAGCAGCTCTATTCTTGCTAATTCATATTGAAATGATTAGGAAGAAGTCATTAAGATTACGGTTGTGTTAGAGGCAAAATCTGAACAATCATGCTCAACCAAAACAAAAGCAGTGCAAATTGGGAATGTCTTTCATCTTATCTTTTGTTTGTCAGTGCTAATTGGCTCCCTTTCTTTTAAGAACAAAAACGTAACAGAAGGGGTTCCAGCTGCATTATGCTGTACGTATTGACTACTAACCACTAGCACTTGGGAGAGGATTTATGGATTTTAGCACCTCTCCAGTCCACAACTTTCATTTGATTTAGCCAGAGAAACAGATAGAATTGTAATGAAAGAGAGGAGCATGTGCTAGCAACGTGTGCTTGATGCTGTCCTGTTCACACTCAGGGATGTTTGCACCTACTGTAACACTGATGAGGACTGGGAGGCTTTCCAAAAGATGCTCCAACTCTTTGATATTATTACAATAAAATGCAGATGATAAAGAGGCATTCCAGGAAAAGGACACCCCTGGAGCTGGTGTCTCTTATTGCCAATAGCTTGGGCATTACTGCAAAAAGGAGAAAATTTGAACATTTGTGCTTTAAGGGTACCTCTGGCAACCTTACTGAACCTACTTTGTGGGAAGGTGGGATCCAAACCACGCACTCATGATCTGCTTGCTGTGTATGGACCAGCACAAAGTCTGTGTCCAGTAGAACAGATAAATATGACTAAAAGATTCCTGTACAACAATGCCTGACATAACCTTATGTTCTGTCTGTTTCCTTGTATGTGTACAACACCCAACTACTGTGTGTAATCATTCATTTAGATTACAAGCACTGTGAGGAGAGAAACCATCTCTTTGCTTTGCATTTGTGCTGTACTTAGTACAGAGGGGCTTTATTGTAAACTGAACCTCTAGCCAGCAAACACATAAGCTAAAGGCACATAGCATGGAGGTGACTGCTGCTATCCAGCAGGCTCCAGACCTTTGTAATATTCAAGCAACTATTTCTTCCTGATTTTTGGGTGGTGAAAGGTAGACTCCCCCCGCCCTCCCCACTATAGATCTACTGGCAGTTCAAGCTAGGGATGCTCCTTCCATGCTATGTCCTTCCAAGGTCCAGCTGAGCAAGGGCACAGGGCAGAAAGCAATGCAGCCAGAGCATCAGTATGCTCCACCAGGCTTCGGTGGATGCCTGGTTCCTTGGAGTGGCTGCTAGCCTCCAGAAGCTAAATTAGTTTCAAGGAGCTCAGGGCTGCAGTTTGCTGACTCAGCCCCCAGCAGACACTCAGCTCTAAGTGATAAAACTGACAGAGATCAGCTGTCTCAGAGCGAGGAATCTGTGACCAAGTGGGATTCATCCTAAAGCTGTGATTTCTGTATGCAGCTGGTGGGGAGTCAGTGTAACCCCAGATTCTGTGGTGTCAGCTCTTCTGATTTCACTTTCTTCACCTTCCTCTCAAGTCAGTCTGCTTCTACAGAAACCTGGTGCACAAACATCAAACAAAGTGTCCAATTGCAGTGGTGAGCCTCCAGAACAATGAACATACGTTCCAACTTGGCTAAGGGATACGTACAGGTATTTTCTCAAATGAACAGGCACATCACTGAATCTATGTACTCTGTAGGTACTCTATGGACAAAAACTACTTGTCCATAAATGGACAAGTTAAAGAACACCAAAATCCATAGAACCATGGAATGGTTTGGGTTGGAAGCTACCTTAAAGATCACCTAGTTCTAACTTCCCTGCCATAAGCAGGGACCACTTCCACTAGACCAGGTAGTTCAAAGTCCCGTGAAATTTGTCCTTGAGTCCAGTGACTTCCTCAGTGGTCTGTAAATTATCTTGAATTATTTAAGACCATTCAAGCTAAAATTTGTCAGGGCAGAAAACACTGTCAGACGTCCCTAATTTCTAATCCCAGCCTCACTGCTGATTTACTGGGTACCTTTGGATGTATCTCTTGACCTTCCCAGGCCAGTGAACCAGCCTGTGAAAGGGAGTTAATATTTACTTGCCTTCCTTACTGACTGTTACAGTATTTATTTAATACTATTTGTAAAGCACTTTCAAAATAATCTGAAGAATTCATGCTATTCCAGTTTCTATTATCTTTTTTATGGGTTTGAGTATTTTTTTTTAATAGAACATGACATGTCATCAACTTTTGTACAGCAAACTTTCCATGTGATTGAATCAACTTTCTTTTAAGAAACTGATGCTCTCAGACAAGAAGCAGGTTCGCCTGACCTACAGTAGCAGGCTGCATGCATTCCCAGTCCAGAGCAGTGCACAATCATAGGGTCATCTTCTCCCATCTTCAGTGTCATTCTGGTTTGGAGGATAAATGGGAGCACACATGCAAGCAGTTACCTTGTTCCAGGGGTCATGAGATAACTGCATAAAACTCAGCAGGGTTATTATTTGGCATATTCACCATAGGAATATCTATTCTTGAAAATGTGCACTGAGTTGCCTTAAATTGATTTAGTAAGTCAGTTTACTGATAGCAAGGAAATAACTAGGGTTTTAAAGTAAGGGAATTTAAAGATACAATTGCATCAGTTTAGTTAGATTAGTTCCTAAGCTGATTTTGTTGCTCCAGGTTTGGGGGTTTTTGAGTTTTCTTTTTGGCATGATAAAGTTTCCAAATAAGTCAGTAAAATTTCAGTTTTAGAATTACAGTGAACTAAATTTTTCACCTCTGTACGAGGGTTCACTTTATTCCAGGTCTCTCCTATTACACTGTTCAGATGCAGCCTGAAATAGTGAAACCCTGGTCCTGTTTAAGTCACATTCCTTAGACTGAGCAAAACTTTTATAACTTCAAGGCTTGCATGTGTTTTTAGTGTAATTACTGCAACAGAGACTTTGTTTATGTTACAAGGCATGAATATAAAATGACAGCTCTCAAACAACTCTGTTGTATGCATTTCTTTGTAAAGCAAAGTTAACAGACAGTTCAAAGTACTGGTACTGGATTATACACCATGTTTTTAAATAAAGCTTTAAATTTGGTTCAAGTGGTAGTTTAGAGAGGCTGCAAGTCCTCAGTGTTCCTGGGTTGTAGGAACAGTGTTAATAAAACAGCAAGAAAGTCTCCAGACTTCTTCCATGTTGCATTCAGCAGCTTTGTCATGGCTTTCCCAGAAATACCAAAACCATGAACTTTCAGAGAAAAGAGATGAGAAAGGGTTACACTTTCCTGTGGGTTTTTTATTTTTTGAGCCTGCTTTGGATAAATAGATAATTTCATCATTCAGCTCATCTCTCCAGAGTCTTTAAAGAAGAACAACAAAACGACTGTACCACAAGTATGATTTTTACAGAGTGATAAAAAATACATCAGATATGAGCAGCAAAAACGGAAATAAAATTATCTCATTCTTTCAATCCCAGGACAGTTTTCCTTTTGTTAAATTTAATTTCACTGAGGGAAACTGGGAAGTGTTTTCGGTTTGTTTTTTTCTGTTTAGTTTGGGTTTTACCTTTTGTTCAGTTCATCAAGGTAACTTGAAAGCTGCACCCTGGGACTCAGAGAAAACCAGTTTGTGAGCAACACCACTTGCTAAAAAATACTGTATGGTTCTGTTTTCACAGCTGCTGGAGCCTGACATGGAGGTGGTGCTTGCCCTTCTGCATCCCGTTTTGGGGATGCAAGAGAGGCCAGGACGTTTACCCCCAGCAGATTCCCATCCCTGATCCAGGCTCAGTGAAGCCAAAGGGATGAAATGGAGGTGTTAGCAAATAAAAGTTCTTCTAACTTGCCTAAAAACTTGTTGAGCATCATCTGTAATGTTTATTTCTTCCCTCTGTTTGGCCTGTTCGGTGCTTGGATCCATGCAGAGCAAGCATCTCCCTCCCAGCTGAAGGACTTGCCAAATGCTAATTGACTGTTAAAAACATTCACATCAGGGTACAAACGTTGCGCAGCTTTGCTGGCAGAGACCAGCAAGTTACTTCTCAGGCTGCTGCAAGCCAAGCTCCATAGGTCTGGGATCATGATGCCCCAACTCAAGTGGTAGAATAAACATGGCTTTGGCTTTTTGAAGTGCTTTCCACTTCCTCTCATGGACTCAATTTAACATTCTTAAATGAATAACCTTCTTTTCATAATTCTATTTCCTAAATGGCACCTCAGCCTATCAGCCATGAAATAAGAAAAGGTTCCCTCAAAAAATTTCTTGACAAAGAGGTTTTTTTAGAAATAGTTCATGCCCATTGTTACTTCTCTGCAATTTTTGCACCCAGTCTGAAAGCCTCACAATTAATTTTAAAAAGTAATTAAAATAATTTTTAGATACTTTTTTTCACCTTCTTTCTTACCATGTATTTACAAGGTGCATCAAATCTGGCTTTGGGCAATCAGAGTGTTTCAGATCCCAGTTCTCATGCAGAGAAACCTTTAAGCTCATAGCTTTTTAAGCACATGAACAGGTCTGCTGAAACCAGTGAGCCTGATCACATGCATAAAGTCTCAGTGAGAGTGTTATACAGCAGTACCAAGCATGAAAGTGAGAAGCAGGGATGAGAAAACTTTCTTTGCCTGAAGCACATGTTTGGCATTGCAACGAAAGAGATAGTGAGAAAAACACAAAGGAGCAAAAACAAGAGGTGGTCAATTTCTTTTGAAATCCTTTCCTTTCTTACTTAACACCTCTTTTTTAGGTCCATGCATAGTAGATACATCCCTATGGTACTTAATAAATTCTCCATCTATGACAAGATGTGAAGTTTAAATACAAAACCACCAGAACCTTATCCCAACATCTTTACATCCAGAGGATGAATATTTTCCTTATCAAGGTAACATTTTTTTCACACAGCTCTGGAAGGCTGTCTGTTATCCAACACTAACACAGGCAGAAAAGCCACTTGGCTGGAGGTAGCTTAGGGTGAAGTCAGAGACCACAGGTAGTGATTCATCTGCTCTGCTCTAAATGTTTAAGAGTCAAAAAAGATGATGTGCTGAGTGCTGTGGCACACAGACACCCTGCACTGTATGTATTTCTAGTCAACTAGGCTCAGTCCATGACTGGGCTCTCCGTGTTCTCTGGGTTTCGTTAGGCATTAGTCAGGTTAGCAGAGATGCCAAGGCAATTTATATGGAGATGTGTCAGAGAAACCACTTTCCAAATAATTTATTTCATCGTGTGAATTGATCGAATCTGTGCATTTGTTTGGAAAATAACTACTTCAAAAAAAAAAATTAGTATGTATGGCCAAAATACGTTGGTGCTAGAAAAGCACCAACAAAGATAAACACATTTCAAAAAAGGGATGCGTATGATTTCAATATACATGAGGACAAGGTGCAAAGTAGCTGAGCTTGGACTCCTGCCTCTGACACTTGCTGTTACTCAGGTAAAGCCTATTTGGGCTGCAGATTTTAGGTTCATAAAATGAGAATGATGATATTTCTTGCAGTTATTTTTTTGGGGTCCTTGCTAGGGAGTTGATACAAACAGATGGGGTAGTGCTTGCACTAATTTTGTATTCCATCTCTTAAAACAGCTTTGATCTTGTTACCGTTGGTGGAATCTCCATTATCCTGCACTTTGAGCGGGCTCCCTTCATCACCCAGGAGCACACGCTGTGGTTGCCGTGGGATCGCTTCTTTGTGATGGAGACCATAGTCATGAGGCACGAAGAGAATGAGATCCCAAGCTGTGACCTCAGTAACTTCGCCCGGCCCAACCCTGTGGTCTCTCCATCTCCGCTCACTGCTTTTGCAACTTCCTGCTCAGAGAAAGGTCCTATTGTTCCTGAAATCCAGGTATGAATCGTCTGACCTGAGGGACAATAACTCAGAAAATCATAGAATAGTTTGGGTTGGCAGAGACCTTAAAGATCATATAGTTCCACCCCCCCTTGCCATAGGTAGGGACACTTCCCACTAGACTAGGTTGATCAGAGCCCCATCCAGCCTGGCACTGAATTGGGATTAAGGCATCCACAATTTCTCTGGGCAACCTCTGCTAGTGCCTCCTCATCCCTATCTTCTTTCTGTGCTTCTTTTGACAGCTTTGAGCAACACAAATGCATCTATTCCTCTGCTTTCCTAACAATAAACATTCCCTGTTTGTTACCCCATTTTTCAGATATTTGACAGGAACACTCCCTCCCAGGCACTCCCTTTACCAGATTTCTTTTCTCTTATCCCTGAGAGATGGAGGCAAAGCACTTGTGACTGACAGCCACGTGAGCTGGGACCCTTGTGTGACTGACAACAAGCCCTTGGTCAGCCCTTTGGCATTTCAACATGCCCAGCACCAGGCTGATGCACTTCCTCTGCTCTAATGCCTGTCTTCTGTTCAGGAGCCAATTCCACCCCCTGGGCACTATGAACCTTGGTGGTGGAGTGTTGGAATGAACTTTCTCATGGTTGGTAATTACACCCCTCCTCCTCTCCACAGCTACTGAGACATGCAGTCAGCCAGCAGATGACTGAGAAGGGGCCACCTTGCAGAGCAGCTCAGTTTTATTGCATTTCATGACATTTGGAATAGATGAGCAGAGAGGGTTACCTTTAATTTCTCATCCCCATTTTCCCTTTTTTTGAGGAAATGTGAGTAAGATAAAGAACTTTAACAATCTGCTGTGACTTCAAAGTATTTTGTCAAATGGAAAGCTGTGTTCTAAACTGAATAGTCCAAAAAATCAAATTATCAATTTTCCTTAAAAACACTAATTCTATTGAAACATATGGATGTAGCAGCATTCAACCTTTGCTATCTTGGACATGTTGTTCTCTGGATTTTATATGCCTGCATTCAGCATGTCCTGAGTATTACTTTTAGTGACAATAATCTGCCAAGGTGGAAATAATAACAAGTATAGAGACAAATTGTGTGCTTCTGGCGTGACTCCACTGCAGTACCATTAATGAGGAAAGAAGTAACTTTCTGCCTTCTAATTTTAATAAAGCAGGTGCTAAACCCAGCAACAAATAAAGCTAGTGGTCTCTTTACCTTTCCCCCTGGACCAAGTCTTATGATCCTTTCTCACACTAATTTCCAATTACAGTTACCATGTTTGTCCCTGCATAATTACTAATTAAGTCCTGTATCTTGTAAAGTCCATCATTTTATAAATTCTTGGTTCAGAATCTTGGTTTCCACATCTTTTTATTAAATAAACAAACACTATGAAAGGTAATAGTCAGTGCTGCCTGGGAAAAAGCAAATATCTCATGCAGTGCAACTATGATCATAGCCTCAGTCATTGGTACCACAAACACCTTCCAGTAGACCAGGCTGCTCAGAGCCCCATCCAACCTGACTTTGAATGTTTCCAGGGCTGGGGCATCTACCATGTCTCCAGGCAAACTGTGTCAGTGTTTTACCACCCTCGTCAAAGATATTTAGTGCCATTTGAAATGTCCTGATGGTATCCTGCTTGGCCTCCAACTGCCATTCCAGAATGATCCCCCTATCAGTGTCTTGCATTATATCTTCTGAATCCTTGTGAATGGCAGATTGCTTGGACATCCCAAATTCCACTCGACATCTGTAGTTATGGAACCTAATACATAAGAAAGATTGATTTTTTGATTTTAAGGAGTTCAGTTGTCTGGATATGTGCCAAATATCCAAGCTTCCATTTAAGTGGACAGAAAGCTAGTCAGTACCTCAATGGAGCCTACACATCACTTAAGCTGACCACCCTGAACCTTTCTGGTTCTCACTGATGGTATCAGTTACATTCCACTGACTAAAATTGATGTTTACATGCCTACCTCACATGAGCATATTTATAAATTGACATCTGGATTTAGATGCCTTGAACTGGAATTGAATCCCACTCTTAAGTTTACAAAGCAACACCAACCTTCTAAAGAGTCTGTCTGTATCTGCTGTAGGCTGTAGGGAAAACCTAAAAGAGCAGTTCAGAGGAGACAGCTAACTTAGGCTCCTAAGTTGAGATAAGATGAATCCCATACATGATGAACACAAGTGCTTTTCCTGTGTGCCATATGTCTGAGCTAAAACCTGTAAATCAATATTCCACCTCAAATACTGACTGGTGAAGGTTAGCAAAGTTTGTGGTGCAGGAGTTTACATGAGAATCTGATTTGTGGCACAGTCCTGACTGTACTGCAGTTCAGAAATGGACTACTTTTCATTTCTATACTAGTTGTACATACAATAAAAAATAACCTAGCTGTCCATTCCTGCAGCTGCATTTCATAATACACAGTTCTCAGTTGGGAAATGTTAAATATAAAAGGTGCGAGCACATAGCTGGGAGGGGGTGACAAGCAGATAGCAGGGCTGGGAAAGAGATTTTGACAAGTGGGTAGATAAGAACCTCATGAGCTCCAACAAATAAATGCAGAAATAAATGCAATTCTCTCTACCTAGATGCATTCAAAAAAGTTAGTTGTGCATTTTTAATATTTGATTCAGGTGCCTATGGACAGATTTGAGACCATTCAGAATGCCCTGAAGTGTCTCTTCAGACCTCCAGCTGTCGTTTAAGAAAGGTGGAGATGTCAGAAAGGTCCACATCAGAGTTGTCATGCCCTTGCAGAAGTTGTGGATACAGAACATTTCAAAAGTGCTAGATGTCTATGTTAAGGCCCATGAATCAGACTCTAAATGTTTTTTTTTTTAATTTCTCTCTCAGCATTTTACAAAAAAAAAAAAAAAGACATTGGCTGTTCCTTGCCTGTCTGCTGGCAGAGTGAAGGGTAGCTGTAGAAGACGTGTAACCCAGCACACAGAAACAAGATTTCCTACCTTGTCTCATGCAAAGAGTAGAAAACTTGCTACTAAGACAAGAACAGATCAACACCACAGAGCCAAAAGAACATGACAGTGAAAATTTCTACCCTGTGTAAATCCCCAGTAAGCCTGAAGAAGCAGCTCTTCTCCCTTCCAGCCTTGTGGCTGGACCTCTTTAAAAGACCAGATTATATTGGTTAGTCTGGGATAAACTCTAAGAGTCTTTCACAAGGCCTGCAGTCACAGCATATGAATGTGTCTGGGCCAAACAGCAATTATCAAATAGAAATAAGGGCACAATTTAGCTCTTGTTACTTCTAGCACATTCAGATTATTTTAAAGCTTGTTTACCCCATTTTCTCCCACTGGTATCCTACTGAATTATACACACCCCCTACCAGTGCTGTGTTTTGTTGCTAGTTTGTCACCACTTACAAACTACAAATATATTTTGAATCACCTGAATTACTATTTGAACCCTCTCTTCAAACAGCCACCTTTAAACACAGCCCCTTGTGCTGCTCAGTGCCTTGGCAGCGTTGGACTGACCTTTTCTTCAGAATGGTAGACAGCAGAGATAGATCACTACAGAGAGAAATAATTACTTTTGACAAGGATCTGAGATTTTCCAAATAATATCTCCATGGCAATTATTTTTGCCTGTATTTATCCTAATGGGGTTACATATGAAGACAGGTTTGATACAAGGGACCACCTTTGCTGCAGTTTGGCTCAGCTCGTCTCTGGTTGAGCGTGGTCCTCGTCCAGCTTGTTGCTGATCTCATAAAATATATTTTTAAAATCCTGGGTTTTCCCAGTTCTGCCATACTTCAGTCTTCTAAGTACTGAGATATGGAAATTAAAAAGACTGCATTAGAGAAAGTAAATATTTATGAGCACAGTGCAATGGGGCTTTAACTGCTGGATGTGTCTGTCTTCAAGTGCTGCAACACTCAGAGCCTTTTAGTTATCACTTGAAAAAGTGTTGGGCCTCGGATAACATCTCAGAAGAGGTGTTTTTGGGGGGCAGATTACAAAATTTGTCATTTTTGATAACACTAACCAGAAAACTTGTAAGAGTTGAGCAACTCACTATGCCGGGGAAGTTTCCTGCTCCGACATAGAAGGTGCTGGGAATGGCAATGACATAACTTGGAAGGCATGAGGGTCATGGAATCCTAGAATTTTCTGAGTGCGAAGGGACCTACAAGGATCATTGAGTCCAGCTTCTGGCCCTGCACAGGACACCCCAAGAATCACACTGTGATAGATGTGATCCCCTCCTGATGGGTGGATCTCTTGACCCACCTGCCTTCAAGCTTCCCTGCCCTTAATATTCAGAAAGATGATTATTGCTAGGGAAGAATTTTCCAAGCTCATTTAGGGTACAACACACTGAAGAACTTCAGAACTGGCACAGGAGAGAACTGTGCCTGCTGTGACATTTCAGCACATCCCATTTTTCCAGCTTTCCAGCTCACTGGTAAGCTTCTATCTTCATTTTTCAATCTTTGCCAGAGGTTGCTGACTTGTGCCAAAAATTTCCAAGTTGGGTGTTTACCCAAGAGTGAAGTTTTTTTTAAACTGACAATTTTTTTCTCCTAAGATTTTTTTATCGGCATTTTGCATGGAAAGACCAGCGCAGTGTCAGGGATATATTTGTGTCACTTTCCATAAACTTGCCAAGCATTTCTCTATTAAAAAAAAAAAAAAAAAAAAAAAAAAGAAAAACTAAATTTTAAGCTCTGGTGATACTTCAGCAGGTAAATTAGCTGAAAACCCCATCTTTATTGAGACTTCTCTGTTCTCAAAGCAGAAAAGACTTTCCCTGATGTTTCTTCAGTCGTCTCTGAAGCTTTGTACTGTATTGGGTACCTGTTAGATAACTGTCCCAGTCAGTCAGAAAAACCCACACTTACGGCTGGAGGAGAAAATGAAACATCTGCTTAGAATACAGAGGAGTTTGGAAAAGAAAGAGAAGGAAGAATGTAAGGGAAGGGAAAGGAGTTGTAGGTGGTAGGTCAGGCCAACAGTTTTATCACTTAAGTAAGAAGGAAAGGAATTTTAAGCAAGTACCAGAATAAGTAGGAACAAATGTGAGGTCAGAAAATAAGGGTGAGAACACAGATTAAAAAAAGGCTAGAGGTAGATGGTAGATCAGGTAGAGAGGGTCAGAGGGGCAGTAGGAGAGGAGCAGTTTCAAAGGAGAGATGGGTAAGGAAGATGGTTCAAAGGAAGGGTGGAATCAGGATTCACTAATGTCTTGGAGAGAATTGCATGTTATGATCAGGACCAGGAAACATCCTTAAGGCCAAGTAGGGCATGATATTTTACTGGGAAGAGGAAGCCAGGAGACAAAAATTAGAGGCCTCTAAAACCTATGATGATGAAAGACAGAAAATGGAAGCTAAACTGATGGCCTGTAATTATCTGAGATCCCAGGCTCTTTTCTCCGTGGGAGAGTGAGTCTCTTTGTAAACACTGACTTAATGTGACACTTCATTCTCCTGTTATCCCGTGTTACAGAGATGGAGAAGGCGGGAGGCATTCCTTGGCTTCTAGAAATAAGTTACGTGTATGATTTCATGCTTGATGCCTGCTAGGTGCCTTTTTATACATGCCTGCCAGAGCTTTTATACAGGTGTGTTTGATAAATTACAGCTTCACTGCCTTTTCCTGTCTGCTCACTGCTGATTTAACACCTTGTGGATTGCTTTTCCACAGGCTCTACAAGAGGAGATTAACGTTTCCGGCAGTAAAATAAAAGTGAGTTACCTGAGCAGCCGCACAGCTGGCTACAAATCCGTGCTGAGGATCAGCATGACCCACCCCACCATCCCCTTCAACCTCATGAAAGTCCACCTCATGGTGGCTGTCGAGGGACGCCTCTTCAGAAAGTGGTTTGCAGCAGCTCCAGACCTGTCCTACTATTTCATCTGGGACAAGACTGATGTCTACAGCCAGAAGGTGTATGGGCTCTCAGAAGCCTTTGGTAAGTGACCCCAGGGTTTGTGCCTCCTTTTAGAAGCAGCTAAGTGGCAGTGATAGACCTTGTCCTAGATCAGTGTGGTGTGACTGCGGACACATGAAATGGTCCCCGCAGATTCTCTGCGGCACATGTTCCCCAGCAGATGAATCACAGAACGGTCTGGGTTAAAGGGATCCTAAAGACCATTTAGTTCCAATGCCCCAGTCATGGGCAGGGACGCCATCCATTAGATCGGGTTGCCCAGAGTCTCATCCAACCTGGCCTTGAACACTTTCAAGGACAGAGTACAGATACTTAATCTGTTCTCTGGCTCACGGCCCAGCATGTACATCCTGAGCTGCTCCCATCATATTCATACAGAAGGAATTAACTGGGACTAGAAGCATTTGGCTGCCTCTCACCCATCACCAGAAACTGTCAGCACTGCTTTGAAAGGAATCCCTAGGATAGAGCCCTGATTGCTACTGCTCCTTGTGCCTGACCTTCAGGATTGGTCTAATCTTGGTTTCCCCTTTGTTACCCATTCAAGAATGCCATCCCATACTGTGTGTTTAGTGAGCAGAGGTAATGCAGTTCTGCAGTGATTGCTTCCCATCTGTCAACACCCAGTGGACATTCAGTTACAGGTCTTCAACTGAGTCTAGACTAGACCTTTCAGGCTGCCAGGAAATGATATCAGCAAAATGGGAGAGATCCCAAATTAGCAAACACAGCTCCTGTTGACAGAAGCATGGTTCACTGATGGCTCATATCTCAACTGAAGATAAGTCTTTTTAGAGGAGTTGCAGGATGCCTGGTTTTCCAGGAGTAAGAATTAGGTGCCTTCCTCCTCTCACTCAGGCTCAGCTGCCTTGAGCAAACTGGATGGTATACCCTGCTGAGCCTTACCCAGTTCAGAGTCCACACTGAGAAATGTGTTGGTAGCATATCCTGAAGGACTCTGCATGCATGTTCTTTAAGATACTAGATCATCAGTGGGTCCTGAAATGCTCCATGAAGCAACTCTGCAGCTCAAGAGTACCCAGGCAGGTCTGAGGACATCAGCATTCATGCTTTCAATGATTCACGTCTCCAGAACAGTGGAAAATATTGACCTTTCGTAACCTAACTTACATCTTTTTCTGATAAAATTTGCAAAAGGCTATGTTTGATGGTTAGTCCTGAGTTCTCTCAGTGTTCAGCACTTTTCAAAGAGTCTGGTAAGTCTGTAAGATCAGACTTTTTTTTTTCTATCTAGTAAAAAAAAAATGGATCTATGTAATTGCTTTTCATTTGTGTGGAACTTGCGGTTCTGCTCTGCTTCAGCTGTAAAGATTAGAAGAAGAAAAGCAGACCAATGAAAATGGTCCTGCTTCTTCTGAGAAAATCATAAAGGAATCATTATTCTGTCAAAAACATGATTTTCCCTCTTCTAGCACAATGTTAAGCAACTCCAGCGTGTTCAGTGGAGTTACTCCTGAAAGGCTCTGATTAGACATCATGGCAAGCAAACTCTTGACATTAACAATGACCACAAGTCAACCTGGCTGAGACTGCTGCCTCTGAGGGACTCACTGCCCCATGCATGATTTGTGCAAGTCTTTACCTTCCAAGAAAGATCATGATCAAGATCAAGTTCCTGGCATGCCCTCTTTGATCAAAGAAAGTAGATAGGAGTAAAATTCTCTCATCTGAGAGTCCAGCAGTGGTTTACACTCTCAAATCATAGAATGTCCTGGGTTGGAAGGGACTCACGGAGATCAAGTCCCAATCCTAATATCCATTGTTTTAAAATACATCGTTAAAACAGTGTCTTTTAAATTTTTGGCATATTCGCTCAACACCTACAATGACATTGACCTTTTTAAATGCAGAGTAGAGTTTTAAGAGAAAAAATATATGCATTATGATTGTGCATTATGTTGATGTTTTCAATTAAATTAGCAACTTTCCGTAGAAATTCTCTTACTCCTGCTGAATTGTGACTCTGTGTGTGCTGGCACTGCATTTCTGGGTTACTAATTTAAGGAGTCTTTTGTTTCTGCCTTGTTCACAGTTTCAGTAGGTTATGAGTATGAATCCTGTCCAGACTTAATCCTGTGGGAGAAGAGGACAGCTGTGCTTCAGGGTTATGAAATCGATGCTTCCAAACTTGGAGGATGGTCCTTGGACAAACACCATGCCCTCAACATACAAAGTGGTAGGTTGTCTGTGACACGTAACAGGAATAATACAGCATTGCAAGACCCAGTTCCTCCTTATCACTAAGAATTCAAGAAAAGGAAAGAAAAGAAACCTGACCAACACATGTGCTTTCTCGTGTGTTTTACTAAAAAGTTATTTCTAGTAACCTACATTTAGAAGCAGTTTGGTGTGCAAAATGCAAAAGAAGCTGGCCATCATGAAGTAGTTGAATGTCAGCCCAACTTCGTAGTGTTGTAGAAGAAGGATATTAACAAGGAAAATATTCCTAAAATAACGAAGGGGAGCCTATTCAGATGGGAGCTGTCGCTAAGCATAAATCCACCCAGAGGCATCCTCCAATGTGCCAAGTGTACTTGCAAAACAAGAGGCTTCATGGGTCCTGAGGGAGAATGGAAGGTTCCAGAGTCCTTGAAGACTGCTGAGTACTGTAGTAGGGAGGCTTAAAAGCTGATCAGAACATGTTCAAAGGCAGAAGCACTGTGTCCCTTTGGATAATAGTGGTATGGGAGCAAACATCTAATTCAGCCCACATCACTGCTGAGAGCACTACACTTAGAGGGAAAACAGGCAGAGCTCCTCTAAAACTTTAGAGATGAAACATTTCTCTAGAGAATGTCCCATGGTCTTCCTGGCCCTTAACTTTTCCATGAGCTATGTAATTTCTTTTTTTCTTGCCTGGTAAGCTGTGAATTACAGGGCAAGGAGGAACAGACAGGCCAGGTAAAAATTCATAACATGCTAAAAAGTATATTTCATTCAAAGGCAAAGACAGTCTTATTCTCCCTACATATTTTCCTTCTGCAGGAAATGTAATGGGTCTAAAAAAAAAAATTAATTCAGAAAAGAGGCTCTTCATTTGAAACTATTGCAAAACAATACTATGAAAGATGATAAACCTTCTTGCTATTTAACAGATTCCCCACCTGGCATGCAGCATTGCCAGTTTGTGCTCCCTTTGGTCTCAGTCTCCCTGTTTCTTTAATTTCCATAATACTGTTTTCTGTCTCTCTAGGCATCTTGCATAAAGGAAATGGGGAAAACCAGTTCATTTCCCAGCAGCCACCTGTAATTGGAAGCATTATGGGCAACGGCCGCAGACGAAGCATTTCTTGTCCAAGCTGCAATGGTTTGGCAGATGGAAACAAACTCCTGGCTCCTGTTGCCCTAACATGTGGGTCTGATGGAAGTCTTTATGTTGGAGATTTCAACTACATCCGAAGGATCTTTCCCTCTGGCAACGTCACCAACATACTGGAGCTGAGGTACTCTGTGCTGAACGTGGCCATTAGAGTAATGCTCTTAAGTTCTGCAGAAATACTATGTACACAAAGGAAAAATGAGCAAAACTCTTAAAAAAAACAAAAAAACAACACAGCAAAACAGAGAAAAAGCTGTCTGGATCTGCCTCTTCTGCAACTCTGCTGACTTTGATTTACACCAGAGAAACACAGGCCTAGCAAGTTCTTCCAGAGCTGAATTGCATGCCAAAAATATTGACACATTTCTGTGCTGCTAAATCAGGCTGTGCTGATGTCTGCCTTTTCTTGTAGTCAGAAACCAGTGGGAATGCTGAAAATTAACAAGCAGCCTCTGAGATAACCTAAACTTGGAAGGACACAGCACTGATGATGATATGTAGAGGTGAATCAGGACTGATAATCATTCATAATTTAGACAAGATGATCACTCTATGCAGTCACAGATTGGGCTTTTCTAGTTGTTTGTTGAGGGGACAGCTGTAGCAGCCCCCTTCAGTTCCCAACTGAGCAGCAGTGTCAGGCTGAACATGCAGATGGGGAGCATCTGGAAGTAAGTGGAGAGTTTCCTTTTAATGCCAGAAGGCAAAGAAAAAAAACATATCAGGAGAAATAATGAGGAAGGGGCAGGAACATCCATAAAAAACAATGAAGCAAAGGGAAAAGTATGATTTGTCACAAGTTCTGAGAAAATGGAATAAATTGTGACTGAACCAAATTTCAAATTGACCTCACTGGGGATATTTTTCCTGTCTAAAATTTCCATAGCAAATACAAGCATCCACTTCAAAGCAATGGGGCCTGGTTCTGGGCTTTGCATGGCCAGACAAGCCTCACTCCAGGAAAGTCACATAGAGTTAAGGGAGTATTCCTGAATGAGTCTTTTGTGCTTGACAGGCCTGAACTCAGGTCCTGAGAAGTCAGTATGAGGCTAGCCTGGTAGGAAGGTTCAATATTCCCATTTACTTCTCAAGATCTGGCCTGAAAGTGAGAATCTTCCCAAAAGTAAGACCCTCCCTCCTCAGATTTTATATCCCCTACCGCTGAGGGCAAACATAATACTGCATTTGTGCAAGGACTGCAGCCAAATTTGTGCAAGATCCCCTTAGTCCCTCGTGCACAAACATGCCATAGTCATTAGACCTTGCCAAAAGTTTTATTTGGCACTCAGAACAATCCTTGTAGATCATGGTGTATGGAAAAAAAAATCTAGACATCAGAAGGCTGGCACTTCCAGAACAGCTGCCTTGGTATGTGCACCACAGAGGGCTGGGGCACCTTTCAAGTAAGGAAGCAAGAATGTTATTTTTGCTATTCTGTTCCATGATACATGAGAACATAATATCTCTCATGTTTGTAAGGTGGGAAGCTGGGATAAACCTTCAGACCTGGTCCTTGTTAGAGTGTAATATCCTTCCAGTGCCAGAAAGTTATTTTAATGACCAAAGGTGAGATTTCCAGAAGAGCCTAGGTGAGCCCAAATCCCATTGCAATGGAGTAGGATTATTATCTCTTTCCCAGAAGTACAATTTTGAATACCCAATCCCTGTTTCATTGTCAGTGGAAATACCAGACCAAACAGAGGTTTTGCAAAGTATTTCCTCATTGGGGAAGAGAAAATTGGAAGCCTTGACAGAGTAGCCTTACTGGCTGTTGTGTAGAGCCACAGAGTTAAATTTACTCCAGAGTTAAATCTGCTGCAACGATTGCTGCTTCATCTGTGCAAACACTCAGGTTACTGGGTCTAATGAACATTTCTTCGCTCTGGTGTGCTATAAAGTAAGTGGGTTCAGATGTTGGCTGCCTAAAAGCTGTGGAGGAAAGCCATTGCTTTTGGACTAAATGGAGTTTGCTTGTGTCTTTTCAAATCAGCATCTCCTTTGAGATTAACACCCTCACTATTTGGCTCGGAGGTTTGTTTGCAGGGGTGGCTTTGGAGTGTAGTGTTCTGGAAAGCAAATGCGCTGTGGGTCGCAGAGAGCTGCAGCTGGGTGTATAACTTAGACCTATGAAAAATGTACAGCTTGGCATAATTTCAGTCCTCTGGGCTGGAGTTCACAAGGTTACAGCAATGAACTGCCACCCGTAATTGTGCCACTCTTAAGTTACCTTTGTAAATCTCAAGGTGTTGCTTTGACTGAGGATGAAAAAAAACTGTAAAGATATCTGCATCTACATCTGTTTAGCTCAGAGCTGCACTGAATGATAGATAAAGTCTGATGGTCCTATCTCTTGTGTGAGTGAATAACTCCAAGCAGGTGAGATCACACTTCCTTTGTGATATGCAGCAGTACATACGTGAGCTCACTGCCAAGTAACATCCAATATAAAATACATCAGTGTCATTCCAGCTAAGTCTTTATTTATTATTGCATTGTATGATACAGTTACTGTCAAGTTTTCAATCTGCTAATAATGCATCGAACTGAGCTGCTAACACCTCATTCTTTCTTCTATTCCCTGCTTTCCTGTCTTCTGTCAGAAATAAAGATTTCAGACATAGGTAAGCCAACCAGTGGAGAATTCTTATGCTGCTCCCTGTCTTGTTGCATGTTGTTACACAGTGAGCCACAAATGCCATTTCCAGATGATTCAATAGCAAATGAAGCTGGCGTGATTAAAACTGGCATAGGCAATCAGTCATCAGAACTGGGAGCCATTAATCACAATGTGAGCCATGCAAGCTTCTGCATGAGCTGTTATAGCTGGAGACAGGGGAAGTACAGGCAGGAGTAGCAGGATAACAGGAGGAGGAGGGGGGAAGAAAAATAGCTGGGAATTAACCAAGAAAGTAGAATGGGAACAACATCAGGGTGCAAATCACTGGAACAACTAAGGTGTAAAAATAATTCTTGTACAATGAAAAGCCTTCATTTGAGTTTTGGGGGTTTAACAGGCATAATGAAGATCCCTATGTGTCCCATCACCCACTCAGGGAAGTTAGTTTTTGTAACATTTTTCAGTCTGAGCTTTCGTAGAGAGCTTTGACACGTGAAAGTCTGTCAGGCTCAAAAAAGAGGTAGTGCAACTCAGAACCTTCGCCAGGAAATACAATAAAAGAGTAATGACAAGAAAACAAGATAAAAGAGAGACTCCTAAATTGGAGCTTTGTCACTAAGAATATTTGTCACTTGGGTTCACTGGAGTTTCAGTGGGTTTGATCCAATCAGTTGCATTCCAGAAGATGCCAACTTCCTGTCACTGCCTGTGTTTGCAAGGACTTCTCTGACTGACAAGTTTCCCATCCTTCTCCCTGGTTGCTTTTCTAAATCAGAAGCTTAGACTGTGTGGAGCTGGGATTTTTATGTGTGTATGTTTAGTTTTCTTTTGCATTTGGGATTGGGGATTTTTCTTGCTACGTGCTTTTCATTTACTATTTCTTTGACTTTATAGAGGCTATGTCAAACCAGAAATGTTCTTTTATCTGCATGCCTGGAAATGAAATGAAGTAGAAACTGATTTTTTATCCTATTGCCAGAACAATAACGAAGGGCTGAGCTTCACAGTATAATGGACTGGCCCAAAGCATCTATTAGCAGGGCTAGGAGGTTGGTACCCAAGACCTTTTCACTGATTGTCCTCATCAGGCTGAGTTTCATCCCCCCAGCTACTCCGTCACATCATTTGAAGGCTATAGAAAATTTCACTTCTCTTTGGAACAGCCAGGTTGCATCTCTAATGCCCAGGAAATACACAGCCACTAAAGTGCATCTGCTTTGACAATGAAGGGCAGCAGTTGGATACCTCTTATGAGAAGAGGTTTTGTGTACGAAAGCAGTAACTGAAGGAAGATCTGTGGACTGGCCACAGACGCTGCAGATTGGCAAGCAGAGTTGGCAGGGCTTCAGCCCTTAGGCAGTTCCTAAAGACTAAGAAAGTAAGTGAAAGAAATGCAAGGCATGCCTGCTTCAGTGTAGCCCAAAGGGGATCGGGGAGGAAGGAAGCTGATGAGGAGCTCCAGATCAAATACTCCCATCTGTGACTGCATTAAAGGAGTCACCCTTCTGTTAGTGCCTGTTCTGTGACATTTGCTTTAATACTTCTTGCTAGGAAGTCTCTTTGCCCCTGACCCTCAGGGAAATGAGTGGGTGTAGTCTCAGTTAAAGCTCCTGTGCTTGGAACTCCAGAAGGTCTTAAGCTTGACACCAGTGACCAGCAATGATGCAAATGGTGAGATCCACAGGGCTGAGTCTTAATAGTTTGGAAAAGCTGAAATCCATATGCTAAAGCTGCCCCAGTTCAGAGGAAAGGAAGTCCTCCCTAGTATGTAGGCTGTGGTGAGCTTGATCTCCAGAGGTTCTGGAGCTACCCACTAAGAGGCTTGGCTTTACAGCTCTGTGTGTGTAGCCAAGGTCTAACTCTGCAAAGGCCAAAATGAGGGATGTTAGCCAAGGCAAAAAACATCACCAAATCATAATGCCTTCTCTGCAGGAATGTGGAGGACAGTGAGGCATTTTTGTCTTGCAAATATATGAAAAGTGACCACACTTAAATTTATTCTTCCTTTCTTGTTTCCATTCATACTGTAGAGAGAAGTCTACAGTTAGTGACAAAGAGAGGTATCTCAGCAAACAGCCCTAGGATCAGATAAAAAGTCCCTTGCAGTCTCTGGTTTGGCTTATGGCATTGTTATAAAGTTTTGTTGTCCAGTGTGTCACACTAGAAGAGCTTTGGGCATCACACACAGACTGCAAACACTAAAAGACCGAGTGTAAATTCAGCTTACTGCACTGTGTGGCCTCCTTAGGTATTAATCTATGAAGTGTCACCCAGGGAAAAAAAGACCAGTACCTCACACAAGCTACAATTAAATCCTCCTGTTCTGAGCTGCAGGATGCTTAGCAGGGAGCCATGGAAACACAGCCTCACTGAACAAAAACCTCCTGGCTGCAGGAATTTGGTAGTTCTTTAGTCACCAGCAAACGTACATGGCCAGCAAGGCTCAGAGGGGAGATGGGGAGCTGGCACAGAAGGAGAGGTGGTTTTGTGTCCTTAAACAGAGACATTAGATCCAAAGAAGCCCCAGGGGTTTATCCAGGTCAGTGGTTGTGGGTAGCTAATTTTGGTGGTGTGACTGCTCCTGTCTGTTGACCACAGTGGGAGCCAGAGCCGTGCAGTTACCAGTAACAGAAGTTGTCCTTTGAGGACATGGTAGATGCCCTTGCATTTGAGAAACTAAGATACAGTTCATCTTGTAAGATAAATGTTTAGAATAGTCAGACAAGTCCTACCCCAAAAGGTTATATTTCTCTCCACTGCTCGTAAAGGGAATCAAGTCAGCCAGCTCTGATGTGAGCATCTACTTTGTAGCCATCTAAAGCTTGGTGATATGAATCCCTTGGCATTTTACAGAAACCAATAAAAAGGTGCAGTTTGCTGTGCTGATGTTTTGTAGAGAACCTGCTGAAAAAAAGGGGACCATCTCCCTTTTCTCATCTCTATTTCTTAGAGACTGGCTTCCCACTCTGGAGCAGGAGGTTCCTTCCTAGTACTCCTCCAAAACATGGGCTCTGGGCCCAAAGAGAGACAAGCAGCCTTTGTTCAAAGCCTGTGCATATATCATAGAACAGCTGAAGCAATCCACATTCCAAGGCTCATGCCTCTGCCAGCTCACTCAACTTTGTATCCCATTTCTTCCTTATGCCTGTGTATAAGGAATCACATAAAGCACAAACACTTTAAAATGAAGTCTGAATTGAAGTCTGAATCTCTTCACATACTTGCAGAGCTCCCTAAATGATTCTGGCACTATCCTGTCCAAACAATGAGAATGATAAAAGGGTGAAGGCAGATGTATGGAAGAGACTATACACAATCCCAAACAAGTGGGATCACTGTGGACTTGGAAGATTTCCCTGTGCTTTCCCAGCACATCACTGTGTCACAAGTATACAGGGAAGCAGTATCACCTCCATTTCACTTTGGCTTGCAGAACCATGAAGCTGTTCTCATTCCCACTGACTACACCATCGTGCCCACTAATATCCATCAAAGTGTCAGTTCTTGGCAAGGGACCTGCCCATCCCATCATGGCAACTTCAGTGTTATTGCTTCAGGGGCTTCAAAATGTCAATGCATTCCTCAGGTTTTCTTCTGGAAAACTGCAATAGCTCAAGGAACACTCTGAATGGGAAATAAGCTCTTCCTCCACAGTCATCTTCTAGTGGCAGTGCCAGTATCAGGGATAAATATTCTAAGACTACAAATACAACGCCAGTCAAGTCTTTTGAATAGTAAAAAGTCTCGTCTTTTGTTTTGGACTGTTACCTAGCTGAGAAATAAGAGAGGATGAAAGGGGGGAAAAAGTCTTCTCTGCTTCACCCCAGCCATATTTATTTCAGTTGATGTTCAGCCCAGTCTAATTTACCGCTTGGATTTGCCTATTGATTGTGGCTTCACTGCTCATGCAGCATCACAGATAAAGGGAAGGAAGCAGCTTGGGGATTTTACATGACCAATGTATGTTTATTTAAGCATCTTTCACCGTGAAGGATCTCAAAGTGACAAAAAAGCACCTTCAGTGTATAACACTGTGCAATTCATGTGTTCTATACAAGAGCTGGGAATAGAAAATTGTTTTAAGAGCTCTCTTTTTTACAGAAGATTGTAATCAATAATAAAATCCACCAGAGTGAGGCTGTGCAATCCAAAAATAAATCACAACGATAGTGCTGGGAGAGGGGAGCAGGAATTTCTCTGTGTCCCCATTTTTCTCCATCTTTGGGTAAGTCATTTGCGTTTGCCCATCTGCACACAGCCTGCTCTAAAACTCAGGGAAAGTTATCTGTGCTTGCCAGTCAAAGATGGCAAAGGATTGCAAAGTGCCATTAAAACTGTCCTACTCTTGTCCACCTCCCATGCGAAATAGAGATTATGAACAGCTCAAAAGCTTACTGACATTCAGCAGGGCTTTGTTAAGACAGTCAGCAGAAAATGTAGGGCCCTGATCAAAATGGATGATGGATTCCCACAGGGAGCTTCTTCCACCAGGGTTGAAGCCACTTGCTTAGTGTGAGTGACATGCAGGTAAATGAAATAATACCCTCCCAGCCTGCTGTCATTGGGAAGGAATACAGATGGAGACTGAACTGTCAGGCTGGAGCTGTCTTGAAGGTCAGAGCATTTTATTTAGCAAGAATCACTGTCATTTTTGGAGATGAAATCTGTTCAGACTTTAATAGGATAAATCACAAGGGATATTCCAGAATAAATCAGAAAGGTGCTTTTCCCCTACCCCCATAGGATTAAATAATTTGAATGAAGAACCAGTTTACCGCTTTTTAAAGAAAAGAATAACTCAGTAATTTTTTTGTGTCTGAAGAGGGGATAATTTTCCTAACATAGAGGTTGGGAGGAATTTTCTATATGTGGAATAGAGTCAACTGTGATCGACACTCAAGTTTCTAGTCAATTTCTCCTGGAACAATTCCATTAAGTTCAAAATTGTGATCTGTGGTCTAGATTTTTATTATGAATTCTTTGGGCTTGATGAGTTTCGACAGCTTGATGGTGTTCTGGAGAAAAGTAGATACTTTTCATACTTCTCCTAATTACTACTTAAGCTTTCTTGGAAGGAAAATAAATCTATTCAGGACAGATATTAAAAGTCTAACCTGTTTGTCTCAGGCTTAGGAGAGATGCAGCTCAATACACACTAGCAGTCAACAATTTAATGAAAGATATTAATAACTTTAGTATCTATGTTAAAATACAGGTAAAGTCCTTGCAAGACAATTGTTGAAATTTTGTCCATCTGGTTGGTTTTTTTCTGGCCAATCCTATTGGATGCTTTCCATAAAGAGGATTCTATTTTATTAATTTCTTCAGTCTCGGGCTCATTTAATGTTGCAGTCATGGAGCTAAAAATATTATCATTCTGTCTGCTCATCCCATTTTCTTAGCCACCCTTTCTTGTGTCCAAGGAAACAGGGAGCAGAGGGTGTTCAACAGAGACTGATGTTCAGGTTCCTCAGCCTAATACCAGTTCATGCTTTACTTGGGGCAAAATGTGCCGCTCGGGGAATTATTTTGTTCCTGTCATCATTGAGGTCCAGCTGAATTCAGTGGCAGGATTCCCTTAATCTCCCTGAGGGCAGGACCGAACTTTAGAGTCTTTGCTGGAGTCAGCAAGGGCAGCAGATGAGCCGTGATGCAGGGAACTTGCAGGGTGGATCTTCAAGTGCTTTATACAAGGGGTCTCCTTTTGCAGTTTATATTAGTCTTTGTTGGGAGGGCAGATTTTTTTTTTTTCATTGTTATTTGTTTTATTTCCCTACTGTCCTGTGTTTTCCCTTCACTTCCTGGCACTGCACAAACACCAGTTTCAGGACTATGTCTGTAACAAGTAAATTAAGCAAACACAGGGACTGGGACTCAACCTGTAGTAGTTCCTGGCATGTTTTTTTCTCAGACCACAGAGCCCTTTCCTTTGATTGTTTCCCTCCATGCTAGAGAGCACCCCAGGCACAGTGATTGCAAATAGATTCAGCTTGGGATCCTGTGCTGTAACACACTCTGTACTAACCTTGTCCAAAACAGCACTCCTTCACTTTCCCAGTCTTTTTACCCTGTGCGTTTTTATTCTCTAAAGTGTTTGCATTGCCTGTTGACTTAAGGAAACACATCATCCAAAAAAAATTGATAATGTCATACCCTTGTTTTTCAGCCACAGCCCAGCTCATAAGTATTACTTGACCACAGATCCGATCACCGGCTCCATCTACCTCTCAGACACCAACAGCCGCCGTATCTATAAAATCAAGTCAACCACGTCAGTGAAAGATATTGTGAAGAACTCGGAGGTCTTGGCTGGAACTGGGGATCAGTGCCTCCCATTCGATGATACCCGCTGTGGAGACGGAGGCAAAGGCACTGATGCCACCCTTACAAATCCCAGGGGTGAGACTGCTTCTTCTCCACTGGCTTTCTTAAAGGGGGCTTTTTGAAAGCAGCTTGCTTAGTCACACTGGGGATGGCTCTCCTCTCCAGTTCTGAAACACATACTAAGGGCTCGCTCCTGGAAATAAGTGAGTATGTCTCACCCTCCGATAGTTGTGTCATGGTTCTTCAAATTCACATGGCTGGGAGGAAGGCCAAACCAGAGGGATTTAGTGATGGGCATGTGTCCAGAGGGCAATGGAATAAATCCACCCATCACTTTTATACCCATTGAGCTACTACTCCTCCTTACCAGCAATGCTTGGTCCCTCCCAACCTGGGCAGGATTCACTAATATTCAGTTCACTGAGGCTTTCTTGGCATTCAAAAAAAGCCCTACAAGCACTGCTGTATGTATATATATACATACGTATATAAAAGGGCAGCAAAACTAGCCTACAGCTCAAAGATACCCAAATGGTGGTTTAGACATTGACATTTTATATCATAGCATCCAGCTTAAATCCTATAGGGAGTGGATACTAACTTTGATATGGCCTAATTCAGCTTAATTTCACCTGGTTCCGACATACTGAGATGTGATAAAAGCACAGTTGAATCAGAATAAAAGCATCACAGCCTTCATGGCTGTGAACTAAATTGTTCAAAACAGGTTTAGCCAAACATATGCAGTCCTGTATGTAGCCAAGACTTCAGTCTGGCAATCTCAAGGTAACAAGCTCTGCAGATGGAGGATGTCGCTCCTCCCAGCTGTCCACAGCTCTTCACAAAAAAATAAAGTCACAGGGTGGGATAGAGATGACGTGGGGGTAATAGAGATGATGTGGAAGGCACTGTTTGTACACAGATTTTCAGTCGTGTTTGTGAAGAGGACTGAGAAGGACACCCATGCAGGAATGTTTTTTGAGATGTGGCATTTTTGCCTATTATGTGTCGTCTTCTGCTCAGCTTTTCAGAGTGCAAGGAGTTACTTACAGGTTCTTGGCACATCAGTGTGCTGCAGGTTTTCTTTTTCATTGCATCCAGCAGTTGTAGCTCCCTCTTTCCTCACCACAACAATGGCCAAGCCTATCCCAACCTCTTTGTAAAGCAAACCCTCAGCAAAACCTGGGAATCCTTTAGCAAGTGCTCCTGCCCACGGCAGCAGGTTTGGACTAGATGACTTTCAAAGGTCTCTTCCAATCCAAACCTTTCTGTCATTTTATGGAAAACTATTTCACTAAGAGCAGATAAGATTCCCAAAGAAGTTGCGGCTTTCCCAGTCCTGCAAGTGTTCAAGGACAGATTGGATGGGGCTTTGATACCTGGTCTAGTGGAAGGAGTCCCAGCCCATGACAAGGGTTTGGAACTAAATGATCTTTAAGGTCCCCGCTAACCCAAACCCTTCAATGATTCTGTGATTCTCAAGAAGTTATTTTTCATGGCATAGAGATGATGTTATTACTGAATCCAAGAAACGCAAACTGATTTAATGAGCTTTTGTGTCAGANTTAATATGTCAGCTAGTTGTTTCCCAGCAAGGATGCAGAAAAATATACTCTGGAGGGCCTATTTTTTTGCCAAAAACATCAAGACCCAGACATCTACCCTTGTAATATTCAGAGTCCAGCATGGTTTCCAAGCATTCCAGAATTCCATGAGTTAGCCATTATATTGGGCTAAAGTATTGCCAGAAGCACAGGTATAGTAAAGGAAGAGCTACTGGTGGTCAGTTTGCAGTGTAGAATTTGTCTCACTGAAATGAGAAGGCCGGCTGAAAAGAAAATGAAGTGACTTGGTCAGAGAGATTCAGGCAGTCCAGCAGATGAATCATGAGATCAGGGAATCCAGAAATCTGTAATCCAATTTTCTGCACCTCTTTGAAGTTCAGTCAGTGCAAAAAAAAATACCTCACCTCTTTTGTTGGTCCTCTGTTCTCCCTTGTACAAGATAAGAGGGATATTACTCATTTCCATCCATGGCTGAATGGTACACGGTTTAGATGACTTATGTTTCTGCTTTGCTATAGCAAACAGCTCTGGAGTTCAAAGTTTTCAGCACTGAAATCCTTCTTGTTGGCAACTGAAGCTCTCAGGAGGCCATTCTTCCACCTCAATCATATAACAGCAAAATTCATGCATTCATCCCTCATAGCTCCAAAATTTCACAAAACAGAAGTAAATTGAGGGTGAAAGAGGAAATGACATGAAGCAAAATGACAAAAAGAAAATAATAATGCAGAAAGCCTGCACTGCCAATAGAAAGTTCCTAAATAGGGTTCCCTGAGCTGATTCTAACCTGACTTTGCAAATTCTGCTGAGGCAACGGCTGTGGCAGGTGTGACTCACTCCCCAGTCCCCTCAGTAAATGATGAACAGTGAAAACTGATGCTGACAAGGTAATGTCACCGTTGTTTATTCCTTCACAGTGGTTGATTCTAGCAGAAAAATCCAGCAAATGCTCTTCCCTCATGTATTTCATAATAGCTCAAAATAAAATTGATTTATTGTATAAGTAACCAGTAGATCTCAAGTGACCCTCTGCTTCTGTGTCTTGGCAGGCAAATAAACACTCATAAGTGAATAGTCAGAGGAAATTAGAAAACTATTCTGTAGCTATAGAGATATCAGCTGGCCAGGGAAGGGCTTGGACAGTCAGTTTTTCAAGAATCATTGCTCTTCACTTGACTCTACTTTTTAAGCCTAAAGCTGTTAGGTTTTTTTGCTCTGAACATAATTGCTTCATGCCAAGTAGGATTTCTGTATTTTAAGGACATCTTTTCACTTTTTCAAAAATCATAAGGAATAGAAGTCTTGCCTTTCATCATGTTTTAATTAACTGATATTTGCAGCTTGATGGAAAATATTGAGGGATACCTTCCTGCCAGATGGAAACCAACAATTTATTAAGACTGGAGAAATAGCCATGAGCTGTCAACATATGCCTTTGCATATACCTTTATCCTCTTGGGCCAGTCAAGCATCTGGTCTAAGCAGGTTTTTTTTGGGGTCTCTTCTCAGTGGAAATGAAACCCCTGAAGGTGGTTCATTCTGTGACAATGCACGTGTTCAAGGTGGGATGAACCACGTCCTCGGGTGCTGGTCTTCTGCTGGATCTGACAGCCTGAAGAATGAGGTCCCCCCTGCAGCAAACACTGTTCAGAATGGTTCTGCACATTCTGAGCAGCAGACTTTTCCCCATTTTTTTGATCACTTCCTTCAGTTCTCACCTCAGCTCCCTTGAGTTCAGAGGGGTTAATTGCACAGAATTATAGAATGCTTTGGGTTGGAAGGGACCTTCAAAGACCATGCAGTTCCAGCCCCACTGCCATGGGCAGGGGCATCTTTCACTAAATCAGGTTGCTCAGACCCCCATCCAGCCTGGCCTTGAACACCTCCAGGGGTGGGGCAGCCGCAGCTTGTCTGGGCCACCTGTGCCAGGGCCTCACCACCTTCACAGGAAAGGATTTGTTTCTAATATGTAATCTAAATCCACCCTGGTTTAGTTCAGAACCATTATCTCTTGTCCTGTCAATGCATTTCTCTGAAGTACTTTCTGGACAGAGGTTCTTGTCTCACTCCAGTGAAGGAAGAAGAATTCCTTTTAGACCATCAGCTTAGAAAAGACATTAGGAGGGGTAAAACCCTCCAGGAATTTCACACATTATCCATCATTGGCTTGTTTAATAAAGGTAGTCTACAGAAACACAGGACAGATAGATCCACAGATGAAATAGGGGTGGCAGTGGTTTGGTCAGGGTATTTATCATAGCTATTAGGAACCAGTCTGATCCGTCCATTTCATTTGCCACAGAGCACAGCAAAGCTTTCAGATGCTAATGAATTTCAATATATCCTTGCAAATTAAAGTGTTACCACTTCCTAATTATCATCTGCTAATAATGATCCTCTTCTACAAGCAATCTAAAGAAAAATTAAAACTCCAGCTTGTCAGAGCATTTATTTTCATCTGAGTACTCACCATTGGTTCTTCTCAGGAAAATGTTGTGGCAGAGAAATTACCAAGGAGCCTGCAATTAAGAGAGATTGCAGTGACAAGTCTGACACAATAGGAAGAAGGTTTCAGAAGGCACATGGGGAGGGAGGGGGCATCTCATTCATTTAGCACCGTAACACCAATGCAGAATGAAGTAATTAATTTGGGGAAAGATTGGGTCTTTCACTCTGTCCTGCTGAATGTGTAAACAAAATCTCAGTTGTTCGCTAAGTGTTGAAGAGTTTGAGAGAATTAATTGAGGAAACCAACCCTCCACAATCTGTTAACATTTCTATGGTCAAATAATAATAGGACCATTTTGGGGAAGGCCAGAGGGTGACTGAACAAAATTTCTTGTTCCTTACTCTGGCCAGAAAAGACACTTAGGGACAGGGGCAGTGTGGTCCTCCTGTACTACCACTCCAGATGCTAGTCAGCAGCATTTAGGGGACTTTCTGAGGAAGTTGCACCAGACCTGTGCTTATATAACAGCATCAATTGGTTGAGAAACCTCCCTGAACACCTAGTTTTGTTCTTCCAGGCACCCTGTGTTAATAATTTCCACAATTTCTTTAGTCAGGTCATGAAAAATAATGGACTTTTTGAGGCCAAATCACTGTTTTCTTTTTTCTGTGTCTTTGCTAATTCTTTGCTGTCTTGTAGATCCCTTCTTGACCACTGCATAGCACAAAACTGATCTTAGCAGAAAACTTTTCACAGGAATTCCAGAATCTTTTTCCTGTGTGCTCTTTTTCAGATTGTCTATGTAAATGGGTAGTTATGCTTTCTCCTTCCCCTGTGAATTCCTATGTACTTATTGACTTTGATTTTTATCTGCCATTTTATAACTCATTCAGCTTCCAGTCAGACAAGAAAGGTCTAAATTTGGATTTAAGCACCTTGTTTTTCAATTAGAAGGGGTTTTTCCCCTTTTTCTTTTCCTAATTAGAGCTATGTGCACCATGCAATCACTTTTAGTGGTTTGTCTTCTAGAAGATACTCACCATGATCTGGTAGCTATTTGCAGCATAACGTGATGCCACAAGGTCCTGACATTTCAAGCAAATGTCATCACGTCACAACTTCCTATCAGCACAGCTCACTGGTGTGATGCACATGCTTCTACAAGCCCTTGTTTTGTAAGAGATCTCTGCTTATGCAAGGGGAGCCAGCATGATTTCATAGCGTATGTATTTCATATCTCAGAACTTAAGGTTTGGATCTGCAACACTACCTGGGTAGTGGCAGCAGCTGTTTCCTCTCAGTTACTGTGAGGCTGAACTTCAAGCTATATGCTGAAAGGCTCTGATTCCCTTATGTTCCTATGGAAACATGAGAGAAGTCTTCTGCCAAAGCAAGCCAAGGCCTTGGGCTTAACACGCATAACATGTGAATTACCCATTTCTGTGCCTATTTGCAGGAGCCAGCTCCCAGCACTGGAACTGTGCCCATATCAGAAAGGAAACAGAAAGGTCCAACCTAACCTCTACAATCTGCTGCAAAGCATCCATGAGATGCTTCTTTCCCTTTTCACAGAAGTCATCCATCCGAAGACACTTGTCTGTGGGATAGCAGGGCTCTTCTCCATAATTAGTTTTGATTCCAAGACAATCAGCAAAATCAGGAAGGAATTAGAGCAGTTGCCACATAAGGAATGTGTGCAAGTGGGAATTTGGGGTTTTGACAGGCTGCAAACTCTGCTGACCCACAGAATATCTCAGGAAATGTGAGGCAATTGAGATTTCTTAGCCTCCATGAAAGAGGGATAAGCAGAGAAGTGCTCAGTGATAAGAACACATACACATACCATTGCCCTGGAGCAGGGTGATAAGTGGTAACTTTGCTATCCCACTCCTACTTACTCGGGTGTGCAAGCTCTTTGTCTAAGCTGGAATGCAAAATAAAGTTGTGCCCTATCAGCTGATCAGAGCTGGCTTGAGGGCCGAAGTGCATCTAGGTTATTATTACTGTAACTGGGTGATCAGACCAGCCATCAAACCCCAGCACTGTACACAGCAAGCCACTGCCAGCAGACGCTGCTGATAAGTTCAATCCAATACATATGGAACTAGCTAAGGGAGAAAATTCTGCCTCATGGAAAATCACATTATCCAGCCTGCCACCCTTCACTGGCTTTTGGCTTGTCACACAGACTAATGGACAGGCAAAATACTTGTTGAGAACCAAGGAATGGGTAAGAGGCTCTTGTGTTTGACAAAAGCCAATTAAGATCAACTAAAGCTTCTATCATGCCTCTTCCAAAAAAAGCACATCTACCATATTGCTTAAAGAACTCAGTTGTGTTCCTGGTTTTTAAGCAAATGCCAGCTAACATAAAAGAACTTGACACTCACTAGGCAAAATAATTAGGAGGAGCAGACACCTTCAAGAGCAGATGCCAGTGACAGGTGACATGTACCAGTATCCTGGATGACTCATTGAAGAGAGCATAGTGCTGACAAATCTCATGGCAGGTGAAGATAGCTTCCTGAAAGCCATGGATGCCAGTGAGGTATTGATGCTTATTCCATCAGATCCTTCTGCAACCATTTAACGAAGTGCTAAAATAAAAATGATGTGTTTATATTGTGTAGTGAGAATAAATAGCCACCACTACTGTGGCTTCTTCCATAGCATTCATCAAATCATTGAATGGTTTGGATTGGTAGGGACCATAAAGACCATCTAGTTCCTATTCACCCTAGGAGGGACACCTTCCACTAGACCAGGTTGCTCAAAGGCCATCCAACCTGTTCTTGAACACTTCCAGGGTTGGGGCAGCCACAGTTTCTTCGGGGAATCTTTGCCAGTGCCTCACCACCCTCAGTAAATTCAGATGTTCAACAATTACCTTGTGCTCCTCTTGGAGGGTCTTGTTTCATGGCCCTGCAAAGATGAGTCCTTGGCATGAATTGAACACAAGTATTAAAGTGTAGGGCTAGAAGCAATCTTTTAGGTCATTCAGTCCTGTCATCCATTATCTCAGCAATCCTGCTATATAATCCCCTCCAAAATTAATGAACTTCCTCTTGAAAGCAGCAAGTAATTTTTTTCCTCACTGCAGTAGAGGCTGTTCTGAAACCACACTGCTCTGGTGGCCAAATATCTGAGCCAGGTCAAAGTGATGCCCTTCAAACAGGATGATGCTGTGAAGAAGTAACGAAAATGCTAGTTTTGCCTCCTGGCAATAACACACAGCTCCCATTCAGCTCAGTGATCTGAAATACCAGTTTTCTGACTCCTAATTAACTTTGAATCAACAGGTTGCAACCAGTCTGAATCCTTTCCTTTACCTCAGCTCAATGGAGAAGTTTGTTCTTTCTCTCAAACAATGGCTTAGTCCTGATGTTTTTCTGCCAGGCCAGATTATCTTCCGTGGATTTCCTTATAATCAAATCTGCTATGTTTTTCCACGTGTCACCTACCTCTGTGGCTTCCAGTCCATGCAATACTTACAGTGCTGGCTGAAGGCCGTGATTTTAGTTGCCAAAGCAATAAGAGGATTAGTCCCTGCTCTATGAAAATCTAGAATTTTTGATCTGTGAACTGCTGCATCTGCACTTCACATGAGAGCTCGCAGCGGATGCAGACTGAGGGTAAGTGTTTCAAATAAGGGGATCTGGTTGCAAAACAGCATTTTGGAGGAACACAAGGCATGATCACTCCTCAAACATTCTCAAAGCTTTCTGTCTGAAACAGAATTTCTATCATTTCCGTCACCAAGATGACAGCCAAAGAGACAGTCTAGTGAGGATTCAGCTCACTAATTTAATCTGCCTACAATATAAGTGTTTTCTTTAGAGATATTTGCTGTAGCCTCCTTTTATAGTCAAATGGGAGGAGAAGGTATTTCCAGCAGGATTTGTATAATCTCTTGGGGATATGGGCTTTAGGGTGATACAAATTGCACTCTCAAAGTAGATTTCTCTCTCCACTGATTGGAATAGCTTCAGATACTTGTTTAGGTGCACAGCGCAGATGTCTGCTTTTTGCCAAGGGATTGTTAACACTGCAAGCAAAAGAAACCATGCAGGAAGATCCTAATATTTATATATTTCAAGCAGAACTTTCACTTGCATAGAAAAAGATATTACAGGCCTCTACATTCCTTTTCTGTTTCTTTACAAGCTTTTAGTGTCTTTAACACACTCAAATATTATGCTGAGTGACATTCTGCCTCTGTAGGGTAGATGAGGTGAATGACTTTATTAGTATCTGTGGAGTTATTTTAATTTATACTTGCACAAAGGAGAGGTGAGTAGAGCCTCTAATTTCTTATTCCTGCCTCAGTCATGACCTTTCTTTGTGACCTTGTGAGAATTGCATTATCTGTTAATTTTCTGATACGTAAAATTAGAATGATCACACTCATAGACTGTTATGAGGTCTAATTAGAAAGTGTAAAGCACTATGAAATCCTCTGATGGAAGATGCAGAGGGTAGCTAGCATAGGATAAAGAGGATGAAAGGACGTTGTGCTAACATAACAAATACTTGAGAAATTACGCTTAGGGGGAGGTGAAATGGCACATATCTGCAGGGTAAGAAATGAGATCAACAGCCTGTAACTGCTGTCAGCAGACCTTAAATCCACTGACAGGAGTACGTCTACAAAGGAGGTTTGGACAATGAAATTGATCACTAGCAGAGTTCAGAATGAGGTGAAACACTGTATATTAGTAGGATTATCCTAGGGAAAACTCTTTTTCATTTATGTATCTGGAATTTGATTGACCTGATGGACCTTTTACAGCCTTTTTTTCATGGCCATTTTTGAAAGATTCATCGGTGTAATGCTTGTACGTGCATAGCTTACATTCATACCATGAGCAATAGAACCAGATTTCTGAACATGCAAGACACGCAGTTATTAAAAAACCTTTTTATTTCAGCAGTTCACCAAATGCCATGCCCTTTTCCAGGTGGGAGCAGGGATTTCCAAATTGCATTTTGTGCCACTTGAAAGTGCCTGCCATGGAATGGTGCCAGTTCAAAGCTCTTGATAACCAGGATTCCCACATACCCAACTCTCCTCTTGTCCCTTTGGAATGCCATAAAATATATTGCTCCTTATGTCAGGCTGCCATCACTTTCTAACTGTCTTTGTTCCTTCCCAGGCATCACCGTGGACAAGTTTGGGCTGATTTACTTTGTGGATGGCACCATGATCAGGAGGATTGATCAGAACGGGATCATCTCAACTGTGTTGGGTTCCAATGACTTGACATCTGCTCGGCCTCTCAGCTGTGACTCTGTTATGGACATTTCTCAGGTAAGACAGCGGTTTGGTTTTGTTTCTACAGAATGCAAGCCTACAACTTCACCCTTATCTGCATGTCTGTGTCACAGCAGATCTGACAAAGAGGTAAGGGCTCCAGGAGAGTTGCATTTCTACATAGTTTATGGTATAAAACTGACTGGATCGTAAAATAATTACCCTATAAAGGCAGAAGGAAACACTTGACTGCCCTATCTCATAGAATTCTGGGGGTGAGATTTTCAAAGATGTCCCAGGCACAGAACTGACTTCTTTCAGAGTTCCCAGTCAGTGGGAAGGCACAGGTTCCTGGGAAGGCAGGTTTTGTTATGCTCATGTCTCACTATGCCATGGACTATATGCTGTGCTCCATTACAATGTCTTAGCTAATCACAGGTTTTTTTCTTTTCTTCCCTTCCTCCTAATTTGGCCCAGTACAATTTTAGACCTGAATCAAATTAACATAGGAAATACTGACTGGAGGATGTGGTGCCAAAATTAGCAACAGCAGGAAAACAAGAATCTTGAATTGCATCAAATTGCAAATTGGTTGCAGCTACCATCATGCTGGGCTTTTAAGTCCCGCTGCTTCAAGGTGGAGAGAAAAAAGAAGAAAGAAAAAGAAATCTCATGTTGATGATTGGCTTACCTCTGGATGTGCAGAAGAGAAATCTGTTACAGCCCAGCACTCAGTTTTGTGTGGCACTGGCCAACTTGTCAAATTCTGCCAGTTTAGGACAGTGTCCTTTGAAACCTTTGGGCCACTTGTTGTTTGCCTGATTGCAGGAATGTTGTCCTCTCATATGAAAATATAGATCGTAGCTGGAGGGCTAAGTACTGTTATTCAGGCACAAAAGATGTCAATGGGGTTTCCTTTTTGTAACTACCTAGATAATTTCCATGATCCCATATGGAATCCGTTCTTGTTTTTTCCCTCTAATTTGAAAAGATTATTCTTGCTTCCTTGCAACTGGCTCCAACTGTCTGTAATTTATGAACAAGCTGAAATTATGACTTTAAAAGTTGTTCTGCCTTCTATAGAGGCAAAATTTTGGTGGTTAAAGGCCACCTTGTAATACGTTTCTCATCTTACAGACATAGTTTCTTCTTTATGTGAATTTCAGGGTCAGTTAGCACAAGCCCATTGTGTAATTAGGCTTTAAAAATTATTTACTTCCAGGTTATGTAGCTCCTGTGTAAACCAATGTCATGTTCAAACACTTCTGAGATTAACATGTATCAGCTGAAGACTCTTTTTTTTTTCTTTCATAAAATGACAAGAACCATTTTTAGATTAACCTGTACTGGCATTGGCAGATTAACCACTCCTGTTAAAGTGAAACATACTGAATACAAGCTTAATTAAAAAATAAAATCCAGCTTGGGAAACAGCTTTTCATCATTTACAGCGGATAGAAGGGTCTTTTCTGCCAGGTCCCTGAGGCTCCCTGGGACATGAAGACATGAAATATTTAGCTGCTACTGTTGACAAGGAATGGTTTTTAAGAAATTGAAAATTCCCTTGTCAGTTCAGAATAAACTCAGCTCTTGATGCTAACTGAAGACTGCAGAGCTTAAAGACCACTGGTAGGGATAGAGGCATGAATTATTAAAGAGAAAACCACAGGCTGTAATGTTTTACTACAAGAAGGGTTAAAATAGGCCAGGAGCTGAGAAAAGGAAGGAGATTTTGCCAGCAGAGAACCAGAGTAGACAGAGCTCAGCAAACTGCTTAGCCATGAAAATAAGCCTCACACACCTAGGTGTTAGAAGACACAATGAACTAAATACCTTATATCTGATCCCTTTAAAAAATGTTGAAAAGGCATATAGAAGCATCAAAATAAAGCATGGCTGTAGCGGAGATGTTTAACTACAGGCCTTAAAACTAGGAATTTCCTGTGTTCCTGTAGATCTTACCTGATCTCTTCTTACTCAGTTTTACATAAAATCACAGTGAAAGATGGTTTCCTAGACCTGAGTCTGCTGGCATCCTCTCCTCCTCCTTCCAATGTTACAAAATACTCCTCTAAACTTAGTCACATCAGACAAATGAGAAGAAGCAGCAACTGAGATGGATAGTGGGAAAAAAGGGTTCTAAACAAGGAAACTATCCTGGAACTGATAGGTTCTCATCAGCACAAGACTGATTTTTTTCCTATATAAACCTGAAACAAAACAAAATAATAAAAAAAAATGCACAACATTGAGTTCTTTACAAAAAAAAAGTGTTCTGAATTCTGTTGGTAAACATGTTTTAGGTTTGGCAACTAAAAGAGAAGATTCACTTGAAAAGAGTGTATTGCAGAAGAAGGGCTAGAAATGAAGTCATTCTAGTGCACACTCACTTGTGGTGTTGCCAGTCGCTGTTTTACTGGATTATCAGTGTAGAAGTGGGATGTGTCACTCCTGAACCCATTTTCCCATTATGCTAAAACAAAATGTGAAAATCACCGTGAAGGGACAGGTATTCTACTCCCTGAACTGAAATTGCCTGAATTTTCTGTGAACTGCTATTCTGAATTTTTGCAGCATAAAGCAGAAAACCATAGGTTATAATTTAGATATTCACACATGCTGGCACAGCTGCCAGTTTTGTGTCTATCCCTCCTTGTCATTTACCAAGAGGAGTTCAGCCACTTGTGTGAAAAATCCTTTCGTAAAAGAATCACTGTTTTGTGTGTCTGATTTCATAGCACTTCACAGAGCAAAATTTACAGTCCCAGGTCTCTGCTATGAGGTCCAGATTCCATCAATTCAAAAAGCACAGGAGAGGGAAAATCACAGAATGGTTTGCCTCTGTCCATCATCCTGTTCCCACCAGTGTTCCAGTGCAGAGTGTGGGTGTCCCCATGTAACTGCTTCATGAGGAGCTAAGCCCTCTCGCTCACAGCAAGTTATATCCTCTATGGCCACCTATCAAGTAATAATTCATTGTGGGGTTTTTCACCCGTTCCCTTAATCCATGTTGATTCCATCCTCATTGTGATTGATTTCTAGCAATCATGCAGTAGAAAAATTGCTATAAAAATTCCCTTGTGTTTTTTTACCATGAAGGTTCGCCTAGAATGGCCCACGGATCTGGCAGTGAATCCCATGGATAATTCACTCTACGTCCTCGACAATAACGTCGTGCTGCAGATCTCTGAGAACCACCAAGTGCGCATCGTGGCGGGGAGGCCCATGCACTGCCAGGTGCCGGGCATGGATCACTTTCTCCTCAGCAAGGTGGCAATCCACGCCACGCTGGAGTCCGCCACCGCCCTGGCCGTGTCCCACACGGGGGTCCTGTACATCGCTGAGACCGACGAGAAGAAGATCAACCGCATCAGGCAGGTGACCACCAACGGGGAGATCTCGCTGGTGGCCGGCGCCCCGAGCAGCTGCGACTGCAAGAACGACGCCAACTGCGACTGCTTCTCGGGGGACGACGGCTACGCCAAGGACGCCAAGCTCAACGCGCCCTCCTCCCTCGCTGTGTGTGCGGATGGGGAGCTGTATGTGGCTGATCTGGGCAACATCCGGATCCGCTTCATTCGGAAAAACAAACCGTTCCTCAACACACAAAATCTGTACGAGTTGTCCTCACCCATAGACCAGGAGCTTTACTTGTTTGACACCAGTGGGAAGCACCTTTATACTCAGAGCCTTACCACTGGAGATTATCTTTACAATTTTACTTATTCTGGAGATGGAGATATAACCCTGATCACTGACAACAATGGCAACTTAGTCAATATCCGAAGAGACTCCACAGGGATGCCCCTCTGGCTGGTGGTGCCTGATGGCCAAGTCTACTGGGTGACAATTGGTACCAACAGTGCACTCAAGAGTGTAACAACACAGGGGCACGAAGTAGCCATGATGACTTACCACGGCAACTCTGGTCTCCTTGCCACTAAAAGCAATGAAAATGGTTGGACAACATTTTATGAGTAAGTATTTTATAAATTTTGGGGCTGCTGACTTCATTCTGTGTTCTCTGAACCGTGCAAGGTTGGTAGAATTTAATTCCGTGATCAGAATTATTGTCCAAATAAAATGGCCAGAACAGAGAGTATTAGATTTCACTCAAACACTAGATACTGGCAGTAAGTGCATTAGAGCTTGAATAAGCTCCCTCTACCAAGTCAAGAGTCAGACAGAATTTCTACTGAGTTTTTCTAAGTAATTTGGACACCTGGTTCTCCTTAACTGTAGTCAGGGCTGGAGATTTAGGTTGCTTGTCAGAGAATTTTTTTTGGCTTTGAAAGTGTTGGAAGTATGAAAGTTCCATCAGAGCCTCTTTTTTCACAGCTTTTCACCTACTTCCTAAGCTGCAGTGTCTTTTTTTTTGCCTGTTTGAAATGTCTGATGTAGAATGACAATTGGCAATGACTAATGAGAGCTTGCTCTGGAAACAATTCTGTAATTAATGGACTGCTCAATTCCTGCTGTTGCAATTTGCCTCACTAAGCTTTAAAAGTCTTGGAACTGTTCAAGACTATCTCCAAAGAATTTTTAAGCAGAGAGAAGACAGGATGCATTGGAAAACCCAGAGATGGCAGTATCTTGAATATTTGTGCTTCTTTTCTGTACTACTGGTAGCAATTCCCTGCTTATAAATATTGTGAAGACAACACATTTCTGATATAAAAAAGATGAAGATAGATAACTGAGTGAAGAGCACCTAGATGAACTTATCTTGCTGTTGAGAGCCCCTTCTCCTTCCTCTTCCTTAATTTAATTTTTATTTACAAGTGTAACCTCTTTGAAATGCTCCTTTAAGTGCATTATTTCCCACATGCTTTGAACAGTTACATGGAAGTGTTCAGCTGCCATAATAATAGACCCATTTTAAGAATCCAGTATGGCTAGAATAGACAGTTCCCAAGATGACAAACAAAAAAGTTGTTAAAAAAAAGCATTCAGGAAAGGAAAGCTGGCTAAACCCACATACCTGTGTGTTGATATGTGGTTGCTTTGGTTCTCTCCTTAAAATTTTCCAGGCCTAGTTTCAAATTTCTTTGCTTAATACTCACTGCTCCTGCTCTGCCTTGAAAAGAACTGATGGAAACTCTCTGCTGAATCTTTTGAAATGTTATTAGCATTTCATCAATGTTCTGCTTGCAATTACTGTAGCAATATTCCTCAGTGAATCCAAGTTAATACTCTCCATGTCTTACATTGAATTTGTTTGAGGAAGGCCTTAGGGAGGAAAAAGAGGGTGTTTTTCTCCACAGGAGTAAAAGCCAGCTATATTGTCAGGACTGTTGTGCTAAATCAAGGAGGTATTTTCTTTTTGCAAAGAACCCAATAGTTCCTGTGCTTGAAAACAGATGCAGCCACAGATAGTGAACAAAACTAAACATTACAGCTAATAATGGTCAGATTTATACCTCAAACATAATCTTTTATTTTAAAGTGCAACTGAAAATATAAAGGAGATAAAACAAGACAGAAACTCAAAACCAACTTGCTCTCTGGATATATTTATAACAGTGATCCATTATTTCTTGCTGTCCAGGAAAATAGAGCATTTGTGAAAGTCATCATTCTGATCTTTTTATGCACTTCAGAAGAGTCATAAGAAAGCCTTTTAGAGCTAAATGGAAGACAGTATTCCCCAGTGGCTGGACTATGGAAATCTTACTAGGGCAAGCCAGCACTGTATGATAGCACAACATCACTGAATTGTGACTATGCCTTCAGAGATACCTCATCCAAACCTGTGATCACTTATCTCTATTTAATGTTCCTGACAGTTTCTAAAGCAACTATATAAAACCACAGGGTAAAAGTCTATAACTGAATCAGTTACTTCAGCCTCCCTTTACAGGCAGGTGGAGAGAAACAGGCCCGTTCAAGGTGAATTTCTTATGAGTTATGTCAGGTGTTTCCTTTAGGATGAGAAGAGTTGCATTTTGAAAGTTTATCTCTGCAAAGGTAGTAGAGAATGATGAGTTCAGATACAGATGTTTACATTGCAGATGTCTACAGATTGGTCAAATGGATCCCATCATGATCATGTGAGTTATTTGTAGATATTGTTAGTGATAACAACATATTTACCTATATTATTGTTACTGTTAAAAAGCTTTTTAATATGCTCAGCCTATATCTTCCATGCTTGAGTTGAAGACTATTCATTTTCATGTCATCCTCTCCTCTCCTGTCCTCTCCACTCCACTCCACTAGGGACTTGGAAGGCAGATCAGTGAATTACAGGGGTTGCTTCCATCCAGGTTTTGCATGTGTAACCAGAGAAAGAATATAAAATCAGACTGATAAAATTAGAATAGGAAATAAGGGTCAAATATTTCAATTGCTTGGTAAAGTAGGTTTCATTTAAACAAAATATATTCTTGTACAGTCTGATGCCAGGGTGCACATGTAAGAGGCTGAGCCTTGACTCTTGGAGTTGAAGCAAGGCATCAAGTCTTCAGTGTGATCCTGACATGATTCCATGGCAAATCTGTCTAACTTGTTACTTGGATGGACAAACCAAGTGAATATATTTACTCATCACACTCTACTTGTAGTGGCTAGTAGGAAGCTGGTTTTTTCCCTGTGCAGCATTGATGTGACTAATATTGCCAGCTGCAATGCCATTTATGAAGAACAGTGGAAATGGAAGGCTGGGCAGAAAAACTCTCCAAAAATGCATTCATGGGGAGAGCAAGAAAGACTTGATCTATTTATCTCAACGTGAATGAGACTGGGAGGTATCCAGATCACAACATGTCAGCCAAAGCTCTCACCTAGAGAGGGACTCTCAGTCTAGCAGAGAAAGGCTTGGGAAGGGTATGGGGCTGGAAGGCAAAGCTAGAGAAATTCAAGTTCACAAGAAGGTGTGATTTTGTAAGGCTGAGGTGACTTAACTGGTAAAGTGACCAATCATGAAAGCACTGTATTCTGCATTTCTTGGTATCTTAGTTCAGGACTCTGATGCCTTTCTTAAAATATAATCTCACCAGACAGAGGATTTGAATAACTCAAACACAAGCTGCAGGGATGAGTGCAGGTATGGCAGAATGAAGTCTAAATTCCTTGCTATCAAAGAAGCTGAAGAAGATTATGTAAACCAAATAAAATCAACATTCGCTACCTTCATGTTATTGGTTTCTCTATCAGAACATCAGGAAATGTACATTGGGAAGGTTTAAGTGATTGAGAGAATTCCTGTGAACATGAGTGGCTGGAAGGTGCTCTGAAGTAGTTTTCAGTTCTGACTGAGAGGAGGGGTGAAGTTAATATTTCTATTTTACTCATGGCCAAAGAAATAAAGGCGTCAAATATGACTCCGAGGAAGAGTTTCATGTTTCTCACTGCACACAATAGTTGTTTGTCGGCCAGGGCAAGCTGGACACTGCTGCCTAAAAAGTTAAGAGTAAAGTAAATCCAGCTGACAAGTTTACACTGCACCGGTGGCCCCATGAAGAGCATCCTCAAAAGATTTACCTTCACCTGACTGTCTACAAAGGACCATAAATCAGAAATTCAACATGACAGAGAAGTGGTGTGAGAGTGGCATCACTACATGTGTTCATCATGGAATCACAGTATCTTAGTATGGCTTGGGTTGGAAAGCACCTTAAAGAACATCTAGTTCCAGCCAGCATAGCCAGCATCTCTGGTTCTCCTCCAGGTGCCGTTCTTACCAGGGCATTTCTTAGCCTTTGCCATAAGGCTACAAAGAGCTCTGACATGTGGGGACATTGGTGTGACTCTGGAAAGGAGGGAAAGAGGCAGGATACACTGATGCAGTACTGGAGGTCTGTCTCTAGGGCACATCTGGAAATCCAGCTCCTCCAAGGCTTCATGCTGGACTGGCACATTGTCCCTTCCTTTCTGTGGGAAAAGAGACCGGGGCTGGCTTCAGGCAGTGACAGACTCACAGCACTTACAGCTCTTTCTTTCACACATCCTACACCCAAGCCTGCTCTAACAATCCTGTTTTGCCAGGTTTAGCTCTGAGTAAGACTCAGTATATAATGGTGTGCCGTTTCTCTTTTTGCTTGAGAGTGAAACTTAGCTCTCTACAGTAATTAGCCTGTCCCCAAAGACCTGTCTATGATTATTTTGAGGGTTTTAGCATTATGTAGACCTTTTCTGCTCCTGCAGTGGGTTTGACATTATCTGTCAGTTAATGCAATGCAGCTCAGCTTGTCCAGTAACTGGATTAAAGACTTTTCTTCCCATTGAACTGGTGACGGTGACAGTGATAATCAGCAGCAAAGGAAGTTGATCTGGAAACTTAGCCAGGGAAATGACTTCTTGTTTAACTCCTCCAGTCAAAGACAAAGGATGCTGTGTGACTACTTGGTGCTTTGTTGTTGCTGCTTTTCAACTTGACCTGAAAAAAATTGCTACCAGCCTTTACAAAGTTTCTTAGCAGTTGCTGTTTGTCTGCTTCAAAATCCGGAAATTCTTATTAATGGATTTGTTTAAATCAAGAATACAGCAATTATCTTGATTAGTTCACTGAGATGTTATCACTGTACATTAATTCAATTTCCCTTGGAGCCAAAGTCAAGCCTTCTATGCATTATTTAGCCCAGATGAGGCTCTTTTACTTTGGTCCTTTGTGTGCCCAATTAGTTTTGAAGGTCACCTCCTCCCATACAGACTCAAATGCTTAAACATTGCTCCAGCCAAGCCCAGAAATTCAAAACCTTTTCACAGACTCCCCAAGAAGTGGCTCACAGCTGCCTGGAGGGCAAAGGGTCTCATGGAGCCAGATCTTCAGATGAGTGGTAAGGGGAGCTTTGACCCGTAACACTGGAGGCTGTTTTACGGAGAACCAAACTCTGCCAAACCTCACACACTGCAATGGATGGAAGGTAGGAGCCAGTTGGACTGAGCATACAGGAGGATCTTGAATGGCTTCCCAGTGACCCCCAGGGCTCAGCAGAGATCCCACCCCAGCACCAGCAGCTTTTGGTGCCAAAGTCAATGCCCTGGTCTGTGTGACTGTGATTTATCAGGTCATACACAGAGTTTTACGGATTTGATTTGGTGTAGTTCAAGTGAGGGTCTTGTTCTACTCCTGCAGCAGACTGGAGTATGAGAAACATCTTTGGCTTTTGTCCTCCCTCCTCTTTTTGCAAGATTTCTTGGTTCCACTTGTTCCACAATTTCTACATGATAAAATTATGAGATTCTCATTATTTTTCCTGTGACAAAGTTGCCGTGAAACTCCACTAATTACTATGATAAAATAGCAGTTCTCCAGTACCCTCACTAAGTTGTGAGGTCACATTTTGAGCCACTGCCCTGCCCTGAAATGAATGCCTGATAGCAAAGTTCAGTTGAGAACCAAGGGAATTACAAGTATCATAAAAGCTAGAAAGAGATCTTCCTCTTCTTTTTTGGGCAGTCAGAAAATTCAGCAGACTGTGACCACAACCTGGCCTTTGGTCATTAGGGAGAGGACTTGCCTTCATGCATTTTTGAGTATTATCAGTTTGTCTGTTATAGATTTATTTTTAATGTTGTGTTTAATGTTGTTTGAAAAATTGGGATGAGGTGAGCTTGTTAAGAGGCACTGGGTGCACATTGGTATAATCACATGCAAAATACAGTTTGCAAGGTCCATTTAGACACTTTGGCACTAAATGCAATATTATCATAGTGATTTTTTTCTGATCTATTTGACTTGTGTTTTAAAAGGGTGATGAAATGTGAAGAAGCTAAAATGAGGAAATGCAGAAACTCAGGCAAGAAATTGATTTCTGACTAGATGGTACTTAAGATGCTCTTTAATTCCCAAGGTCCAGGTCTCTACACAATGGTAATGTGATAAATGAAAGCTCTGAATGTTTACAAGCCAACAATTAGACCTCATAAGCCCCAAATGCCATTTTAATTCTGTGCATTGAACCTTAGCTAAATACGTTTCCAATTGGGAGTGGATGGCAACAGCTTCCTTTGCTGGCCTAATAATTGCCTCTGTAATTGTAAGTGCTGAGGCTTTGCAGCAGGTTTGAATGGGAGGCAGCAGCTGTGTTAGCAGGTGATGGATTCATTGCTCCAAGTGGCTGCTCTGTGCACTCCCATGCTTCAGTATTTCTTTAATTCTGGGGCTTTCAGAGCATTTGGAGAACACAGAAGTCTTAGGCTGTGATGAAAACTGGTCCAGCCCTAAATCCCGATGCTGAGGAAACAGGCTAGGCAGCTTAGCTGCAAAATGAGGTGACTAGGAGAGATTTATGTTACTGCAAATACCAGGGCACACCTGCAGCTACATCAGAGCCAGTCTCTTGGCCTTCCTCTCCAAGCTGAGGTGTGCCTTTAAGGGCCTTTATAGGGCTGAAAGCAGAGGTGGAAGGAACTGGCACATTTAACTTGTTAAGCATATTATCTCTTTGAGATGGGCAAGTCTTCACATCCCTGGGAGACTGTGGGTATGTGATAGATGATATCAGGTATGTGTTGTGTGAGCTAAATCGGGGAAAAAGGGGGAAATGCTCCAGTTCTGAGTAAAAACAGAAAAGAGAAAAAGAACTGCTTGCCAAGAAGAAAACACTGTGTGTGTTCATTCTAATGGGCTTCCCACACCTCCGTTTGCATTGCCACCACAGTGCTAAAAGGAGCTTTAGTGTGGATGTGAGCATTTTATACTTCATCTGTCACCAGTTAAGAATAATAAAAATGGGAATGGTCTAATTGTCCTACCTTCTCATTTTTCTGCCTTTGTAAGGCAGGACCTCCTTGCAGCTGCAAATCAGTGAGCTGTCCCTCCCAAAGCCAGTCCTTGGCAGATCCCTGTCTGGCTGCTGGGCAGAGAGAGGTGCAGCAGCTCCTGCACATGCAGAAAACATAGATGGTCCTAGTTCCTTCTGAAGGAGGTTAATGTGGTGACTAAGGATGTGCCAAAAGTCTAATGTACTTCTGCAGACATCTTAAACCAATTCCAGCAGATCATTCCAGACTGTTCTGGCCCAAAAGGAGCCTTGCTTCTCAGGATCCAAAGTCCCAAATGAAAGTCTTTGCTCTTGATGAAGTACTGTGAGTTTTGTCCAGCTGTAAAAATGTAACCATGTAAATTAAGTGTGTTGTCCTTAGTCATTTTGACTTTACAAGAAAAATGTGTGCACAGAGGTCTAGGCACCATCACACTTTTTAATTCTTTTTTTTCTTGCCATTTTAATCTAATTTGCACAAGCAGAGGTTACTGGCAGATTTCTCCAGTTGCATATTTGCAAATATTATTTATTGGCCCAAGAGGGGAGGAGAACCATTTGTGAGGATGCTAGAAGCTTGAGGTCCAGGAATATTATAAAAATATTATTTTAAAGGCACTACATAAATACTATATAAAGTAATATTTATTTTACACTACACCATATTATATTAAAAGGGCACTACTTGCCTTTTAATAAGAGCATGCTGCATTCAGTCAAGGGAAAGTGGCTTTAAATTGAACAAGGGTAAGTTTTAGAGTAGATGATAGAAGAAATTCTTTACTATGAGTGCGGTGAGGCACTGGCACAGGTTGCTCAGGGAAGATCTGGCTGCCCCATCACTGGATGTGTTCAAGGCCAGATTGGATGGGGCTTGGAGCAGTATGATCTTGTGGAAGGCGTCCTGGCCCATGGTGAGATGAGTGAAACAAGATGATCTGTAAGGCCCCTTTCACCCCAACCCAATTTGTATTTCTGTGATTTGATGAATATAAGGAGTTGGCTGTCTGCAGCTGCTGGGGGCTGTTAAACGGAATATCCACAGGGTTTTGAAGCTTCCTTTGGAGCACTTAAGTAGGACTTGCATGGTGTAGAGGTTTTGTGCTGACTCAGCATTTTTCTGAGTGCCATTCAATTAGGATAAAAAGGCATGACTCACTGGACATTGACTCAGCACTTATCACGTAAACAAGCTCTATGCCCGAATCCTGCCTTTTTCACTCCTTATTTCCCTAACCTGCGATCCTGCTTCCTTTTATACTCCTGTTGCACCAAACTCACCCGTTAGATTTCAGAGCAACACTTCTAGATTTGGGACATTCTTTTTAGGAGGCAAATCAGGCTTACTTTTAGGAGCAGCTAATTTTTAAAATCTAAATGAAGCAATAGAAATAAATCACACCTACTAATCCACCAAGTCAGAGGTGCCAAATTCAGATTCATCTTACTGAAATTCCAGAACATCTGCAAACTTGATTCTACCCTTACCAGTTCAGACTAGTTTATATATATAGAACTGTTGATGTTGTGGTCGAAGGAATTTGGAATGTTACACAACACACCTTCAGTGATACCAATGTTTTCTCTACTCAGGGGAGAGACTAAATCATATCCCTTGTGTCTTGTCTCAGTAGATGGGATAAAGAGACTGCCTGTGATGTTTTCTGTTTAACATTCACATGCTGGTTTAGAAGGAGATGTACAGGTGACTGGAGACCGTACAAGCAAAATACATTTGTCTCAGTGCAAACAGAGCAGCCACAAATCTGGAGTAAATTGTTTGGTACTGGGAGCACTTTAGTTCTGGCTCTTGCATGGAGATCCAGCTCAGATCCAGGCTGTGTGCTGCTAGCTGCTTGGAAAAGCTTCAACTGATCTCTGCCAAATTCCTGCAATGCAGTTCTGTTTTCAACCTTTTCTTGGTTTTGTTTTTGTTTTCTTCTTTCTTTTTCTTTTTACAAGTGGCTCATTGATTGCCAGGATATCAGAGGGCAAGGCTTAGGTAATCCATGACTGATAGGCTGACTGTGGAGGGCAAATGCTTTCTTCTATCTTACTACCTCCCCTTCTGCTCAGTGGGCAAGAAAAGCCTCACGTGATGGTGTCTCCAAACCTGAGGGCTGGGGAGATTTGCAATAAGGTAACCCACTTAGTCACTATAACCTAAATATTAAACTTGGGCAAAAATCATCTTTTCAGCCAGCCCTTCCTCACCTTAAATCACTGCCACCGTATTTCAAAAGTGAAGTACCAGCACTGCGTTCCAAGCTGGAAGAAATGAGAGTGGGAGACAATTTTTTTTCTGTATAATGCAGAACCAGTCCAGTGACTGCTCATGGGTCTCTCATTGGTTACCGTTCAGGAGTACTTTGTGTTTGCCTTGCCTTGCCCTCCCTGCCCTCCCCTCCCCCCAACACCCCCTTCCACTTCTCTTTTCTCCTTGGATTTTTGTTTGGTGTCTGGGTTTTGTTACTAGACAGGGTGTATTTTCTTATTCCCCAGCTCAGAGTCCCAAAGAAAAGCATCAAGAGCTCCTTAACCATCTGCTCCCTCCAAAGTCTGATCATCTGTATCCAGATCCCCTCTAAGACATTTCTTTAACTTATTCTTAGAGAAGTTGGGCAGTGGGGTTTCCAGTGTTCCATCTGTTCCTCTGCTTGGAGCAACCATAGGCCTTGAAAATGTTCTGCAGCTTCTAACCTGAATTTTCATTGTTTCCATTTACTTTCTGTCACATCCTCAGTAGAGGAATTGATAAGCAATTTATTACAACCCTCTTCAGAGCACCCATTGTCAGGGTGGCATCTTTCCACTTCCTTGTTTCCCTTTTTTCTGAATGAACTCTTTTATTTTGGCTTTGCGCATTACATCAGATTTCCTAAGCTTGTTATCCTTAATGCCTCATTTACGTTACTTTGTCATTCTGAGAAATGGTGCCCTTCACTGGGCACTGCATTCCTTCAAAGGCTCACCACTGGGTAGCAGAGGAGAACAAGACCTCTCTGATCACCCAGGTATACTTTGCATCCCCAAGTGATACATTGTCATAATGTGATCTACTTAGTTTCATATAAATCATTCTTAAAAGAGTTGCGGGCAGGACTTGAAAAAAGTGAAGCATTTATCCCTGATTGATTTTCTGGAATTTTTCTGTTTCTCCCTAACTATTTAAATACCCCTTCCCTGAAGGTCTATTTCAACTACAATAACCTTACTGCAAAGGTCCCTTGCCAGCCTTCTGGGTCTGTGAACCTTTTTGTAATGCCAGAGATGGGAGGCATAATGGTGTACTTGCTCTCTTAACTCAGAAGGGCTCTAGACACAAGAGGCTGTTTCTCTTTTTTATCAAAAAGTAACTCTCTCAGCTTGTTAACTGCTGTGGGGCCTGTGTGTATGAAGCTTATTTTACCTGGGCCCTGGCACATAGATGTCCACATCACAGAAACCTTCCCAGATGGTGCTTATGTTGATTCCTCGTTGGAAAAGCCAAGGACACAGTAGGGATGAAAACTGTTCTGCTTTTTTACACTTTTAAATCAGTCCTTCCATATGGTCCTAGGAACAGTAAAAGGTAGACACGGGGGTTCAGCTGTGCTCAGGACTCTACACCATGTTCACAAAGGGCAGTTCTCTACCTGATGTGGCCAATCTGGTCCTTGCTGCTACCTTAATATCTAGCTTTTTAAAATTAGATAGGGAAAAAAAATTGCTGAGCTCAGGACACAACCTGACAAATCAGTTAGTGGCCTTCAGGAATTCCTGGTTCTTCTAGACAGGATGCGCAGGCCAGTGTTTTTCTGTAAGGCACAGCATAGTGGATGGGAAATAAAGTTAGTCTTGTAAACAAACATAGGGCAGGTGAGGAGTGTTGGAAAAAATACTGCTAAAATACAAGCAGATGTGTATTTAGTAATTTTCTATTTTTTGCTTCATTTTCTCCAGCTAAAAGCTGTGATTTTCTTCTCATGAGGCCAAAAAAGTCAAGATTGTCTGAAAGAGTGATAGTGCATTTTTCTCTGTGAAAAATCTGGATGATGATTTGAAGAATTGGTCTCTGCTTTACAGGATGATCCGTCCTCTGTTGATGCTGTTGACTTCATTACATTTCCTCTTTCAGATACGACAGCTTTGGCCGCCTGACCAACGTGACCTTCCCTACTGGCCAAGTGAGCAGCTTCCGCAGCGATACCGACAGCTCCGTGCATGTCCAGGTGGAAACCTCCAGCAAGGATGATGTTACAATAACAACCAATTTGTCAGCATCAGGGGCCTTCTACACCCTGCTCCAAGGTGAGTTGGGCCACCATCCCTCTCCTGACCAAGCTGCACACAATGGATTATCCATCAGGAAACAGGCATCGTCTTGATAATCCCAGCACCAAAAATCACCTGCATTCTCAGTGCCCCAGAGCTCCCCACATGCTGGTACAGACATACTCTCACACCTACTTAGCCTCATTCCCTAGCACAATGTATGCTCTGCAGCTGTTTTTCTCCTCCATTCCCAGACAGTCTCCTTGCCATGCAGACTCATGCAGTACAGTCCTCCATCACCATTACCATTATTGTTGTAACTAACAGGGTTGCATAAATCAAGCCACACTTCCAGCCAACCCCTTTGCTTCAGTCTCTTAATGGCTTCTGACTTAACAGTTGCTCTCCTCCTGGAACAGCCTTCCAGCTGGTTGCTGGAGATCTGATTCTTTGTTCACTAGCTTTTCAAACATTCCAAGGAAGCATCCAGAAAACTGACCATCCCAAAAGGATGTGTTTGAGCTAAGAGGTCGTGTGGAGAGGCACAAAGGAGAAGTGGACAGGTGGGGTAGGACTGGTGGGACCAGTTTGTGGCTGTGGGAAATGAGCACAGTTGTAGGAAGGTGGGAAGTAGAGAACTGATTAGGTGGAGGAAAAGGAAATGAAGTGGGAAATTAAAGAGGGATAAATAGCAGGAGAGCACTGTGCTGACATGCTGGTAAGTGGCAGAGTTTGTACTGCACAAACAGTGACAGCCTGGAGCTCTGGGTTCTGAAAGCTGAAGCCTCCTTAGGATCAGGATGAGCTATCACACCTGTTCCCTGAGGCTTGGGGAAAGGGAAGGAACTTTCAGACTCTGCTTTCTTTACTCCCCAGATCTCATTCACTCTGTCTGTGACTGATTACAATGGGATGTGAAACATCTTTTCTCCTTATGAGGAGCAAATTGCTCCAAGTGGGGCAAGCGTGTTCCAGAGTGCCATTTATTCCCACATCTCTGGGATACAATTTCCTTCCCCTTCCCTGTAACAAGATCAACCTTTCCTAAAAGAAATTGCCTGCTATGCCTGAAACACTGCTTTTACCCTTCTGATGAGGGCAGCTGAGAGGGTTCCAGCCCCCTCAAGCTGTCCCCATATTCCTGTAGTGAAACATTTTCTTGTTCTTTACTTGAGCCTGTAAGACAGATGCAACCTACCCCACCCCATCTCACTCACTCACATTAAGATGTGTGGCAACTGTACAGACATGAGGTTGGCTTCACCTCAAGAGCCTAATTAAACAATAAAGCCCACTGTTGGGGGCCCTTTAGTGATAAAATTGACTGTGGTGTGTTTTATATACTCAACACTGAAGGCAGTTACATAATGGTGCCACAGTCAGTTCTGTCACTATCCTGCCCTCCAGCACAGGGACATTCTGGCCATTAAAACATGCAGAATTACAAACAGCTTAACTATCTTCAGAAGTATAAAATTATGAAACTGTTTGCATCCAAAGAAACTCACTTAAAACAAAGATCTGGGTAATGTTGCAGAAGACGTGGCTTGGTGAACCAAATTCTTGGTGAACCCTTCAGGAAACCTGGATTACACTGTGAACAGGTGAGATCTGAGAAGGCATTTTCAGAAGATTGCAAATTCCTGTAGGATGGATTTAGCAGATTCTACAACAGGCACATCAACACTCCAGTGGGGTTTTGTCTTCCGGACTAGTGACAAAGTGAGCATTTGTTCAATGCCAAAGTAGGGCAGTAGTGCCCTAGAGCCAAAGCAGCCTAAAATACAGCATCCAATGGCCCATGGATTCCATGTAGCCCTTGAGAAATGCCTTCCAGAGCCAGGGAAGAGTCTTCTCTTGGGAAAATGTTGGAAATAGAGTATTTACATTCCCCACACTGTACCACAGCACTGGTGACAATAACCCTTCTGTGATGCTTATGTAACACAAAGGGAACATCATGTGTCTGATTAATTTCATGTAAACCTTCAAGCCTTCCTCTGCTTCCTGGTGAAGGAAAAAGAGGGAGGAATATATTCACTATTCAGGGATATTTCACTGATTTGATTTAAAGCACATCTCCTAATACTTTAGCATCAAACTAAGCATCTAAGAAAGGTGTGGCAGGCAACTGGCTGGCCCTTCTCTCCATTTGCAGACTCAAGCATGGAGGGGGTTTGATCTGGCTGGAGTCTGTATCAAAGACCATCAACTTACAGTACCCAGTGGTAGAGCTAAAATCTTGGATCTGCATTGTGGATCACTGCTGTATGCTTCTGGCAAAATCCTGTGCCCCAGCAGTTTTGTTATCACTGCTGTGTAAAGTTCTGCTGAGGTGTCTGTGGCAAAACTACTGCTGGCTACCACAGGAGCAGGATGAGGCCCACATAAAAAAGGACCAGTTGCTGTCACATTTCCTTCCCTAACTATACCAAACTGTGCTCTTTGTCGATCTATTTCTTGGTAAGTTCACTGTGATCTTGCTTCCTGCTGAGCTGTGGCAGAGCAACTAGTGAACAAAATCCAGCTTGCCTCAAAAAAGAAAGACACTTAAGACACTTAATGGGAATTTTGAAGGGGTGTTTTTATTCACAATTAAGAGTTTATGGCAGGCTGGGAGACAGAAATGGTAATATTTTTCAGCTTTTGAGGTGCTTCAGATAAGGCAATGTTTGTATAATATGTTTTTAAAGCCATTCTGCACTGAGTCTCATGCTTTCTCACCCTTCATGAGCTACTCTCTGTGGAGATAAATGCCAGCTGGAGATGGAAAGAATGGCTTTCAGCCTGCCTGATTCCTGAGGGATATAGAAGAGACATTTCTCTTCTGTTCAACTCCTCCTGAATTCCCAAATACTGGCCTCAAAACCTGATCTTTCAAGAGCTAGTGGAGGCCAGATGTATAGAGACATGTAGGAGGTTAATGCCTCTGCTTTCTCTCCAAACATGAGAACTTCAGTTGCCTCCTGAAAGCTTTCTCAAGGGAAAGGATTTGGCTGTTGGTTGGGGAACTGGTTAGCATTAACTTGCTGTGCAATTTCCTGTCACTTGTGAGATAGTGAATGAGCTGAGTAAAGTAGGTGGCTTCATTTTCTCATATGCTGTTGTGAAATTAAGATCTTTAGTATATAAAAGCATGGAAAGTTTTCAGTCAGACTGATTTAAAACAAATATCTCACAGTGTTTTAGCCTAGAGGAAGAGGTTTGAACTTGCCTCCTTTGGTAAGGTGTTACACAGTTTTTTCATTTTTTTAACCTGCGCAAGAGTTTCTGCAAGAATATGGGGTGCTGAACCTCATCAGAATGAAAAAGCAATTGTCCATGTTTACTTTCCCTGATGAAACCAATGTTTTGCTCCCGTTGAGTGGGACAGGTGAGTAACAGAGTGCATTTGGTTACAACCATCCAAAATGCTGATGCAGCCTAGGTAAGTGAGCAAATGAAGAGCTGGAGCTGTATCATCGAAGATGAGCAAAGAACTCTTTTCTGTCTTCAGATCAAGTCCGAAACAGCTACTACATCGGTGCTGATGGTTCCCTCAGACTGATGCTCGCCAATGGCATGGAGGTGGCCCTGCAGACCGAGCCACATCTGCTGGCTGGCACCGTCAACCCCACAGTGGGGAAGAGGAATGTCACCCTGCCCATCGACAACGGCCTCAACCTCGTGGAGTGGAGGCAGAGGAAGGAGCAAGCGAGAGGGCAAGTCACGGTCTTTGGACGTCGGCTGAGGGTAAGTGAGAACCATGAGCACTTTTGGCCTCCACTTCCCATCTCATCAGTCCCCAGTCTCATGGCAGAAAGGGATGGGTATGATTTGTATTGTCTGCAGTAGGCATGGAGCTGCAGGACAGAGAATTGGCTGTTCACCCTCAGTGACATAACCTTTATGACTGGAGTTTATCATTATGTCTCCTTATGTGCTGATGTTCCCTTAGCTATCAAAGGTGGTACTGCTGATCTCCCTCCCAGTCCTCTGCATCACTGGGAATGTGTGACCTCCCATCAGACACCACAGGTTTAGCCATCATCTCAGGCTGTTTAAGCAAGCCAGGGACAGTCATAACTATAAAATACCACACCAGTTAGTGTGTTAGTGCAGGTGTTTTCCACCTGTGCTGCTAGAAGTGATAGAGCAGAGCACTGAAAGCCTTCTAAGTATATCAAGACAGGCTGAGAGAACTGGGGTTGTTTAGCCTGAAGAACAGAAGGCTCCAGGGAGACCTTAAAGCTCCTTCCATTACCTAAAGCAGTTCCAAGAGAGCTGGAGAGGGACTTAGGACAAGGGCATAGAGTTACAGGGCAAGGGGGAATGAATTCAAACTGAAAAAGAGAGGGTTTGGATTAAATATTAGGAAGAAACTCTTTACTGTGAGGATCGTGAGACACTGGCACAGGCTGCCCAGAGAAGCTGTGGCTGCCCCATCCCTGGAAGTGTTCAAGGTCAGGTTGGATGTGGCTCTGAGCAACCTGGTCTAGTGGAAGGTGTCCCTGCCCATGGCAGGGGATTTGGAACTAGAAGATCTTTAAGGCCCCCTCCTACCCTAACCATTGTGTGGTTCTATGAATACTGTTCATTGGGAAACTTCAGAAAAAACTGTAGATTCCTGAAATTGCTAGTCTGTTGAACCTGTTGAAGAACTGGGCTCGCAAAGCATTGCACCACAATTGCTGTTGTTCCCTGAAGTGTTACAAGCAGCTTCAGCCTGACCGTACTCTCCCTCCAGGAGTGCCCAGACCTTTCTGCGCTTGAGACTGATGTGTTTTGAAAACATTGTTCCGCACAATGCACCTCATACTTGTCAGGACTGTTTAAAGATCTTGCCCAATAAGCTGTAATTCATCTGCTAACTGCTGGCAAAGCTGGGAACTTGTAATAGCAAGTACTGTGCACTCACCCTGTACCTTGCTAGTCTCAGAGTCACAGGCTGATGAACGGTTCCTGGGAGGCTGCTCAGCACCTGGCAAATTCAGACCCTCTGAGAAAAATGCTTAGTGCTGTGTAATGCCACCACAGCAAAAGGACTGCAGCTATTTATTCACACTTAAGCTTGGCAGTAAATATCAATGCTCTGGTTTCAGGATATGTGTTTCCCAGTCCTTGCTCTTCACCTCTCCCTATTCCCTGCTGCATGACCCCTGCCATTTTGGTGTGATTTCTCCCATCTCTCCTCGCTCACACTTGTCAAGTATTTCTCTTCAATCTCTCCAGCCCAGCCTCTGTTCTTTTCCCCATGGGTCGATAGCCTCATATTTTGTTACCAGGAGAAAAAATGCAAACAGTAATGAAAGCTAAAGCTGTTCTTTTGGTGTGAACTGCTGTGTATCTGCAGATCAGTTGTCATCACACTTTTTTGTTGGATTTGTCTTGGGGGGCTTATTTTATTTTATTTTATTTTAATAACTGATGAAATTTGCAGAAAGGTCTTTTTCTGAAAAGAGAGGGCCTTCTGAAATCTGCAGCTGGGTCACAGCTATTTGATGTTCAGTTTCCACTCATTTAACCACAGCTCAGCTGCCCGTATCAGTTTTATCTCCCAAAATTCTTGCAATAGATTCAAACATAGAATGTGTCTGTGTTTTATACTGTACTACAGTTGGAAAAACACTTGCAAAATGAATTTTCAGGCTAGTTGCTGGTATCCCTATAAATCTGCAGCATTTATTCACATTCTGAGCCTATCAGGGCCGTTGTAGTGAAGCAGAAGTGCATCTTACGTGGTCGAAGGACTCAGATAGGGCTGTGTTCAGAGGTTCAAAGTAGTTGAGGTGTACCAGATGTTTTAAGCTGTGTGCCTGTGCGTGCATGGCAGCATCTGCACCCATTATACAAAAACCTGCAAGGTGCTAATTGTCTCCCTGGGGATTGCACAACATTTAACGTATTCTCTGTGTGATGTTCCCCTCTTCCCTCACACCAATAATTGCTGCTTTCCCTGGCAGGAGAGAAACTTAGGAAAGTTAAATTCAACATGGTTTTGTTCATTTTGGGAAATGTTACCATTTTCTGCTCTATGTGACTAGGTTACTACTTTCCCTCTCCCCTCACCCCACTGCTCACATGAGACAGCAGCAAAGACATGGTGCACCATGGGGAAAGAACTTCCCACGAAGGCTCCAACATCATTCCATGAAGCCTTTGAAGTGAGGACAGCAGGATCTGTACATTGTAAAAGAGTGATCCTTTCTGCTGTCCTCACAAGGATCCCTTTTATATGAGTTGCGCCTCCTCCTCCTACAGTGTGCTTGGGGACTGGCAACCTGTTGCCGTGAGCTCGGCCAGCTCCCAGCACGATGAGGGCACTTTCACAGCTGTCTCCCTGACTCTCCCTAGGAAATAATACACAGTTCCTTATTCCATGGATAAGGCACACAGCATGGACTTCTGCATGGATGAGGGGAAAGGGGACAGCCCTGATATCTTTTACTGTGTTCCACCAGTGCTGACATGGCTCTGTACTTGGCCAGGCAGCTGTAAAGCAGCACAAATATATTGAAGCAGCCCCTTTCACTTTTGCTGTCCCACACACCCTGTGAAAAGTTGTGATGCTTTATCTGTCCACCTGGTAGTGAGATATCTTTGCAGATTGGCTGGCTATGAAATCTACCCATCCCTGGCCAACAGCAGCAACAGATTCCATTTGCAGAGAGAGCATTAGCTAAACCCTGCTTCAAGGAACAAGACTCCTCCCCCTTTTTTTAATTAAACAAACTTGAGTTTTTCAATAAAGAAGGATGTAAAATAATCTCTGACAACAGGACAACAAAAAGAGACAGAGCTGCTGGCTCAGTTCTTCTATTTATTTAACCATGGTAATTCCTGTCGTAAGTCACGTTTTTTTCCCAAGACCTTGGCAGCAGGTTAGTGGTGGCATCAAGACCTAATATCCCAGAAATCCCCAGAGCCATCATGACCAGAGAGAGATATGGTGCTAGCCATTCCTGGTATGTGAACTAATAAAGATGGTCCAGGATGATCTCCACAATTTCTGCAAGACATTGAGGTCTGGCAATGGCCACTCCAACAGTTTCAGCAATTTGCTGGGGAAGTTCCTTTGTAGGCAGCCATTCATCACATCAATGTTGTTGGCTCCTGGAATTCTCATTGCAGGAGTATTTTTTGCCCTCCTCTGCCAAAGGTTGCCAGGCTGCTTTCATGAGAATCCTCTCCCTTTTTGTGCTCTTGTGTTCCCAGGGAGATCAATGCATGTTGTTTAATCATCATTTAAGCTAAAGGAGTGCCAAAGGAAGCTTTGGAGAAATCAGAGATGGTGGTGTGTTTATGCTCTTTTTTTTTCAGAGGAAGCTAAGGGATTGAATAAAGTACTGTGAAACGTGAGTTTGGGGTTAAATTTAGTCTCTCACACATTTTAAAAGGGATGTCAAATCCACTGTGAACTGTGGATTTAAATTTACCCTGTCTTGATCCTGTGCTGATCACAAGCCTTGTCAAAAACTCTTGAGGGGCAAAACCTTTTTGCAGGAGGTTTTCAGACTCCATTCCAGGGTGAGGTCTGGGATGGAGGATGGCACTTTATTAAGCTGCTCACTAGAAAACACAGTTATTGGACTGCAGCCTGCAGCCCTGTCAGTTCTTCTGCAGAAAATTCACTTGTGTACAAGGCATGCCCTTGAACAAGTATGAAAAAGATTTAGACCTTCTTCAGAGGCTACTGGCAGGGTAGGGTTCACTTTGCCCATCACCTTGAGGGGTTACTGTTAGCACTGCAGCACTTCTCAGATAAAAGAGACAGTACACCAAGAGAGCAGAAGAAAACAAATCGTTAAAAAATAAAATACAGGAAAAGAGACATTGGTTCCAACTAGCAGCACAGACATTGCTTGCAAGAGCATAGGGAGGGTAGAACAATTTATGGCACCATTCAGGGGATACAGACATTTGGACTGAGCTTAAAGAGCTATCTAGGGACCTGCTGTTTGGTCCTTCCAGCCCAGTGAATGGCACTGCTACTAACATACTTCTCAGGAAGACCTCATTCAGCCTGGATCACTGTTCCAGCCCTAGAAGAGCTCTTTCCAGCTTTCTTGGCAAAGACCTGGAGCAGAAGAACTGCAGCTGCCAGGATGGAGCTGTTCTGTGAATATATGAGAGGCAGAGATGCTATTATCTCCTGCTTTGCTTTGCTTTTTTTGCAAGGAATTTCCACCCATGTTTCTCTCTCTCTAGCAGCAAGCACCTAGGAGATACCAAATTCCTCATGTGCATCTGTACTTAAAGAGTTTTGATACCTTTTTAATTATTTTCCAGCTTCCCTGTTACAGTGGCTGATTTCTTCTCTCCTATTGCACATTTACACTCTATTTCACACATATTTAATTAGAGCATTGTCTACCTTTCTACAAAGTTGCTTCCCACAAGTCATACCCACCTTTTATCCTTGTTACTCATAAATGGAAAATCGTTGTTGCACTTGCCTCTGCTCTTATATCATGCTCACATTTACAGCATGGCAACAATTCCTTCTCTCCCCAGCTCCTGGGATACCTTCTTTTAAATTCTGGCTCTCTGATGTCCCCCTTCTCTAGGCTTCAGCATGGATGTCTGCCCATGCAAGACAAAGGCACTGCAGTGATTCAGCCTTTCCCTCTCCTCTTCTTCCAGAGCTGAGGAACCTCTCCACTGTTGATTCAACCCCATCCTTACCCCTGCTGTTTAGTTCTCAGATACTCCCACATCCCTAAAAATACAGCAGTAATTCAATCATACATCCTTGGCCATTGAGCAATGGCCAAGCTCAAAGCTGGAAGGGGCAGAGAACAGTTCTCAGATCACAGAATTACAGAATCAGATACTGTTCAAGTTGAAAAAGACCTCTAAGATCATCAAGTCCAACCATGCAAAGTCGTACAAGTCAAACTAAAATAAGGACCACCACCATATTCACCAGTAAACCTCAAGTGCCATATCTGCATGTTTTTGAAAACTTCTAGTCAGTGTTCAGGAGTGTCAGTGTTACCCAGAGCAGGATAGGGCAGTCTTTTTAACTTAGCAAGCTTTTTAACATAGCAAGCAGCAAACTCTGGTTTACTGACTGTAGCTGAAGGGCTGCAAAGGGAACTGAAGACCAAGTCAGCTCTTTGGAGTTTGAGATTCATCCAAGGAGAATCTACACCCTTCCAGAAGGAGGACTTACACTAGCTGAAAGAGATTTGGAAGTGGTGAGATGGAGAAAGAGCTATCTTTACTGCTGAGCTCATACTGGGAATACTGGTTTTCCTTCTTGCTTTCAAACCAGTACTTTGCTGCTGTGGTGATGTGGCTTTGTAAGTCTCCTTGCACGCATGACTAAGCATGAGTTGTATTATCAGCTCCTTTTTGTATTGCTGTGCACTGCAATCTCTGAGTCAAAATGTATTCCTGCTCTTGCCTTTGAAGTAAATACCTTTGCTTACCTCCAGTGCCTCTGCATTTCTAAAGATCAGAGTATAATTATGCCACTCTGAATAATCCCAGGACAATGAAGTTAAAGCACCAGCTCTTAAAGGAAAGTTCCTACTCTGTGTAGCATCTACAGTGGTGAAAGCCGTATTTCATGTCAGGGGAAATGCTTAACCTCCAATGCCTGCATTATATACAGTAAACTCAGAGAAAAGCACTGATTTCTACTATGTTGGCACAGCATCTGTCTCTTTTCTACAGGTGTTTTTTGATACACATGAAAGCAAAAGACTCAGTATTCTAGGTTTGCTAAGTAGAATATCTTGGAAATATTCCTTGCAACAAGTTGTCATTCTGTGTTCTGTAGGTGACATCTGCTGTAGCAGTCCTAAACCTAGATTTGGGATATGAGCAATATTCCTTCACTGTGGTGTTTCAAAAGTACCATACTTCTGCCTCTCTCCTCACTGAAGTCAGTAAAACCAATGTTAAGACAGCTCTTTGCTTTAAAAGTTGTGTCTTATCCAGCAGGAGTGAGCTGCTGGATACTCTGCAGTGCGATGTAAAGAGATATTCAGTGAAACAAGGCTAGTCTTTCTAACCTAAACTGCTTCCAGCTTCCTAATTCTCTCTCTTTTTCGTGTAGGTTCACAACAGGAACCTGTTGTCCCTTGACTTTGATCGTGTGACAAGGACTGAGAAAATCTATGATGACCATCGCAAGTTCACACTCCGCATCCTCTATGACCAGGCAGGGAGGCCCAGTCTCTGGTCACCCAGCAGCAGACTGAACGGGGTCAATGTCACCTACTCCCCAGGAGGACACATCGCAGGGATTCAGAGGGGCACGATGTCACAAAGGATGGAGTACGATCAGTCTGGCAGAATTACATCTAGAATCTTTGCTGATGGTAAATCGTGGAGCTACACCTACTTGGAGAAGGTAAGAATGCTCTTACTGCTCAGAGATTGTGCATTTGAGGCACATGGGCTTTACTCCTTTGACAGCTGAGCTCCTTCACCTCAGGTAATTGCTGGTCCTTATGGTCCAGTCCTCCTCTTCTGGCCCACTAAGCTGCTCACAGTGGTTTTGGTGCCAGACCACCACAGAGCAGTTGAAAATTGTCTGAGATGGTTTTTTCCCAGTCATGCTGAGAGCATGTGAACTGTGAAGCTTTGACATGTGATTTTTTAAGCACAGTCTTGCTTTACTGAGTTGACTGCAATATGAAATATTCTCAGATAAAGTCAGCAGAGTGAACAGTAGGGTTTTCCAGTAGGATTTTCCATTTGAAAATGACCTATGCAGTCTGACATCTTGCCTTCTTCAAGTGGCCCATTTCTACTTAAAAAAATACATGTAATTAATAAGTGAGGTATTAATTCAGCCAGTGTTTTAGCACACTTTGCAGTGTTTCCTGGGGCCTGCACTCTGTAGGTTAGCATGGAAGTTATATTTTCTCAGTATTACCATTCACCATTACACTGCCCAGTGACCCACAGATCCATAAACTATATACCTGGGACTGGAATTTTTTATTCCTGGTTTTTGAATAGTGTCTATCCCTAAAACAGTTTAAGGAAACTGTAGTTGTGCTGTATCTTTTAAAAAGGAAGAAGTATTTGACTTATTCCTTGTATTGTACAATCTATGTGGATTGTTTGTTGTATGCAAAA
>VXBB01002178.1:162474-186491 GCA_013399915.1 Illadopsis cleaveri | reverse complement strand
ATATAAAACATATATATACACTTTTTAATGTATTTTATAGTATCATTATTTGACTTATTGAATAGCCAAGCAACTTGAGTGGCAGCTTGAGGTGAAGACTGACCCTTGCTCATACAGGCAAGGAGAGCCTTCCCTTCCATCCACCCATTTAGGTGAATCTGCCTGAATGAGCAATAAGAAGAAAAGAAAATCTCCATGTCTCTAACAGATTTTTAAAGCCAGAAGCTGCAGTGAGGGCTGTGCAGGGACCTGCTTGTTAAAAGAGGGATTTATACTGTCATGAAGGGACAATATACTTATACTGAGGGAATCTGTCATGCTTCCAGATGAGTCCCTTTGCACTCAGATGTTGAAAGTGGAATTTAACCATTGCAGGCTGTTTCATATTCTTCCCATGTGTTATGACAGCAACAAAACATGAGCATTTTTATTGCAGTCTACAGTTGCAGGATCATGCTGTGATAGCAAGTGGCTCTTAAATGCTGTAGAGCAGGAGTCCCTTGCTTTCTATTACACCCAGCATATTGTAGGCACATATTTGCATATACCAAATTCATTCACATAAGATACCTGAACACATGATCCATTTTCTTCTACGCCTAGACATGCATCCAACACTGATGTTTCACATAAAGTTCTATTCATTCTCAACATTTTCAGGCATCAGTACATGCTTCCATACACAGTCCCACTGGTTGTCTCTCTATTTATTGTTGAAGCATGTCGAAGAAAACAGAAACTTTTGAAAATTTCACATAGGAAATGACAAAATTAAACCAAGGTAAATGGAAGCAGAGGAAACATTTTCAGTTAATAAGACTGATCAAACTGTAAAATGGTGTTACAGAGCATACAGAGTAAGCTCCAGATCTTTTATCATTTAAAAGTAGCCTGGACAAGGCATTGATCACTGAATGATGTACCACAATTTCTCATCTCCATGTCTTCTGATCCCTAGTTTCTTTGGGTCACATACCTCCTTGTGACAGACAAAAGTATATTTGATCTATTCCATTGGCTTTGCTGATCAAAGCTGTGGCCCAGCAGATTGAGTCTGTTCTTTTATCAGAGTGGAACAACTAACAGGAGCACAACAGCAAAGCAACTAACATCCATAAATGGCTGCTTCATCTCTCTTCAGAGTGCATAACCAGAGGGCCCTAGCATCTCCTTCCAAAACATTTTTGGTATTCACCTTGCAGGTTTGGAAGGCAGGAGAGATAATTCTGACTTTGAGCATTCACCACCTCGAAAACAGCCAGCATGTCATAAACCTTGCACTAACCCCCTAAAGCTCTGAAGTGACATTTAAAATCCAATACTCCATTGTGCAGCACTTCCCCCCCCTCCTCCCCATGACTATGAGGCTGTCACTAAATTGTTTGTTGAACAAGTTCAGTGTTATTGGCCACTGGGGGACTCTGGGTGACCTCTGGCATATTGTGGAACTGCGGCACCTGAATCCAATTTCTCTTCTGATTTTTTGTTGTTTGGTTTTTTTTTTCTTCCTTTTTGTCTTGTTGAGCTGTCAGGTAATTGCTGGAGCCAGAACAACTCTATTTCCAGGGAGGGGTGTTTTGGAGTCAGCACTTGTATCATTATCTACATCCTTTTATAACTACCCTTCTCTCCATCCCATGGGTGCTGTCTCCAGGAAGGGTCCTGTTTTCTGCAGTGCCTGTTAGAGGCTTTGCTGGAGAAGTAGTTTTTGGCATTCCCTCTGGAGCAGCATTTTGGAGGCAAGGGCTGCTCTGGAATGCTCAGCCAGGAAGTGTGCCATAAGGCTGTGCTTTCGGGCAGAGCTTCTTCCAAGGATGATCTGTTTGAGGGACTGGCCCTGCCAGTGTTCAGCATTCAGGGAAGGCATCCTGACATCGCAGGTGCTGTGGCCTGGGCTTGGACTGTCATGCTGTCTGCACGTCTGTCCATCAGCCCCCAGTTATGTTTTACAAATGTTGTGGTCAGTTTTCAAAGGATCTAATGCTGGGAAAGGAGTTGAAGTCTCAAAGACATTAAGCTCTTGAGGCTTTATGAAAATAGATGAGAAATCTGGAAAATGATGAGCAAGAGCAGGAGGCAAATCCTCTTACTTCTCCACACTTGAAATCTGCTTAATGAACTCAGCCTCATTATCCCCCTACAGTGTGTGTACAGTGTACAGTGGCGGGGTGGAGGAGAGACCTGTCCTCTAAGCCCCTGAGCTAGTACTCCTGTTTGGCTCATTCCCAGCCAGGCAGCATCCAGAGCACTGGCCTTGCTGGCCCGTGGCTCACCTCTGCTGCCCCACACATCACCTCTCGACAACCCGCCTGCAGTGGAGCTGTGCTGGCAGGCACATCCAAACAGAGACTTGTCTCCAGGTGATGGCCGCCTGGAATATAGGGAGGAGGCTGATGGCTGAACAGTGGCTTTGTTAGCAGAGAACTACAGCGTAAATAAAAAGGCGGCTTATAAAAAAGAGGGAGAGCAACTTTTTACACTGGCAAATAGGGATAGGTCAATTTTTAAATTGAAAGCATAGATTAGATGTTAAGAAGAAATTCTATACCCAGAGAGCAGTGAGGCACTGCCATAGGTTGCCCAGACAAGATGTGGATACGCCATCCCTGGGATTTTTCAAGGCCAGGTTTGATGGGGCTTTGAGCAGCCTGGTCTAGTGGGGGCACCCCTGGCCATGGTGAGAGGGTTAGAAGAAGATCATCTTTTAGGTCTCTTACAGACCAAGACTTCCTGTCATTCTGTGATAAATAGGAAGGAGTTAAGAATGAATCATATATCAGAGAAATTGTAACTTCAAACCTTTTGGAAAAAGTAGCTTTCTGCATTGTAAGCCATATGGTGGTAAGAGAAACACCTATCTGTCTATAATGGCACAAGGATAGAAAGAAACTTGGAAACATGTTCACATATTTCACATCTTGGATCCTTGATGGGAAATTAAAGCTTTCAGTCTCACACTGGAAGGCAGTATTTAAAAACAACAGATGATAGGATCTGGCGATGGTATTTCAAATCCTCAAGAGGTGCTGGCAAAACGCGAGAGGCTATTCAGAGATCCCGGTAATGTGCTGCTCTCCTGAGCTTTGTGCAGCAGAGAACAAATGATGAAGGTCGTTCTCTTCTCTCCAAAGGGTTGTTACTAGATAAAGTGAAATGTCACCTAAGGACATCTGATTAAAAAAGACTGTGAGGAAAAACAAACCCAGCATATTTGTCAGTCACATCGAGCAACAAATATTGAAATAAAATAGCGATGAATTCACTTCTTTCTTCTATAAAACTGGTTTATAGATGCCTTGGTTTACAGTTGCTAAAAGCAGCAGCAATTTTTAGAGAACAGCACATGCCACTGCAGCTTTGGATGGAAATTTTCTGTTTCTTTTCCTTGCCAGTTCATTGAAATGAGTTCTAAGATGAAACATAAATGGTAATTTCAAAGTCAGGGATACACTGCCTCTTTGAACTATGTATAATCTGTTTGCCTCCACCCTCTTTATATTCACAGCACAGCATACACACTGGCTATGCTCTGGTTTGCTTGAATTTGTTGGCTGGGGGTTTTTTTTCTGTTGGATGTGTTTGCTTTTCCTTTTAACAGAATGCTGTTCCCAAATACACTCTTTTATCAAAGAAATGCACTCAAAAAGTCATTTCAAAGCCATTCTGGGCTTGTTTTCAAGGTAACAGAGATGCATTTAGTTATAGAAATAGTTGATAGCTAATAGTAAAGTTTGAGCAACCTGGTGTAGTGGAAGGTGTCCCTGCCTGTGGCAGAAGGTTTGGAACTAGATGATCTTTAAGGTTCCTTCCAACCCAAACCAGCCTGTGATTCTAAGTGATGGTGAATGTTCAGCATTACAGCTTTGCACATTTCATTTCCTACTTCCCTATGTGAAAAAGGTAGAGAGAGCCCAAAAGTAACCAGTCCTTGATAGAAAACCCTTTGGTTGTGCTTTTGTTCTTGATTAAGGCACCTGAAGGTAGGTCTCTGCCTGTGAATTTTTATATACAGTGGTGTCCAGAACCCCTGGTTTGTTGGGGCAAGCCAATTTGGAGGCACTCATAGAGGATCTTTTACCTAATAATTTGCTCATAATCAAAAACTTACTAGAGTTCCTGCAGCTCATCAAGAATAAGGTGGTGAAGACAAAATTGAAGGGGAACAGGGGCAATTTCTGATAGGAGTTATTCGTCCATGCCCAGTACTGCCTGACCTCCCCGAGCTCCCTTCCCCAAGGTGATAATCAGTAGGTGGTGCAATTAATTCCAGGGACTCTGTATCACTCACCTGCTGGTAAACAAGGTGATGTATATATAGATGGTGATACATAGGTGACCACAGGATATAGCAATGTAGCAGAGAAGACATGATTTACATCCTTGAGTGAGCGGTGATTTGGTATGAGTGCTGAGAGAGGCTTTTTCCCATCACTGGTAAATGTTACTGAGGCAAGCTAGAAGGGCAGCATGACATATAAAGCAGTAAAGAGACCACCTAGAGTCGACCCCTGTGAGATACACCTGAGAAGAACTCTCCATTTAAACTTCTTTGAAGAGGAAATAGCTAATTACCAAGGCTGTGCAGTGTGCACTTGTTTAGAACAGTTAAGTGTTTCACGGAGCTTAGAAGCCTAATTGTTCCATGTCCATCATCACTGACATCTACATTAATTACATCCATTTTTTGCATAATTAGAGCACTTGTGCAATTGGCAGAGAAGCTGGGCTCGGCTCCCTATCAGTCTGTTAATTATATTGCTCTCTAGGGGGTGTGTGAGATGCCCCACAGGCAGGATGGAGAAAACCAGAAAGAGCTCCTTTTTCATAGGAAACTGGTTCCTGCTCCACCTGCTATGCTGTCAATCAAAAGGGGAAAAGGAGAAGGTACACCAGCCTGCTCAGAACTTTGAACAAAAGTAATTTCTGGGAATTTTAATGTTCTACAACCTAAAATGTGCTCTTGAAATTGTGTTCCTCTATTCCCTTATAGTTTTCACTTTCATCAGTCAAAATGGTGCATAACTTCTGAGCAAGTTGTAATGCTCAATCCTTTATTTTATTTTTTTTTATACTTTATGACTCTTCCCTGGAAATTAGGGTTTATTTCACTTCACTTATCATGTTACAAGTCTTGTGTGAGAGTTCCACGCTGAAATGCCCCCATCATCTGAATTGTCTTCTTGCACCCAGGATGTGAATCTCTAGTTCATGGACAGTTTAAGGCAATATCCTTCATGGGTGTTAAATTTCCTCAAAATAATTGGAATGGAGCAAACTTCGTAGCCTATTTTTAATCCTGGGTGTCATTACATTATTGAACTGAACCGTTGGCAGTGCCAGGAGAGTTTTGTCATACAATGCTCTTGCTTTTGTGAAATTTGAGCAAATAATTGTTTGTGAACAGGAGTCTGTAACAAGCCAGCACTGCCATGAATTGATGGGAGCATTTCCAGAGCATTTTGTGGTAATGATGAGCTACTGACTCACTGTGTGCCTACTCCATTATACACTAACAGCAGAAGTGACTTTGTATTGCACCAGACTGCAAATGGTCTGGGTTGTTGTCTCTCATCAGTTTTGCTTCAATATAAGCCAAAATGTGAGCATCATGCGGCTGGCCTTACCTCAGGGAGCCTGGCAAATTGTAGAGGGTTTGCAGGAAATAAGTTTTGGATTTAATGCCTTCCTTGAGTTTTGAACAACCTGCTTTGGCCAGGCTGAAATGGAATATGGAGAGGTTATGGCCACTTTGGGGGTCATACAGGTCGTGCAGGGCCTTTGAAGGCAGACAAGGAGTTACAAAGTGGAGTTAAAATAGAAGAAACTTCTAGAAATACTTCCACACTTCACAAAAAATCTGAAAGCATTTGGTAAAGCATCATGGCCAAGACAAATTGTTTCTTATATGCAGAAAAACACTGAAACACAACCTAATTATGTTTCCAAACTCAACTCCCAGCTGAGGCAAAAAAATCTTTTTCTACCTCTACATCCTTCAATCTATAAGATTAAAGGCAGTTCAGTTTACAGAGAAAAATGAGCATTAGGGGAGATCAACATGTCTCTTCCATGAGAAGGAATTAAAATTTTGAAAAAATATGATAAGGGAAGAAAAATAATGCCACTCCTCATGTCATGTTTCCAGTATGTTCTGCTCTCCAGCATCCTAACAATGCCTTTGGGTCATCAGGTTTCTCTTTCTCATATGTCATTCTCTTCTTTCTCTCCCTGCTCAGTCCATTTTGGGCGTCCAATGTGAAGTGCAGAAGCAGCTGAAGGCCTTTGTCACCCTGGAGCGCTTCGAACAAATCTACGGCTCCAGCATCGCTGGGTGCCAGCAGGTCAAGAAGAACAAGAACTTTGCTTCTGGAGGCTCCATCTTTGGCAAGGGCGTCAAGTTTGCCATGAAGGACGGGCGTGTGGCCACTGACATCATCAGCGTGGCCAACGAGGATGGGCGGAGGATCGCAGCCATCCTGAACAACGCCCACTACCTGGAGAACCTGCACTTCACTATCGACGGGGTGGACACGCACTATTTCATTAAGCAGGGGCCATCAGAGGGCGACCTCTCCATCCTGGGCCTCAGCGGCGGGCGGAGGACCCTGGAGAATGGCGTGAACGTGACAGTGTCCCAGATCAACACAGTGCTGAGTGGGAGGACTAGACGCTACACGGACATCCAGCTCCAGTACGGTGCACTGTGTCTAAACACGCGCTATGGGACCACCTTGGACGAGGAGAAGGCACGCGTCCTGGAGCTGGCCCGGCAGCGCGCCGTCACCCAAGCTTGGTCCCGGGAACAGCAGAGACTGCGGGATGGGGAGGAGGGTATTCGCTCGTGGACAGAAGGGGAGAAGCAACAAGTGCTAAACACGGGCCGGGTACAGGGCTACGATGGCTATTTTGTGATCTCAGTGGAGCAGTACCCCGAACTCTCAGACAGCGCCAACAACATCCACTTCATGAGACAGAGCGAAATGGGCAGAAGGTGACAGAGAGGGTCAATACGGTGACTTCTTGCCAAAGACAGCTACTCTTTTGTGGCCACTTACCTGACTGTGTTGTACTCAATCCTTTTTCTAAACTGAACAAGGTTGGGGGGGAGGAAAATAGAAAGAGAAGGAATAATACGGTTGCACTGTAACTCATGCAACATACCTTTTTCCCGCTTTAATTTGGCCTTCACGCGTTTTTTGCAATGAACAGAAGATATATTTTGCCGTAGTGTGATCACAGTGAAATTTACTGTCTCTTGTCCTTTTTTTTTGTTTGGTTGGGTTTTTTTGTTTGTTTTTTTTGCCCCCTCTTTGTGAGGAATTTGAAGTGGGGAGTCGTCAACGTACGTCCTTAGGTGTAAGTGCGAAATGGGTGTCTGTGCTAACTTGTGTCATCCTAACCCTTTCTGATTTGGGGCAGGGACATAGCCTTCCACCTGGAACAGGGGGAGCCCATGGCGTGCCAGAGAGCTCTTCCCAGAAAGAAAGGAAATGGAAGACAACGCTGATTCTGATACTCTGAAAGTGACCGGCCGAATCATGTGCCTCAAAAGAGACCTTACAAGTAGTTTTCACGTTTCGCTTGGGACATAAAGTGTTTCTTGGGGGCTCCTGCTGAGCAGAAGTAGATTATAGAGGCAAGGGAGCTGATTATATTACCTTGCAAGATGATTTTATTCCTTCCTGAACTGGAATAAAAAAAGAAAAAAAATCAGTCTTTTTTCATTATGAGAGTAGATACTTTTGGGAGTTTTTTGTGTGTGCGCAAATCCTGGTTTTAGTTAAATAACCTAGCAAAAGCCAAGAAAAGGGACTCCTGCTCTATTGAGAAAAGCTAATATAAATCCTCTCTCATACGTAGAGCTGTTCTATAGGTGGATTTAATGCACCCATGTTGTACATTTGCTAATGGCATAACTTCATTAAATGTATAGTGTTTCAGTACATGAGGCTACGTGTTTAACAGTACACTGTGCTGTATCTGATAAAACCAGTTAATTTTTAGGAAGCTGATTTGAATTTAAAAGTAGTTATAGTATCCCAGTGACATACCACTGAAAATTAGAGCCAAACCCTGCTTTTCCTGATTCTGGAGCTTGTATTTATTGGCTGGGAAATGCAGTTTGGAGTAGCATGCTGGCAAGTCGTTTATGACTATGGCAGATAAAAGTCTCCTGGGGACTTTGGCAGCAGGGATTTTAAAATGTTTAATAAGTAGCAACAGCTTGTGCATGGTGGGACAAGAAGGAGAATATTGAAATCAACCCTCTCACTGTTTTGTACACGAGCTCAAATTTAATGGAGAGCCCAGTTGGCTGTTAGCAGTGACAAGGGGGAGGTTGAATGGGAATGCCCACTACAGGGAGGACCAAGTGCTTTAATAAGAAACTGCTGACAAAGTTGCTCGGCATGCTAATGTAATTTTTATTCACATAACCTCTGTGCTCTGGTATTTGCAAGAGTCCTTGAAATTCAAGGGAGCAAGGAGATGAGCTCAGCATCCTCTTCCCCGCCTGAAACAGTCCTGTGCTGTTCCTGCAGGCAGAAGTGTTACTGCACCTCTCAATGGAGCTCTGGCTGGAGGTGGCCAACCCTGGTCCCAGATGGGTGTCTCTATCACACTGATACCTGCACATGTCCTGACTCTGAGAGCTCTCTTGTGTCTCTCGGGGAACAGCTCAGTCCTGATTTGTTTTTTTTTTTTTAATTCCATCCACTTTGGCTTTTCCCAGTTCTGCAGAGAGATAACCCAAGACGTGCAAGCCCATGCCAAGGCTGTTTCCTTACTTGGAGTCCTACAGTGCACCTGTGTACTCAGAAGCAGCTCTTCTGCACGCATGCCACCACCACTGCCATCTTCCAGCACAGACTGACACTCCTCTGCAGGATCTCACCCCCAGATACAATGGGGGCGTGTGTTGGCCATGCAGTCCTCGAGCAGTGAAACATTGGCAGCCAGGGTGCTCTCATGGTTTCTCTGTAGGTGCCGGCTGCCAGCTCCGTCTGCCTTGCCTGTCTGTTCCCGGGTGCTTGCCAGGAGGAATGTGATGGGATGGAAATTCCCCTAACAGACTGTTCCTCCTCCAGTTCCAAATCCCTAATACCTCAGGCTGCATGGCCATGACCAATGGTATGGGTTTGATTTTCTGGTCATCTCTCCTGCTTGCGCTGAGGGTGATGGTGCTGGTGCTATGTCCCAGCGCTGTACTCTGAACACCCCTTGCAGCACACCACCTTTATTATTTTGGCAGGGGTGAATCACATGCAGCTGGAAAGGGTATCCAGTTCTGGCAGAGCCGGGTGGGAGAAGATGTGTTGGCCAGAGCCGCTCCAGGCTTTGGCAAGGGTGCAGTTGCTTTGGCAGCTGCCTGCCAGGGATGGTTAAAAGGCCATGGCATTGCAACCTGTAGGGCTGCTATGAAGTGCTTGGTAAGCCTGGGTTGCCCTGAGGATGCACAGGTGGGGCTCAGGGGCAGCGTTAGCCAAACCAGCAGTAACCACCTACTTGAAAGAAGCAGCACCTTCTTGCCAGTGCTGTCCAGTTCCCTGCTTCCCCCCCTCCAAGTCACACTAGGGACAAATCCCTCTTAAAACCTCACACTTGTGATGGCTGTGAATGACTCAAACAGCATGAATGGAACAAAAAAGAGACCTGCAGGAAGTTGGGTCAAAAGGTATGAACCCCTGGTAAAGACCTGCAGGGCAGTGAGAGCTCAATGTGCCTCCCATTTACACTGCCCCACGCCAAGTAGCTCTGAAGAGAAGTGGTGCTTCTGTATCCATCCTCGTCCATGTGTTACAATGTTAAGAGGAGCAGTACAAGAGTAAATGGGCCATGTTTCCACTGAGCCAAGGAAAGGGATTTTAGTGTAAAATATTCATACTGGAACCCTGCCAGCCTGAGATGGCACCTCTACAGCCTTATGCAGACTCTTCAGGTTATTACATGAGCTAATGACTTTGAGGAGTTCACCTGTTTTTCAAGAGTCTCCCAGTCCCACCATGCTTGTCCAGCATGCCCAGAGCCAGGAGCCCAGAGCTCTGTGCCATGGCCAAGGCAAGACCCTTGAGTTGCATTTCTCTGCATCCTCAAGCAGCACTGGGATGTGACTGCACCTCTCTGCCTGCCAGGTCCATGACAGTCTTCTCCTGGGCCTGCAGCTGGTGTGGGAGCTATGGACATTGTGTCAAAAAGGGGAAAAAATATATATGTAAAAGTATATATATGTGTATGTTGCTCCTTTCAATCAAAATGAAAACTTGAAAGGGATGTGCTGTCTAATACTGGGGACAAACCTATCCAAAGATGGCTACTGCATTCCTAAATCCTCAGCCTCGGTGAAAGCTTTCCACTTCACCTAGATGGCAAAATAACATTTTCAGTCCTGAAGCCCTAAATTTACCCCTTCATTACTGAAAAATGCTTTTTCTACAGGATCTCAAGTGCATTTCCATGGAATGGGCTGTGAACACAAAGAATTGTGCCCTCATCAAGGATCTGTACTGCATTTCCACTCTACTGATGGCCCCATAGCCCCTTCCCAGACTTTTTTGTTGTCCCTTTTGCCTCCTCATGGGACCATTCTGGCTGCCTGACCATTCTTGCTCTGCTTGTGTGCAGGAGTGTAGTAATTCATTGCTTCCATAAGTGGAAGGTTCTGGGTGCAAATCCCACAGCACTAACCCCCTATCATAGGATCAGAGACTCATTTGGGTTGGAAAGGACCTTAGAGATCATCCAGTTCCAACCCCCTGCCATGGGCAAGGACACCTTTTCTCTAGACCATTTTGCTGAAAGCCCCATCCAACCTCGCCTTGAACACTTCCAAGGATGGAACATGCACAGCTTCTCTGGGCAACCTTTGCCAGTGCCTCAGCACCTTCGCAGGAAAGAATTTCTTCCTAATATCTAATCTGCTCTCTCTGTTTGAAGCCATTCCCCCTTGTCCTGTCACTCCGTGCCCTTGTCCAAAGTCCCTCTCCAGGTCTCTTGGAGCCACTCAGGCAATGGAAGGGTCTCTAAGGGGTTCCCAGAGTCTTATCCAGGCTGAACACTCCCAGATCTCTCAACCTGTCTCTATAGCAGAGATGCTCCAACCCTCTGAGCACCTTAGTGGCCTCCTCTGGAGTTGCTCCAACAGCTCAACATCTTTTTTGTGTTGGGGGCCCCAGAGCTGGATGCAGCACTCCAGGTGGGATCTGGTTAGGGCAGAACAGGGGACAGAATCTCCTCCCTCACCCTGCTGCCCACACTACTGGTGATGCAGCCCAGGACACGTTTGGCTTTCTGAGCTGTGAGTGCACACTGATGGGCCCTGTTGCTATTCTTGTCCATGAACACCCTCAAGTTTTTCTCCTTAGGGCTGCACTCCATCCATTCTCTGCCCAGCCTGTATTTGTGCTTGGGTTTGCCCCAGCTGAACTTCATGAGGTTCACACAGGCCCACTGCTCAGGCTTGTCAAGGTCCCTTTGGATGGCATTTCTTCCCTCCAGCATGTCAACAATTGCTCTAGATGCTAGTTCAAAGGCCCGTTCAAAGGCCCATTCAAAGGCAGAGCAGACCATCTCCTGGGGAAAATTTCACTGTGCTTTAAGTCTTACATGCTTTAAGGTTTGATTTTGGGAAGTCGTTTTCTTTTTTTGACTCACAAANGTGCCTCAGCACCTTCGCAGGAAAGAATTTCTTCCTAATATCTAATCTGCTCTCTCTGTTTGAAGCCATTCCCCCTTGTCCTGTCACTCCGTGCCCTTGTCCAAAGTCCCTCTCCAGGTCTCTTGGAGCCACTCAGGCAATGGAAGGGTCTCTAAGGGGTTCCCAGAGTCTTATCCAGGCTGAACACTCCCAGATCTCTCAACCTGTCTCTATAGCAGAGATGCTCCAACCCTCTGAGCACCTTAGTGGCCTCCTCTGGAGTTGCTCCAACAGCTCAACATCTTTTTTGTGTTGGGGGCCCCAGAGCTGGATGCAGCACTCCAGGTGGGATCTGGTTAGGGCAGAACAGGGGACAGAATCTCCTCCCTCACCCTGCTGCCCACACTACTGGTGATGCAGCCCAGGACACGTTTGGCTTTCTGAGCTGTGAGTGCACACTGATGGGCCCTGTTGCTATTCTTGTCCATGAACACCCTCAAGTTTTTCTCCTTAGGGCTGCACTCCATCCATTCTCTGCCCAGCCTGTATTTGTGCTTGGGTTTGCCCCAGCTGAACTTCATGAGGTTCACACAGGCCCACTGCTCAGGCTTGTCAAGGTCCCTTTGGATGGCATTTCTTCCCTCCAGCATGTCAACAATTGCTCTAGATGCTAGTTCAAAGGCCCGTTCAAAGGCCCATTCAAAGGCAGAGCAGACCATCTCCTGGGGAAAATTTCACTGTGCTTTAAGTCTTACATGCTTTAAGGTTTGATTTTGGGAAGTCGTTTTCTTTTTTTGACTCACAAAAAGAAGACACAGCCCTCACCAAAAGGAGTTCCCCATCAAAATACAAAGCTGTAATCTCATTTACTTTAAACTCTGATCTTGTCTCCAGTGCAAAGGGTGGTGAGAAGGATGCTGACCAAATCTCACACCTCAGAGGAGAAAATCCAGTGCTCTGGAGCAGGAGCTGCATCTCTCAATGAGAGCAGTAAGAAGCAACAGGTCAAATTTTCAGTAGCTTGAGCTGTTACTAAAACATGCTCCGTTTGAAGGGACAACAGCAATGACACCTACTTGGTGTGGTATCCAAACATGAGGAGTGCCATGAGGACTCTGCAGCTGAAAAACATCCTGTGTACTCAGTCCAGAGGGAGAGGAGCAAGACTAATTACGCATCACAAGAAATTCCATGTTTGTTTCCTCTGAGATCTTTATTTTATTTTATTTTTTTCCCTTTCAACTGAAGATTGGCACTTGGAAAAATCATTAAGCAGTGGTGACCGGAGGGAATCATGCAGCTCATCATGTCTTTGTCATCACAGCTATTGATCAGAGCCACAGTGAAAATGGGCCAACAACACTAAACAACACCAGGAGAGAGCTGATGAAGGCCATTAAGAGCCCGGTCATTAAGAGCTTGATTCAGGTTTAGAAGACACAGATGACTGGGAGCAGTCCCTGAGACACCATTTGGCCGTAACTTAGGAACAGTGAGGGATTTCTGTAATATATCTGTAGTTGCTTTATTGAGCATAGGGACCGGCATGAAATTCTGCTCAGTCTATTATACAGACAGTGTAACCAGAATAAATCAAAATTGTTAAAAAAAAAAACCCTAATAAAGTACTTTTTCAGCTGTGACTTGTACGTGTCACCATGATGGATGGCAGCGCAATCCATTATGCAAAGACAAGGCTCTTAACATGAAATTTTAGAATTCAATTTTACGATTTACAGGGAGGGCCCCCTCGTATTTACGGCACAGCAGTCTGTTTTGATTCAATCTCAGCGTAATTGAAACCAGGGCCAGGGATCATGGTTAGTCCTATGGCTGCTTTTTAAAAGGGAAGAAGAAATGACTGCCTATAACATTAATAATGGAGCTAGGGGGATTGCTTGGCTTGTTAAATCTTACTCACTTTATCTCCTCACATTGGTGGCACTGCCAGACCTGGTGAATATGAACACTGTGCCTCCATGCCAGGGATGCATTTGATGGGATAAAATCTGGCTGCCATGTGGCCAGCAGCATCCTCCATCCCACGGTGAGCATGGCCTGGGGCATTTTTGCTCCTGTTGCTATAGTCCTCTACAGGACAAGCTAGTTTTCAGTACCTCTTTTTATTATAATCACTCATTTTATTATGATCACTAAATAGTCCCCCGTTACACCAAAGAATTTTCATGAGTTTTGTAAAAATAAAAGAAAATCCCACCGCTTTTTTGTGTTTGCTTTTTTAATGTTTGTTTGTTTGTTTGTTTGTTTTGTGTTGGGGTTTTTTTCATCTCTTGAATATATTTAAATAAAATTACTTGTGCCTGTAGAGCAAACTTCAAACAGGCACCATGGAGCACAGAGGTCCCTGTCCAGGATCTCCCTTCTGCTCCTGGATGAAGAGCCATTGCATGTCCTGGGGGCCATTTCCTGTGGCAGTTTTCCATCCTCTGCCGCCCCAACCAAAAACAACCCAGCCCACCCAAGGGAAACCTTTTGTGTTTCTTTCCTACTCTCTTTTAATTACCATAAAACTTTGTGTTCCTGACCAAGTGTTACACAGCTCAGCTGTTAACTCCCATTCCAGAGGTCAATGCTTTCTGGGGAGCGTAGAAAACCACAAATGAAAATTAACTAAATATATATATACATATATATATATATATTTTTGTTTTTTTTCCTTAGAGATGGAAACTGTTCAAACAAACAATAAAACTTTCAAAAAAGAAAAAGTGTTTGGACAGTTCACAGACGTTATTGAAGCAACCAATCAAAGAATCACACTTTTCTATTAAAAAGAAAAATGTTTATTTTGTGAGAGGACTTCTAATGCAGCTCCAGCCAAGAAGAGGACTTTGTATCAAAGCTGCATCTGTAAGCCCAGCACTGAAGACTCTTGTCATTACCCTGTGTAATAATTTTCCTGAAGTCTGGAACTAATTTTTTGAGAAATTTTTTTTCTCGATATTTTGTGTTTCTAATACTGTATTCTTGACTGTGTAAATACAACCAGGCTGTAAATAAGTGCAGATGTAGATANATTTTATTTTATTTTTTTCCCTTTCAACTGAAGATTGGCACTTGGAAAAATCATTAAGCAGTGGTGACCGGAGGGAATCATGCAGCTCATCATGTCTTTGTCATCACAGCTATTGATCAGAGCCACAGTGAAAATGGGCCAACAACACTAAACAACACCAGGAGAGAGCTGATGAAGGCCATTAAGAGCCCGGTCATTAAGAGCTTGATTCAGGTTTAGAAGACACAGATGACTGGGAGCAGTCCCTGAGACACCATTTGGCCGTAACTTAGGAACAGTGAGGGATTTCTGTAATATATCTGTAGTTGCTTTATTGAGCATAGGGACCGGCATGAAATTCTGCTCAGTCTATTATACAGACAGTGTAACCAGAATAAATCAAAATTGTTAAAAAAAAAAACCCTAATAAAGTACTTTTTCAGCTGTGACTTGTACGTGTCACCATGATGGATGGCAGCGCAATCCATTATGCAAAGACAAGGCTCTTAACATGAAATTTTAGAATTCAATTTTACGATTTACAGGGAGGGCCCCCTCGTATTTACGGCACAGCAGTCTGTTTTGATTCAATCTCAGCGTAATTGAAACCAGGGCCAGGGATCATGGTTAGTCCTATGGCTGCTTTTTAAAAGGGAAGAAGAAATGACTGCCTATAACATTAATAATGGAGCTAGGGGGATTGCTTGGCTTGTTAAATCTTACTCACTTTATCTCCTCACATTGGTGGCACTGCCAGACCTGGTGAATATGAACACTGTGCCTCCATGCCAGGGATGCATTTGATGGGATAAAATCTGGCTGCCATGTGGCCAGCAGCATCCTCCATCCCACGGTGAGCATGGCCTGGGGCATTTTTGCTCCTGTTGCTATAGTCCTCTACAGGACAAGCTAGTTTTCAGTACCTCTTTTTATTATAATCACTCATTTTATTATGATCACTAAATAGTCCCCCGTTACACCAAAGAATTTTCATGAGTTTTGTAAAAATAAAAGAAAATCCCACCGCTTTTTTGTGTTTGCTTTTTTAATGTTTGTTTGTTTGTTTGTTTGTTTTGTGTTGGGGTTTTTTTCATCTCTTGAATATATTTAAATAAAATTACTTGTGCCTGTAGAGCAAACTTCAAACAGGCACCATGGAGCACAGAGGTCCCTGTCCAGGATCTCCCTTCTGCTCCTGGATGAAGAGCCATTGCATGTCCTGGGGGCCATTTCCTGTGGCAGTTTTCCATCCTCTGCCGCCCCAACCAAAAACAACCCAGCCCACCCAAGGGAAACCTTTTGTGTTTCTTTCCTACTCTCTTTTAATTACCATAAAACTTTGTGTTCCTGACCAAGTGTTACACAGCTCAGCTGTTAACTCCCATTCCAGAGGTCAATGCTTTCTGGGGAGCGTAGAAANAAAAAAAAAAAAAGCAGACAGAAATGACCATGTGTAGCCTTCAGTGACAAATAAAAGAATATTTTGTGTTTAAATAGTGTTTTCTTTTTTTTCTGTGAAAATGTTGAATTTCTTCACCCCAGCTGTTTGGTCCTTATATGGGAGATGGACCTGGCAGAAGAACTGACCAAAATGTCCCCCCACGTCTCAAATTTGCACCTAAAGGTGCATTTCGCACGTGTACATAGGGTATGGGATTGCAAGTGCCCCGAGGCTTTTGCCAATCCAGGAGGTGATGCTTGGGATTCAGAGCGTCTCTGAGGCACTGCAGGAGCCCCCATTCCAGTAGAAAGGTAAGCTAACTGAGAAACTACACTCTGAAGTCCAAAAAATGCTTAACAAATCAAGATAGCATTAGATTTAGTGATGTCCAGCAGAAACCTGTGCATCTGATCCTCATTCATGCGCAGGGAGAAGCTGCTGCAGCACATTCCACAGTGATCCAGGGAAACCCTCATGTGATTCTTGACACCACCTGGTCCAGCCCCACTGGCAGCTTGTTCTGATGCCTCAGGAAAAAATCCAGAATAACTTCAGAAAACGAGCCAAACACATGTGTTCAGAAAATGTGTGTTGAGGGAAGTACTCTTGTGTGGTCCTTGGGGACAACCTAATGGGAAAATGAAGCATAGGACTGGGTAGTGATCACTGGAGGAGGAGCAGGGAGTTGCTATCCAGCTTTACTGCCTGAGCATTGTTCTGCTCTCCAAAATCAGGTGAAATTGGGTCTTTTAGAATAAAGTCAAATTCTGTGTGGAATCCCTCTTATCTGGAGGTAGATGGCTGTGATAGGGGAAATAAACAGCATCTCTCTCACCAGGCAGGGCAAGAGGAACCAGCTGAGGCCTCTTTGCGTGCATGTCTTGAGCAAGGTGGGAGGAGTCTAGCTGCTGGTGGATATTGATGCCTGCAAGGTTTCCCTAAGGTTTCTACCCTTACTTGGCCATTCCTTGTGGGATGTTGTCTTCTCCACCAATGTGTATTTTCTTTCAGGGCCCTGTTCCACAGCCTTCATTTTCCAGCCACCAGATCTGCTGCAGCTCCTCGAGCCATCCTGCAAAGCAAATGTCCCCTTGACACCAACCAAGTCCCCTCTTTGCTCTCCCTGTGCTGCACTGAGCAGGATGGACTCCTGCAGCCTCATGGCACAAAGGCCACTTTCCAGCTCCTTGATAGTTTTAGTTTGCCCATCCTCTGGCGTGCTCAGCCACCTTGCCTTCAGTGGGACAGTTTCGCTTACCTTGTGCACAAGGCAGGGTCTTGCTCCTACGCTCGTCAGAGATTTTTATCTCCAAGGAAGGTGTTGGCCCCTTCTTTTTTGCCCTAAAAAGTGGCTACTGAGATAATTACACAGCAACCCTGACGTCCTCCCCTGAGCCTCTGGTTTCCCATGGGTCTGGTCTGGCCTCTTTTCTCTAAATCAGATGCCTTAAGTTTGCATCAGGCTGTTACTCATCTGCCTTTTCCTGAGCTGTGCTTAGCCTGGGAATTCAGATCCCCCCTGTGACAGTGACGTGCCATCCCTGGTACTCACCATCACTCACTTCCTGTACCTCCTGCAGTTTATCTTCCAAAAGACCCAGCCTTAAATCATTGATAATTGTATTGAAATGCACTGGACCAAGGACTAATCCCCAAGGTAGCCAAGGAAACAGCAACATTTCAAGTTGTCGGCAAACCAGGTTTGTCTCTGCCTCATGCGGCTGATCCAGATAAGACCAATATTTTAATCATAATATTGTGGGTAGTAAATCAAGTGCTTTCAGGAGAGCCACCCTGCCATGCCAGTCCGATAGGCCAGGGCAGACTTATCACATCATGTCTTTAATAGAGGCCACAGCCTGAGGACTCTGGCTTATCTTTCAGAACACTGCAAGGAGACTCTCCTTGCTTTTAAGGTGGGAGCACAGAAAGAAATTGTCCTGCATTCCCACAGGAAAGCAACTAAAGCCTCAACCATGGGCCACGTCTCATATATAGTTGAAAGGTATTAAAATCGAAGAATGGTGATTATATTTGTCTGGGAGAAATGAACAGGTAGAACACAAGCAATGTGCCTTCAGGTGGGTCATCCCTCCAGGAGTAAGTGCTCCAGCCTCATGACCCTTCTCAGGGCCAAAACTGTGCTGCTGGCTGGCTGGCGCAGCACATCACACATCACACATCACACATCACACAGCTCACCTGAGTATGGGTCCCTCCAGGACTGCTTAGCTCTGCAGGTGTGTGCTGTGAGATGGTGCATGTGCCCATGCAGTGATAAGACAGTGTGGGCAGGTAAATCCTGGCTGCAGCACCGTCCCTTCCCTCCCCTGCACAACAGGGCACTGCTGCAGCCCCAGCTGGGGCAAAGTCCAGAGCTGCAATCCAATGCTCCCAATGCCTTCAGCCCTCCTCCACAAAGGTGTAGGTTCAAGATACAGAAAATTGAGCTGCTGCTGAGAGCAGAGACAGAGACTCTTCTCCAAAATGTGATTTGATTTAAAAAATTATCTGGTCATTAATGCATCCCTTTGAAACAACTGAGCTCAGCCTTTGTCAAATCATGGCAGTTCTGGTTTGAAACAGTCATTTTTAGGTGGTGGTCCTTTGCAGAGTATTTTCCAAGGCAAAGGAGTTCCTCTGAATGCAGTCTGCTGAAACAATGACAGTCCAGGCAAGAGAGCCTCATTAATTATCGTGAGTTGGATGCTTTAAAAGCATTTCTTGGGCTCTGTCTAAAAAACTGCTCCAACCACCAACCCACCACATAAACCACAAACTTCAACACCTCCTTCTCCTCCAGCATAGTGTTTGCAAAACCACAAGCCTTCCTAAGCCCAGCCAGCACATCCTTGTCAGGATTTACTCAGAGAAGGATGGGAAGGAATATAAGAACAGGGTAAGCACCACATCCTTACTGTTAACAGCACAGCATGCTTAGGCTTAAAACCAGCTCATCTCCCACTCTCTGAATTAAATGAAATAGAACCACTGGCAAACATAGCTCTGATCATGGACTTCAACCTGCAGCATTACTCAGTCTGCTTGAGCATCTCCAAGCCTCCCTCCCAAGAAACAGGAGTTTTTTAACCCAAAGCCCAGAAAATATTTTTTTCTTTTACCCCAGGGTTTCTCAGGCAGGAGTCAGTGGGCAGATAATTACAGCAAGTTTGTTCAGCAGAGCCACACCACCAGTGAGATGCTGCAAACCAGCAAGAATGCAAGGTGGCTTTGATTTCTGCCTCCAAGAGCAGGAGATGAGAGAGATCTGTTAACTCATTGCTAGGCTGTTATTTTCCATCCAGAAGACACTCATGTCCTCCAGGAGCTTTATGCCACCAGACCTCATCATAGAATCACAGAATCTTTTAGGCTAGAAAGGCCCTCTAAGACCATTGGGTTCAACCATTGACTGCCAAGTCCGCCACTAAATTGTGTCCCCAAGTGCCACATCTTCACACCTTTTGAATCCTTTCAGGGATGGTGACAATTTCCTGGGCAGCTGGCTACGTTGCCTGACAAGCCTTTTGATGAAGAATTTTTGATGAACTGCCTTGCAGCAGGGACAGTTTGGGGCCATTTCAGGAGTATTGTTTGTACTCCTCAGGCTCTGGTGGTGGCTCAGGAAAAGGAGCCATCAGCCAGCCAACAGCAGCAAGGAGGGAAGTTCCAAAAACAAGGTGGATAAAGAGGAGCACGTAGAAAAATCCAGTGTTGCACTGGACACGTGTGGAATGTTACCTGGAGGATCTCAGCATGCCTGGGTTTTGATCCAGGAGCCTGAAATGGCAGCTGTAAGAGGTTAAGAGTGTTCTATCTGTCATTTTGGACATGCCCTGCACTTGATCCAGGGCCCTCTTCTGTACATTCTTGCTTGGGTCAGCTCTGTATTGGGGCAAATAGTTGGGGCAAGAGGATTCTGTGGATGGCATTGCTCTGCCGCTCCTCCAGACCCTCCCCAGCGCTCGCTTGCCTCTGGATGTCACGCCAGAAAAACCCACCTCCAGGATTTGACAGGGCAGCACCAAGGGAGGTGTCCTGCAACGTTACAGANGGGAGGTGGTGGAGTCACCATCCCTGGATGTGTTTAAAAAAAGACTGGATGAGGCACTTGGTGCCGTAATCTAGTTGAGGTGTTGGAGCATGGGTTGGACTCGATGATCTTGAAGGTCTCTTCCAACCTAGAAATTCTGTGATTCTGTGATTCTGCATGCCCATGGCCCTGAGAAGCTCGTGGTTTCACACCTACACAGCACACAGGCACACCAAGGTGTGCTGTTCACAGCTCACAGCCAAAGTGGAGCTGTATGTCCACACAGAAATATCTGTGCATATAGAAATAAATGTGGCTTTTTCAGAAGAGCAGCCTCAAGATGGATTTTCATGTATTTATATGCATTTAGCAGGCTCTCCATCCCTTCCTGTGCTCACCCCCACTGTCACAAAGATACACTCCCATCCCTGCTCTCCTCCCTGCAGGTGCACTTTGAGCAAGCAAAGCAGCGTGTGATTGCTCTGTGCCCTACATCCCCAGGTCTTGTCATCTGGCAGCTTTTCTAAACACAGCTTTCTTCCTCTCAGCAATTCTGTGGGGACCTTGAGAAATGACTGCAGCAAACATGCCCTGGCACTTCAAAGTTGGAGGGCTGACGACTCTTGAAATGCACTTTTCTACCTCTCTTTTTTTTTTTTCTATATTCCCCTCACATGTCTAACAACACCATCTGTGCTGGCACAAGCTCTGGCTCTGGCCTTGAACCTGTGCAAGAGAGTGATCTGGGTCCAAGGATGTTTTCAATATTTTCTATGATCAAGCAGGGAAAGGCAGAGACCTCTATGAAAGCCCTTGGGAAAACATAAAAAGCAGTCCTGTTTTTACACTTTGCCACATAAAACTACTTAGAGATGGCCAAATTCTTCCTCCTAAATTTAGTTTTCTAGCTCAAACACATAGAAAAAGAACCCACTGCCACACACTGTTGTACAACCAACAAAGAACAAGTGGTTGAGGTCTTAGGTGGGCTGGTGACTTGTCATGTGTTCTGGCCATCTCCCTGTCCACAGGATCAGCATCTTCAGGAAAGTGGATGAACTGGTTCCACAGTAAAATAAAGTCAGTTGAACTTGATGGAGACAGCCCAACCCAACCTTTTGAACTCAGGCTTTTCCTCTTCATTTTTTATTTTCTACTTCTGGAATAAGAAATGAAATGGTCCCAAGCATCCTAGCAGGAAACACGCTGTGAGGAACTCAGCTCCTAAACCAGCCAACAGGATGTAATTACAAAGTCAAAAATGTCTTCCATAAAGGTTCAGGAATGGGCTGAAGTACCCATTTCAGCTGCAATGAGCATCACTTGTACTTGCTCAGACACTTGTATCTCACTTCTTCCTTTTTGTTTTCTCCAGCTCTGGCTGCTTCCTACTTCCTTCCTCTCATCCCAGTCTCTGTGACCTTCCAGTGCCCCATTAACCCTCTTTTTACACCTGTCTGTGGATTTTTCAAAGACAGGAGCCCACAAAACAGCATGCCAACCCCATATTTAAAATTACTTGTTTCTTTTCTTTCCTTACAAGACCTCCTTCCTTGTATGTTCAAACCTCATTCCTGCTTGTTTTCCCTCTTTCCACAATCTGCAGTGGATTTACACCTCTCTAGGCACACAGAGGACTGGAGCCCAGCTGTGACATTAGTGGGCTGGGCAGGCTACATGGCCTTACAACCAGCACTTGACTTAACCACAGCAGCTGCACCTAAAACACCCTCAGAAAGGCTGGCTTGCAGCACAGCCTGGGTTGCTTTTAGACAGCTCCTCTGCCAGCTGCCATTCAAATCCCTGGACTGATGAAATGTTAATGGTTGGTAATTTCCAAGGCTTACAGCAGAAGAAAGAGGCTGGACGAGGCAATCTCCTGTGTCCACGCTGATGAGCTGTATTTTAGCCTCCTTTTTTCAGTCCTGTCCTAGTGTAGTTGCTGCTCTGCTGAAAAAAGTGGAGAAAAAAGCAGGTCAGGTAGAACTGGAAGGGAGAGTTTGGACTTTTTGTCCAAACAATGGTAAAAAGCTTGCACAAAACATTTAGCTCTGTACAGAATGATTTGGGTATGTTTTAAAAATTTTTATTCTTTTACCACAAGCCAATCTTTGTAACAAAAAGGCTGTTATACAATGAGGATTTCTTTAAATATCACTTAAATATGTAAAAACACTCATTTTCATTAATCCATAAAAGAAAAAAGTCATGTTTTGATATTCCTAGCATTTTCCTGGAAATTCTTACTGAATCTATTCAAACATAACTCAAACTCACAAAGCATTTTGGTTGTCCTACGCATCACTTTGACAAACGTGTTCATGCTCCAAACACTATGGTTGTTACCTGTCAGCTTGTGTGTAAGGGGGATAAAATAAGAGGTTTAGAGCAATCATTTCCCCTTTAACATCTTCTTCTCTTAAAAGAAAATCTTGAGGTGTTTGACAAGCCTAACTTTTGATATTTGCTCTGCCAATGGATCAAACTACCCTGATAATAAAAAGGAAATAAAATCAAAATATATGACAGCTATGGATAAATCTCCTTTTTTGAAAATAATTTAAATACTAAAAAATAACATAGCTGAAGTCTGCAGAAAATGTCCAGTACTCCAGTTATTGGATATAAATTCTACATAGCCTGTATATTTATTTTTTTTTTAATATGAGTTTATTTTGATGTGATCTATGCATTTTCAGCTGCTGGAAAGGAGAAGAAAAAATCATTCCCAAGGCCATGCAAGATAAGCTATAGTTTCCTATCTCTTTTGACTGAAAATACCAATGAAGCTTCTTCCAGTTATTCCCCATCTTCCTCTGGTCTCTTCTTATTAGTCTTATCATTTTAGTGCCTCCTTTGATATATAATCCCTTTATGTTGTGCAATGATAAATCAAAATAAAGTGTACCACTGAGTGATTTTATTGTTATTAAAAGGTCAGTGGTAAGAGGGTTGCATCCTATCACATATCCTAGAGAATTAATGGGAGATGCATTAAAAAAAAGGAGGCACTATGCTTCTTGAATATGTTTAAAAGCTACAGCATCCCTACAGCTGGGCTTTGTGATGGATCTCACAACACAACGTGGCACAGGCTGCAAAGGCTACAAGAAACACATCCCTGTCCTTTGCAGGGGGCTGCAAATGTCATCCCTGGCTAATGGGAGTTAGGCTGAATGGCTGAATCAGTAACGAGGACTGCTTATGTAGAAGGTGATGTTTCCCCACCACCTTCCAAGTGATCAGGGCCCATCACACACAACCAGACTTTTCATTATCCCCACCACAGCCCGCTGCTGCCCTGCCCTGCTGCCTTGGCGCCAGGGGATGCCTGAAAGCGTTGTTTTGGGACATTAAATCCTTCTTCAGAAGGCTTGTCACCCCCTCTCTCACATGGCAATGAGATCTGGAAGATGCATTTATTTAGCATTTATTACGGACCTGTCAATAAGCTCTTCCCAAAACTGCATTTAAAATACATCACTGTGCCTTTTCCCATCATTTGCATGAATGCAACAGTCTGATCCTGCAAGAGTTTAGCATGATGCCCAGGAGAACATCCCCCAGAGTATCAGATTTTATTCCTCTCTGTATTTCAGGAGCAGCAATCTGAGCACTGCCAGCTCAGGGTGGAAGGTGTCCAGCAGCAGCTGAAGACAAAAAAAGGGAAGGTAAGAAAATGCACAAGAGCCAACACAGAAGAGAATATGGAAAATGTGTGGTTCCTGACTTCCTAAGAAATAAGCTGATGAAACGCTCCCTCACAGTGAGGACTGGCAAAAAAAAAAGGGTTGGATTTCTCCCTCTGCAGTTGCAACTTTCTTGTTTTGGAAAAATTAAAAAAAAAAAAAAACAGCAAAGAAAAATTAAGTTGCTCATGATGGTGCATTTTCAG
>VXBB01002178.1:73126-148158 GCA_013399915.1 Illadopsis cleaveri | reverse complement strand
AAAAAAAAAAAGGTACTAACAAGATCAAGAGGGAATAGGTGAAAAAAACCCAATCATGGTGGGGCACCAGCAGTTCTCTTTCTCCCTTCTCCAGGGAGAGGTTACACAGCCATACATAAACGTTTTGCTCAGCCTTTTAAAGGCATTTCAAAGCTTTTTTGCCCTGCTTGAATTTTAAGCATGATTTGCAACAGTACTTCCCCCACACGCATCTAAGGGAAGAAAATCTCTTGTCAGTGGATTTTGTGCCTAGTGCCAGATGAAAAGAGCAGCTCTTTGCAGGCTAAGGCTGGAGCTGTCCAGAAGATCAGAAGACCAGGTTAGACCCTGCTGACTCTGACTTAGCATTGAAAATTTGGCTCAAGAGATGAAAGGGTAGCCAAATCTTTAGATGTTTGCTTCATAGAGGAGAGCACTGTCCAACACAACACACAGGGTTACAGGCAGCTCTCTGGGGAACTAAACAATCAAGAAAAGCTTATTCTGGATCAAGACACCCAGGAATTTGGAAAGCAGGGAAGAGATGAAAAGTAGCTGCTGGAGAAACATTTTTGGAAGACCCTGGGTCGCCAGCAGAATCTGGCATGGAAGTTCTGGGACCATCAACTACAAAACTTTATTCAAGAGGGATCCCCTGAGAGAAGAAGAACTGGGGCCAGTGTCATGGGATGCATGCAAAATGCTTCTCTCCAGCAGCAGCAGTCTGCAGGGGGACTGAGCCCGTGCTGCTGCAGGTTGGCTCCTCTCCAGAAACCGGCTGGCCAACTCAGAGCCTGCTAACAGCCTGCTGACATGGGAATAAGAAACTAATGAGGCCTTAACTCCTGTATGACTGCAGGCCAGGGTTTTGCTCAGAGCATAGCTTGGAGCCTGACCAGGCTAAATGGGAATCACGGCCCACATTTGGAGGACCAGGAGGGTGGCAGTGTCCGTGTGCCACGGTGACACTGCTCTGGTGCTCTGGAGTGGTGACACTGCTCTGTTTAATGGGGGCCCATCTCCAGCTCCAGGCATGGGGCACCAGTGTCACTCCCTTGAGCACCTTTTTACTGTGCCTTTATTAAAGCTGCAAGCACAGTAGTGACATTTCCTGTGTTTGCTCTTCGTTTCTTTCTGGTTTTCCCAATTTACAGCATAGCAATGAAATATGAAAGAGACAAAGGAAAAGCAGCTACCATAGAGAGACCAGAAAAGTCCAACTTTTGCACAGAAAGCAAAGCAAAAGGCCCGATTTTTCTCATGAAGCAGCTCTTGGGTTTTTCTGCTGAGTGCAAAGAAAGAGCTGGTACAGTGTGACTGTTATGTGCTGTATCTTTACCATCAATCACATTTTAATGAGAGTAAATTGAAATTCCAGGCACACATTAATAATGAATGGATGAATTAACTCTGAGGAAAAACCTGATGATGCTTTCACCAGGCTGTGATGTCTATAGGCTAACATCACATTAGGTTACTTTCTGTACATTTATAGGGAAAACTTTGAACTAAAACATTTGCTCCAAGGCCAAGATCTGCAAAGGGAGTTTCATGCCTTCATTTCAGTTTAACTGGAATGTTGGAAGTCACAAAATATGGTGACTTACACAAGCCACACATAGTCAGCCAGGCATTTCAGCATTGGAACAGGCTGCCCAGGGCAGTGGTGGAGTCACCATCCCTGGAGGGATTCAAAAGGCATGTAAATGTGGTTCTTAGGGACATGGTCCTGGCATTCTGGGTTAATGGTTGGACTTGATCATCATGGAGACTTTTCCAGCCTAAACAATTCTATGATTCTATGATTGTCATAAATGCTCCTTCAGTGCCTCAATTTTCACCAGAAATTCTCTCCAGACATATTGACCCATAGGTCACACTGCTCAGGTTGTGGCTACTGGACTTGAAATAGCATCCCAAACCTTTTGCCTGAAATCTCAGAAGGAACTGTTATGGCCCAGGTGGGGAGAGAAGTCACAGCCCAAATCCCAGAACAGATGCTCTGTCACCTTTGCAAGACAGATATCTTTAGTGCTCGCTTGGGTTGCAGAAGAGTGATTTTCAAAGAAAGCAGCTCAGGGGCCCTCATGTCTCCTTTCTGTTGTGAATGATGCCAGGCTTCAGTAAGTCAGAGCGGACATCAGGAGTTTGTTGTCAGTATAAGCATCAGAAATCCCCTAAAACCCATCAGCTGCATTCCCTGGAAGTGCAACCCACCATTAACATCACTTAAAATTCCAGTTTATCAAACCTTGGCTTCTCACTCTGGAGATTCCCAGCCCATTTCTCACCATGGCAGCCAAAAAAGTGGCTACTATAGCTGGTAAAATCAGTTTGGCTGGATCTGCAAGTACCACAGCATAGGATGTTTACTCCATTTGGCCATGGGATGCTTGTTCATTTGAGGATTTTAGAAACAACTTTTTTTGTAAAGCTCGGGACACATTTCCTGTTTAAGTGCTGGGATTTTCCAGTGCAGAGTTATTAAAGAAGTCTGTTACACAGAAAATAAAAGATTACATAAAATCTTGGAGATGGATGGCTTTGGTGGACTTGAATCATATTTTAGTTCTTAAAGAGTTGCTTAGCCAAGGCAACGAAAAACCATCCCAAGTAGTTTACTTGAATTCACCATTCCTTTCTCCCCGTGTCTGTTGATGACATCGAGAAATTAATGTTATTGGGGGCTGAGGCAGGAGTGGGTCCTGGTCTTTCTCACAGCAGTGTTGGACTTCCATGTCTCCACCAGTCCCAGACACCATTGCAGTGCATCTCCTCCCTCTCCTCTCACTCTATCACGACATGACGTCTTCATGCTCCATGGCAGAGGAGGCTTTACAGAGGGGTCTCTGCACTTTGCAACTGCTCCTCGATGAGGGGCTCTGCAGAGCTGAGGTCCTTCCCCTGTACCCTCATCTTTCCCCCTCTCAGCAAGACTCTGTCTGGAGACATCCCCCCTCCAGATGTATTTCTGATCAATACAAGCCTCCAAACCCACACATCCACCCTTCAGAGCAGCTACAAAACCAGAGGCACATAACACCCAGTTTCTTACACCGTGCTGCCGACTCTCTTCAACACTCTCCAGTTTTATGGGCAAAACCTTCCTTATGCTGAACAGACCAATCACTGCTGGTTCAGACATGTGAGGCAGAAACAGCTTTTTCCTCCAACTCACAGAACTGCTGGAAGAAGAAGAGACCAGACTGCTTCTCCATCTTATTTTCCTTTTATCATAAGCTTATCTTTTGGGTCCCTTCACCCTCATCCCAATATCTGCAATCCCTTCCTCCCCACAGTGTTGTTTTTTTTTTCCCAGCAGCCTGTCGACATGCCTCCTGAACTTATTTATAGCATGGCTTCAGCCACCTCACATGTTAACCTATTCCATATGTTTATTCTCCTTTGTGTGAAAAGGGGCTCCGCCAGCTCTCCTTTATCCCTGTGGCCTTTTATTTTCAGGTGGTGGCCCCAGCTGCTCAGCCCCTCATATGAGACCTGTTTTTTTGCTCCAGTGAACAAAAGAGCAGCTCAGGAAAGGCTCAGGCTGATGACAGACATGCGAGCCCTGGACCAGCCCTAACAAAGGCAGATACCCAGCAGAAAACTGGCACACCCTGCATAGCCAGTTTTGCATCTCAATGGGGTGGAAGTGGACTAGATCACCTGTATCCAGAGGGATAGAGACTGGGAAGCAGCTCTCACCAAGGATTTATCCTTGGATTTTCCTTCACTGAATTCCCAGTACTGTTTGCAAACTCTATTTTTAGCTTTTCTCATCATCTGTTGGCTCATCCCTGTGGCTACTGTGATCCAACCTCCCAAACTGCTTTGAAACCACTGCTTATTGCTGGTGTCTCACAGCTGGCCTATGCCCCCAGCACACTTTCTCCCACTCCAAATCTGAGGGGCCAGCTGACCTAAACCAGCCAGGTTTGGGTGGCACTTCCTGCAGCTGCAGCTCCAAGTGCCTGAATCTTCATATCCATCCAAAGTGAAACATGAACACCCAGGCACCACCACTCAAATGACTGGAAGCAAATTATGCAATGAGTTGAGCCACTATTTTAAGGGAAAAATTTTCTATGATGTGGCTGATAAAAGATTGGCATAGATGGCCAAGAGATGTGGTGGATGCTCCATCCCTGGAAGTGTTCAACACTAGGCTGGACAGGGCTTTGAGCAACCTGATCTAGTGGAAGCTGTCCCTGCTCATTGCAGGGCAGTTGGGTTAGCTGACCTTTAAAGATCTTTTCCAAACCAAACCAATCTATGATTTGCCCAGCTCCCCATTTTTAGCTTGCTAACAAAAATGGTTGCTAAACCTCTTACATTTATTCCTCAGAGCTGGAGCAGCTGTGTGGCAGGTGTAATTTGCACACAGGGTCCCATAAAAAAGCCACTGTAGTGGCACATCTGCCCTTCTCACCTTGTGTGCAAGCCCAGCTGCAGCCAGCCAGAGCTCTGCTCTGCAGAGCAGCCCCCAATGTGTCATAAATGTGTGGAATAATGGCTTTCCTGGGGGACCATCAGAGATTGCAGCCGGCAGTGAGAGCCCAAGGGGCAACATCAGAGACACAACAGGTCCATGTTCAGCATCAGGGCAGTTTTAGAGCTGCTAAAAGCAAGCTGAAACAGCAATGAATCTCTCCTTATTCACTCACTTTCTTTCCTAGCAGCTTTTTTCAGCCCTCAGCATGGGGCACTCCAGTTTTCCTCCTCCTGACTTCAAGGAATATGTTGCTGGAACTCCTTGGCATTTGCATTCCTCGTGCCCTAAAGCCAGCCTGTTGTAAACCACGTCTCATGGCCAGATTCTCCTCCCCTTACTGCTCCAGCAGCTGTTCTCTCTTTTTTTTTACTGTGACAGCTTTTGATCCTTTCAATGGACAAGAGTGAAACACCCTGTGTTTTTTCAGCCTCATTGCATCCCTTCCCCATCGATTGCAGAGACCTTGAGAGCACACTGTGACCAATACCCTATTCTTCTCATTTTCCAAAGAGAAATGTTTTCAGTAGTGAACTCCCTAACCTTGGTGTTTCTTACGCAAAATGAATCAACAAAAAACTCTCCCCACAAAAAGAACCCCAACAAAAACCCAAATTATAAAAGTAATATTTGGCCACCAGAATGCATCAAAACAGGCTTATGTCCCCCCTGCTTTCTTCTTTGCTCCTTTTTTCAGGTCAGCTTTAGACAGAAAAAACCTCAAGTTGACAGTGATACCTCCAAGGCAATTCAAGGGTCTCCCCGAGGAAGCAGCAGGAGTCTCATTATTTTATATTCTCCAGATAGAACACTAAATTTGGGGGAAAACCTGCCCCAGCCACAGCAATAAGAAAAGAAACTTTCCAAATTGCTCTCCAGAGCTCTCAGATTCCTGTTTCATTACCTCGGCATGAGCAGTCCCAGGTGTCTTTTTCTAATCCCTGTTGATCAACAGGGGCAAGGCTCGGCATGTCTCTGGCCAAAGGCTCATTCAATATTATGAGCAAGCTTTAATATGAGCACAGGGAAGGGAAAAACACTCACTCTGCAAATTCACTTCACCTTTTCTGTTGTAAAACATGCAGGATTTTAATGATTTCTATGTACCAGAACCCTCGGATTAGCTTTAAAGCCTTTAGTTGTAATTTTGTTTATTTTTTTTTTCACTGTGCAACAAAAAAATCAAAACAAACCAAAAAAACCTCAACCAAACAAAAAAACCAAACAAACAAACCAAAACCAAAACAACCCCACAACACTGCTTAAGCCTGAACATAGACAAGATTGCAAAGTCTCATTTTTCCGGAAAACTGCCCTGCCAGCGAGGGTAGAAAGAGATCATTCAGATACAAAGAGGTGGTGGTGGGGAATCAGATCCAAATACAGCTGCAGATAAGTATTTTATGCCCTCTCCGAATAGCTGGGCGGGATCAGACGAGCACACGAGAGCCCTGCGCTGTGCGAGGCTGCCACCTCCTGGAGTGGGCAGCTCTGACGCCAGGGCATCCACCAGAGGTTGTGCTGGATTTGGTATTTTAACCCAGAAATAATCACCTCACAGGGAACATGAACTGATGTCACCATCTGCAGATTTTATGGAGAGTGGAGAGGTTTTCTAAGAAGTTGGATTGGAGTTTAAACATGCAGGTGTGGAGCGGAGAGGGTGGATGTGCCTGTGAGCGCCTGAAAAAGTGGTACAGGGAACTGGGGAAGGCAGCATTTCATCGGGAAAGCCACACATTTCCCCATTTATTGCATCTTCTGCTCTTTTGTTGCAACGATGTTTCCTCTCGTTCTGGCTCCCACCAGCCCACAATCAGTGACTTCTTCTCTGTCCCTTCTCCTGGAGCCACCCAATGGCACCACAAAGGTGGATGCAGAGTCTGACAGATTTTGCTGGGTATGCAGTGGTCTGTGAGAGGGGAGAGATGAGAGACCTGCTCCACCACCTGCTGTGAGTATGCAGCTTATGGCATCTTCTGGGTGCTCTGACTGTCTACATGGATCAGAACAACTCTGTGAGGGATTAGGGATTGATTGAAGCCATTGTTTATGGGAGTGGGACTGGACTGGGTGCTCTTGCCATGGTCTTATGCAACGGACAAGTTTTGGGTCTGGGCATGGTGGTGTTATCCTTGGCAGAGGGGAAGCTGGATGCTGATGTGTTTTTGGAGCTCAAAGGTATTGGTTTAGTGCAGGAAAAAAAGTCCCTTGCTCTGTACATGAACAAATATTAAGGGGAAGCAATCCAAGCTCAAGACCAGAAGAGAAAAGTTTTGGCAAGTAGGCTCCCTGTCGTTTGTCACAGGCTTCTTACCTTAACACACACTGGGCACAAAGGTAGCAAAAGTCTATCTCAGGACATAAAAGCAACCAGATCCCTTAATGCTAAGGATAGAAAAACTCACAGGCCCCAAGTGTCCTAATAAAGTAGGGAAAACCTGAGTTGCTCACCTGTAGGTTATTGGCTGCTGCCAGGCTCTCTTGCACAGGGAGAACTTCAATGGGATGCTGCAAGGAGTCAACCTGGAGATGATAGCATGAAATGCTCCCTACACCCTGCAGAGTTTCTGCCTTCTTCCAAGGAGTTTTACTTACCAGGAGCAAAACCTCATAATCAGTCTGAAACTGCTAGTAGCTCTCTGGTTTTCAGAGAGACGAATTAAAAACAAATTAGAGGTAATGATCTCTTAAATTGCTTCTGAATCTATTCTGTCGGTGAGAGTTTTGGTAGATTTGGACAATCGAGTCAAGCAGGGCCCGGGGCATGCAGAAGGGTCGCATGGAATTTAGGAATGTTTTTAAGCTGCCCATTAAATATTAGATGTGATGCAACTGCCTCTTCTTATTGAAAACAGCAGTAAGGTACCCAGTGAAAGCCAAAGCAAGAACCTGACTCATCCTGGAGAAAGGCTACTTCTCCCATGTGAACTGTGTCAGCGGAGCATTAATTGACTTCTGTTGTTAGTTACTTCTTCTGTTCTTCTGGAATAGCTACATACAGTTATTCTTCTCTTTTTAGTTACTCCAGACCTAAAGAGGTGCAGAGGATCTGCAGACAGAGAGACAGGGCGATGGGAACTAAGGGTGTCTTCAGTACTCTCCATCTTTTTCTGCACTTTAATGCGATGTTGGTTGTCAAGGGTCACAAGAATGAGGACTTACAGGACTTAGAACTGATTTTCAGAAGGGGTAAATGTGCTGCAAACTCTCATAACATGGAGGGGACTGTTTGGCACTTCAGATGAATGTCAGCATGGACACCCTGCACCAAACCACCACGAGTTCAGTTCTGAATGTCAAAGACAAGGTGATGGGGCACATCTTGCTATTAACAGATGGCTGAAGCTTATCTGTATAAATTCATTTACTAATCAAAATCAACATTTTATGTGTTTTGGAAGGTGAAAGCAGCGGAAGTCAGTATTTAGAAGCAGGACAGGATGAACCCTAAGCCACTTAGCACAAACTTGTTTGCAATGTCCTGCTAATCCCCTCCTATCCTGTCTTCATTACCCTCGTGTACACCGCACCTGTGCAACTGATAACGTGGCAGTGTTTGGGAAGCAGATTTCAGACAGCCCCCCTTCCCCACAGAGGGACCCCATCCAGCACTGTTTTAAAGCAGGATTTCTATCTCATTGAAAGAGGTTTTTTTTTCCTCCAAGCTTTTAGGGGAATAAAGCAAGCCAACTCCTGGGAAATATGGTCTTTGCCAACATCTCCAGCGGTCACCTCTGCTTGGAGTCTGGAATGTCCTGCTCTCATCCAAACACTGTCCTCATGCACAGAAGTCATCAGCTTTTCCAGGTCATCCCTGATGGCACTTCTGGACACTTCCATGAGTGGATTTACTCCCTGAAAATCATACCATGAGCAGAAAAGCTAGGACAGGGCTGGGAGAAGCGATGGGATGCTTCATGCATTAAGGCTGCCTACAGATGTTCCCCAAAGCATGGGGATGTTCCCCTCAGTGTTTAAGAGGCCTTTGAACTATGCTCTTAATAACATGCTTTAACTTGTTCTTGTTCAGCCTTAGCAGTCAGACAGATAGACTTAGATTCCTGTAGGTCCCTTCCAACTGAAATATTCTATTTTATTCTGTGTCACCCTGCAGCAGCCAGGGATGTCTGGAGAATACAGCTCCAGGGTTGTGCCCATAAATGCCTTGTGAAGCCCATGGCCACCTTGAACTTAATCTTACCACATACCTGTGAAATTCAGACATGTCTTTCTGTGCAGGGTCAGTTCTGTGGATGAGCCCCAGGGCTAGTAAAGGGGAACAATCATCCCACATTGCTCCTTGCTTTGCTGGTCCCATTCGCTCAGCCAAGGTGGGAACAAAGATTCTTAACAGTTTATTATGTGAAAAGGAGAGCTGCAGCATCCTGTTATAATCCCACCAGTCTCTTTTTTTTCACTAACAAAAGGTCTGATTTTAAGGCTTGCTTTTAATGGAGAACCAGTAACAGACATAAAATCATGTTTCTTCCTTTTGCATGGCAATTAACCTGGGAAAAACACCACTTGACTTAAGCCCCTCCAACCTGCCTTGTTAAGCATTCAGATCTGATTTAAAATATCTTGTTTTAACAAAGAAGGGCAACACAATTTGGTTATCAGACTTCTTGTCTCCCAGGCACATCTCGAGGCATTGTTGGGCTAAATGCTGCACCAGACCTTGCTCCAGACAGGTTGGAATCAGTTTCTGCTGCAGCCCACAAGGTTTAGGTTGCCATCTCAAGGAAATTGCACATAAGACTGCCATGTAAGATGCCAGACTAAGGAAAAGCAGATTACCTCCAGGAGTTAATCTTCCTATTTTTCTCTATGAAAATTAATCTTTCCACTCAATGGAACTGAGGCATGAGGCCTCTATGCTTCCCACAGTCTGCACAAATGTTTTGTGCTTCCCATCCTCTGGCAGGAGTGTGGCACTTTCCCTGGGCAGGCCAGGATTAATATAAAGTGGTTAACTTAACTAGCAACATATGTCTGCCTCTTTTTTCCCACTGCCATTTAATCTCTCTTATCCACTGACCATGCAAGCCTCCTGTAATCACTGCAGAGTAATTATGTGATTATTTCAGCCCTCTGAATTACAGCTGCAGCTTGGACCCCAGCAATTGTGGGTGATGCAGTAAGGCTGACTTTCTCAACTGTTAGTTAATTACAATTAGACAGAAGGGGGAAAAAAGCAAACCAAAATGAATCACACAATAATAAACACAAACCACACAATAATAAAAACTAACCTACACAATAATAATAATAATAAAGCAACCTGCCAGAAAATGCAACTTCTGCTGAGACTTTTCACCCCAATCTTTCCCATCACGAGGAAGATTAGAGTGGGAGCCATTAATAAGATGGCAATTTATTCTAATTTATCAGCACCTAAGCCCAAGAGCCTTAATAACACTAGCTAAAGGGAACTTTATGATAAACAAAGGCAATTACGTTGTTGCTGTTATTACAGTGGCATTTCAAATCCCTTTATGCTGGGGTTTATTGTCGAACTGGTTTGGGCAAGTTCTGGTCTCTTGGAAGGTGTCCCTGCTTGTGGTAGTGGGGCTGGAACGGCATGATCTTTAAGGTCCCTTCCAATCCAAAGTGTTTTATGATCCTTTGAAATGAGGCTTTTAAAAAAGAAGAGATGAAGTGTAAAAAGATCAAGCTGCAGTGCCTCTTCTTGCCTTTATGACCCTTTCCTGAGTATGACTTTCCTCCAGTGTCAAGGTCTTTTCAGTAGCATTAAATGGGCGCTGAGATTTTTCTTCAAGGTAGGGATGGGAACACAGATCCCAAGGCAACAGGAGGTACAGAAGGAGGAGAATTTCCCCAAAAGCTGCAGGTTGGTGTTTTGGTTTGCTCTTTGGTTTTTTGTTTTATTTTTGTGTTGTTGTTTGTTTGTTTGTTTGTTTGGGGGGTTTTTTGAGTTTTTTGTTTGAGAGGGTTTTTTGCCTTTTTTGGTAGCATTTGAAATTTTTGATGAGAATTCCCAAAGTGTGAGTGGCTTTCCAACTGGTTAAAAAATAGAAAAATGTAAGAAATCTGAAGGGACTTTGAATAATTTCACTGACTGTGGCTTGAGTGAGAAATATCCATGAGTATTCTTTCTGAACCTGACAAATTTCAGTCACATTCAGCTGAAGTGTCCCAAGCTGCCCTTCTTCTGCACACCGACATTCCCAGGCTGGGGAAAAGGAGTTGGGCAGAAAGCTGGAAAGGGCATGATTGAAAAGAGAAGGGGAAGGAAGACACCTTCCCCAATGAGCACATTAACAGTCTACAAGTGAGTTCTATCAGAAGCAGAAAAGATGAAGTTTTGAGTTCATGATGTTCTAAACCCCACTGAAATGAGTGGAGAAACATCTGAGGAGCACAGACAATGTCTTGACTCTGATGCAGAACCACACACTACTGCATCTGGGTTGAGCTGTGCCCACAGTGGATGTAAATCCTCTAGGGGTGTAAATCCTCATCACCTGCAGGATTTAATCCAGCATTTCTGTCTGGACTTCGCTTTCCTCCTTTCCATTAAAGCTTATCCCTCTGTGCTGCGATATAACTTGAATGCACAAGTTAATCACAGTTAAATTTATCTACCAGGGAACATCATGCTGTCCAGCTACTCCTGGGTTCATTCAGGGCTTGCAAAGGGGCAATGAACTGGAAGTGTGATCCAATGTGTAATTGATGCCATTGGCAAATTCAGAGCCATGCTGGGGACTGAATTACTGTAAGAGTCCATTTTAAGAAATAAATAATGTTGGGTCAAATGCCTCATGGTGGTAATGAGCAGAGCCCTGAAGAATGGCAAAGAAGTTTATGTGTACAAATACCCAGGGGCCACTGAGATTTTCCCCACACTGCCTTGAAGAGACAATGTTATGTTTTTGTAATGTGACATCACAGGGTGATAAAAATAAAAGGGCAGGCAAAAATTCTCAAAAATGGTGATAAATTGCAAAACAAACTGGTCTTCGGGCAAACCAATAGAGGGAGAAGAATATCCTCCATCTCCGGAGGGAAGATGGAGAATGGCAATGATGCACTTTACAACCCATTCTGCTGGTAGAGACTAGGGATCTGCTGACATTAATTTTACACATTCCCTTCTCTTCCCTCAAAAGAAAATCGAGCAAACCACTATGATTTAAGAAATGATAGCCCAGCAGACTTGCACTGCAGGCAACCTTCATCAAACATTAGCCTCTTGGCTGCACTGCAGAGCAGTCAGTTTTCAGTCTGGTTTAGAAGATCCTTATTTTATCACTTGCTGTTTATGATCAGAATATTTCATCTATTTTCACAAAAACCTTCTGTAAAACTCCCTATTCAACTGAAAATAGCAGGAGTTTCCCAGTCATATTTGGGAGATAGTCATTAAAGCTCAGAAGGACTTTGCTACTAGCGTCATTTTTCAAAAGATATTAGAATTGATTTTGCTAAACCACACTTCAAAGAAATAAGAGGGGAAACTTCGGCAATTCTTCTAATCTGACTTTGTTTGCTCTGTACTAATTTGTGAAGTGTTAGTGTCTGAATTCGTGTGAAGGAGAAGCAACCACAGCAGTTAATAATTTCATGTATATACCACATTTGGGCTACAGAGTTCAAGGACCTGAGGAAATGCAGGAACATCAATGAACCAGCCAGCCAAAGATAACATGAATCACTGGTACAAATGGTAATGAAAAACAAATCTTCTGGTTTGCCAAGACTCCTGTGAGCCATTGGCAGTGCCTCCACTGGAGGTTACAGCCAAAGGAAAGTCTTTTATATACATGAGATGAGCAAGTGGTTCAAAAATGCTCCTGGCCTTGTAACAGGATGAGAAGGGAGTTAAAAAACACCAAACACCTTTAATGGATTACCTACACCAGGGAGTTAAGCATTCTCAGGACCATTGCCAAGCCCTGCTTGCATTTACAGTCTGGGCTGCTGCTGTGTCCCTCTCACAGCTGTGACACAGCTGTGGTAGTATTCATCCAAGCTGTGGGCAACACAGCTTCTGCCCAGCCTCAGTCCAAATCTGGGCACCCCCATGGCTATTCCAGACACCTGTGTTTTGGATGTGTAGCTGGAGATAATCTCATTTCTCTTGATTTTACCTAGTGAAAAAAATTACTGCAAGAGCTGAAACACAGAAGCCAGAAGTTATAAAGGTTCCAGAAGCATCTCAAGAGGGATGACCTGGTTGGGGTCTCGGCTGTAAAGACTGAGATGCAAAAGAGAAATGTTTGCTGAAGCAGAGCCCAGAGCTCTGAGTTCCTTCTCTAATTGGGAACTCCCTCAGTGCAGGATGACAGAATAAACAACGTTTTTGCTCGGGCCATATGATACAATGCCCCTCATCAAACAAGCTCAGCAAGACACCTGGGAGAATGGATGATGACAGCCATGAATCCAAATGCCAAACCTGCTGCAAGTGGAATCAAGTGAGTCTCTCTCCTTCTGGAGAGGTGCTCCAAGAGCCACATGGTGGAGGTAGGGATCCTCTATTCCTTCAGCCCTGTGTGGAGCTCAGTGTGGAGCAAATCCAGCACAGGCCAGATATACAAGGTCCACATCATCACTCAGCCTCAGCTCACACTCATTGCCCATAATACTGGAGAGCTTTAGACCAGGGACAGATTTGGGATGTTAAAGAAGGTTAAGTGGCAAAAAAAAAGTTTGTGAAGAACACAGCTACCTGCAGAAAGAGAAGCAGTCAAGCAGGACAGGAGGGGGATCTCTATTTTGGATTCAGTACCTGCAGGGCAGTTATGTCCTTCAATGAACATAGCCTGTGGTATTTTAGGCACCTCCAGAGAATGCCACCTCCACCTAAATGACTTTTTAATCAGGCCCAAGAACTGCTACCCTTGTCCTAAGGGCAAGGTCAAGGATGCTGTTGGGAGCTCCATTGTCTTTTTGTGCTCAGCTCACACTGTTCTATTTAAAAGATTAATGAGACACATATTCTCAATCAAGAAGCTATTTCAGAAGCTCTTACTTCCAATCATCTGTACAGTACATCTAGGAGCATCATCTGCCCTTCTTTTGGTTGGAAATTTCAGCAAAATGTTCTATAGATATTTATTTCCCAGAGTAGGATTTGCACACTGATAGATTGAATGTTGATGGTGCTGAAGCCAGGTAACCAATGCAGATCTAATGGTGCACTGAGTGTGCTGAACTGTCCAACAGTAATTTGGAGTAGGAAGGTGTAGAGATGAGGATACTCAGGCTTCTTCCTTGAATGATGTGATGTGTTTTGCACATGAAGAACACACTGTCCAGGGTTGAATAGCAAGGAGGTGAATAACACCTGGCTGTAGGTAAGTGAAGATCCACACATGGTGGATCTCAGACAGGCTGAGCTCCCTCAGCTGAGCGTAAGAGGACTTTTCCCACTAAACAAGGTGTTTCCCTATTTCAGGAATTCATAATTTGTGTCTTGTGGGCCTCACCTTGTCCATATCATTCTGCCACATTGTCTGCCTCCAACATGAATTCCTGGGAAGTTTTCCAGTCCCTATGTAGCTCAGCATCAAGACATGGCAGGAAGATGCAAGGGGAGACCACGGCAGTAGCATATTTCTGTCCTCTGATTGCTTTAAAGGTAAAACAACTGGCAATATTTCAACTTGAGACCCTCAAAGTAGAGTTATATGACTGCAAACAGAAGACAGGAAGCCAGAGGCCATGTCCTGCTCTGTCACCAGCCTGGGATGCTCAAAGGGAAATGTTTTAGCCATGGCTTTCATGGAGGAAAAATCAAGGCACTGGCTCAGGCTCCCATCAGATGGCAGCCTGAGCTGAACAAGCAGTAGAAAAGTCAAGTTATAGTAATGACATTTAACTGACTCCAGAAACCTGCCGGTTCTTTTTTGGGCATCTCTGGTCAGCATCACCTTGTTTCTTGTCCTGGAAATCAATATCCTCATAACACAACTCCCTGTTTTTCAGCCGTAAATTAGCTCACATTGCAATTTGTATCACGGCACTTAGAAAAAAAATACACATTCAGCTCCACTTTAACTGTTTTAACAGCACTCAGTCGGTCTCTCAGGAGCTCCCAGAAGCACTGTGTATGCTGGCTGGTCTTCTAAGAGGTCCATCCATCTCTGTCCTTCTGCTCATTCTTTTACAGCTCTGCAATGTTCTTATTTTTTCCTTTACTTTTAGGGCTATTTTGACAGGTTTCATAACCCTATTCCTCTTACTCAGAATAGCTTGCAAGTGCACTCTGATTCTTCCACAAATCTTCCTCCGGAGTTTGTATCTCCCTGATCCTTTGTGGTAACAATGTGTACACCAGCTGCAGGGTCTTGAACCCCTGGGTCTTCCTCACCAGATTTTGGGGTCCATTGTGCAGACATCTACCTTTGCTGATATCCTCCACCACGTTTTTTTGTATGTCTTGAGATAGGGAGAAACTCAAACTCATGAACAACTACAAATCATTTAAAGTCTTGTCTATTGAACCAGAGGGTTATTTTTGCTTCTAATTATTCCTGAGATCCTACATCTGGCAAATATCAGACTAACATGACTGATGATGGATTTGGTGCTAGTTTTTCTACTAAAGCAATTAATGTTAGGATGAGTATGCTAAAGCTGAGAAATAGTCATTCTTGTGTCATGTGCGTGTGGTCCACAGCTTCAAGTCCTGATTTATTAGCACAAGTTTTTGTTTCATTGCTGTTTTCAGCACATTTCACACATTTCAAATTCTTGTCTGTGTCTACTTTGCATTTTTTGGTCTGAATAGTTATTTTTATACCCTTCTTTAGGCTCTTCAAGGTACATCCATTTACACTTCCTGTATTTTTCTGAAGCATTTCAAATAATACAGCACCCCTGGAGCCAGTGGAGCTCTCTTCTGATATCTTGCCATGAATTGCCACTTCAACACTTCAGGTGGAACTGGAAGTATTGGTTACATGTGTGATTCCCTGGCTGGTGCACAATCACAACCATGCTGGCTTCCAGTGGTGTGTCACACTCAGCTGCAGCTTCTGTAAACTTATTCCACGTTAGTTTTGAAACTGGATAATTCTTTTTTTGGTCAAACATGCATGTACTATACTGTTCCCTATATAATTTTCAAGTACAGCCCCATGAAATACTCTCAGGAGTGTATCTGCTATCAGTAGTTGTTTTCTTGGTTTATTCTCGACTTCAAATCCCACAACTGACATTGGAATTGCATCCTCTACTGCAGGAGTGACAGTCCCTTTGGTGCTATGGATATACAGTAACCAGAGTCAGGTTCTTGCCACAAGCTTTGAATCAACACATAAAATTTCTCATCAAAAGCTCTGGTACCAGACACTCTCTTACAGATAAAATCAAGTTTCATAAGTCCAAATACATAAGAATTTTTCACCAAATTCCAAGTTCACATAAGAAATGCTTTGTCAAGGCAGACTAAAGGTCTAGCTGGAACATACCCTTTTTTAACTCATACTTCTTGCATCAGCCATATTCTGTGGCAAGCACTTCAGCGCTTCACCTCCTTGCTGTGGGAAGAAATAAAGCCCTGTACATCTTGGGAACGTGGTTCCTTTTAATTTCATTTTAAGCAGTAAAATGCTCCCATCATTCCAATGTAATTGTTCTTGCATTGGAAACCACAATTAGCTGTTCCCCATTAAGCTTTTCTTTGTCACTCATGATTTTATAGATTCCTGTCTTCTCAGTTGTATGTACAGAAACCAAGCCATACCTTTCATTATTCTTGCTATTCTCCTTTCTGTCATTCCCACTTCTAGTAGATAGGTTTTGAGAGAGGGGAAGCAGAACTGCACAAGATCTCTTTGAGGGTTTTGTACAACAGCACGATGGTATCTTGTGGTTTGATCTGTATTGTTTTCCTAACAGTTCCTAAGCTGCAGTTTGGGGATTTTTTGACAGCTCTTGTGCATCGAGGTGCTGCTTTCTTTAGAAATTTTTATTACCATCTCAGCCGTGAGAGGTGACAGTCAGCTCAGAGCCTCTCTGTATGGGTACAATTAGGACTGGGGTTTTTTCTGAGTGTATCACTTTATAATCCTACACTTTTACAACAATTTTGTACCACACAAGCCAGAGAGACCTCGAGACACACTAGACACTGTACAAAAGGAGCTGCAAAAACTCTGCTCTGCAGCCATGAGATACGCAGTGACATTCTGCAATATGAAAACCCCTTCCTGGTAATACTGATGCTCACGTGAATCTGCCACCACTGAAATTTGGAGGAAAAGGCTAGCATTTCACAGCAGCCCCATGTTTTCCCTTTGAGAAAACCTGTTGGGTGAGATTAGGCCCTGAAAGATAAAGTCTCAGCAGCTGCAAAGAGTGATCTCTCCACAGGCATCACCGAATGCCTCCTGTTGTTTGTGTCTTCAGCACCTCCTGTTTGCTTCTTTTGCAGCCCAGTGCAGTTTGTATTTTAGTCCTTTCTCGAAAGCCCCTTTTTCTCTTAGCTATAACCTATACTTACCTCCTGGTGCTTTCCATCACCTTGTGGCAAATCACTGCTCAGTTTTTTAGCCTTTGCAGCAGGAAATTTGATTTCAATAAGGTAAGTAACACCACAGATCTATTTATCTAAAACTTCAATGGAATGTTTAAGAAATAAATTAATGGATATCTGGAATTTAAAATCTTTTTCAATCTTTTTGAATATCTAATAAACAATATATTCTTTATCATTATATGCTGCATAAACATTTTGGTGGTGCTATTAAATTCTTTACTTCCCAATAGTGACAAATACTCTCCACATATACAATAGTGCTGCATACAAAAGTGCCTGCATGTTTTATCTTTATAAATACTGATAAAAGAGGTAGGGAAATTACAGACTTGAAAATAAAAAGCATCAATATTGTTCACTTGCAAAAAAAGAGAAAGGTTACATCCTCTTATATTGTCTTGCAGACAGAGAAGAAAATCTTCATCATTCAGGAGGAAAAATTGGGGGGAAAGGCATTGTTATATATATATTCACTATAATTCAGTATAACAAAGCACTGTGAAGTACAAGTAGTAAAGTCTAAAAACTGTGGAAATCATTGCTATTAATATTATACAATTTGATATATATTGATACCATTGGGAATATTTATTAGTAAAAAGGTAGAAGTGCAGTAGCAATAATATAATACTTGCTCTAAAAATGTCCAGGTTTTATTCTGCATGCTATTTCACATAAAGTGCATTTTCTGCATTTCCCCAAATTTTTAAATTTTCTACATTAGACCTCAGAAGGATAGGAAAAGAAAAAAAAAAAAAAAAAAAAAAAAGGCAGCCAGAGGAGAAACTCAAAAAGTCAGGTTTTTTTGTTTTTATTTATTTTACAGGTTTTCCCACCTCTACTGGAAACACAGAACAGCGCTGGGACATCAAGCCAGGCTCCTGGCCTTGTTAAGTCCTGGCTTTGCAAGGACAAACTGACTCATACAAGTTTTGCTGGTTTTATGTGTAGAATGCCAGTTTGGCTTTGCCCAGCTCGAGCTGCCTTCAGTCAAGCTTGGTCATGAGTATCCTGATAGTGCATCTCATGCAGCTTCCACCAGCACAGTAGAGAGATGTCCTTTGAGCACAGGAGCAAATCCAGAAGAGCCAAGGTGTGCAGCATTTCAAGATAGGCAAGGCAATGCTTTGCAATAACATCACCCGCAGTTTGTCATGGGTTTCACAGAGCCCAGCACTGTAAAAGCAGAGGGCTGTGCTTTCACACAGACAGGAAAGACTTGCTGACCCAAAATGGTGACCAGCAGATGAGGCCCTCTCTAATACTGTATAAAAATCCCCACTAGTCTCCATGTAATAAAAATATAAAAATATATTTAAAGCAGTTTTACTTTTACAGCACAGTTAATTTATCATCTTGAGCCAACTGTGCAAAGTTTCATGGCAAGTCAGCAAATTTAACCTTATTTGAAGCAATTCCTCAGAATAATTTACCAAGCTGACTCGGTTTTGATTGCATATCCTTTAGGCCTCCATTATTTTTTTATTAACACATCTTAAGTTAAATATATAATTAATTACAGATAAAACAATGGCTCTTTGTAACTGGTTTATTGCAAATCAAACTTAAATATAATCATTCTTAGATTGTTTCAATAAAGGACTTGAAAAGTTTTAATTAACTTTATGCTTTCTTAAAACTCATTTAATAAGTATTCCCTCCACAGTCCAATGTGTAGCATCATTCTTCTACCAAGATTAACTGTCTTTCAGGAAAACATGCTGTGGTGGACTCAAGGGTTTGGGCTCAAAAGAGGAGCAATGGGATGCAATTCACCAGTCTGTTATACAGCTGGTCACATCTAATGATCCTTTTGGCCTTCAAATCTACAAAGGGAAAATTACCCCTTCTCTTTCCCCTCCCTTCTCCAAACCAGTAGTTAAAAGATGGCAATCCACATGAGTTAAGTCTTGTACTTTAATTACTAGTTTTGTGTTTACATAGGAACCAAATAGTTCAAAGTTGAATGTGCAGTAATTAAAGTATTTCCAGATGTGTTCGGTGATCCTACCCTGTTTTTTCAGCCTCCAGCTGTCATATATTTTCCTTCAATGGCCCTATTAGACACGAAAGTGAACAATTTTGTTTTAAACTGTGTTTTTGAACAAGAAATATTCCCGGATGTCAGAGATGGTGTGACCAGTATCTTGATAATGAAATGTCTGATCCAGCAAAACACTTCAAGATGATCCTAACCTTCAATATTTGACTCACTCCCTATTAACTGAAATCTCTGAAAACACAACAGAGCAAAGAATTCCAGACATAATGTGAACAATATTGTGGAATTACAAATGGGTGGAAAAAAACTTTTACCAAGAAAATCTGCTGAAGAAAATGTTCTAATTTTAAGATTGTGCTGGTTTCCCCTTTTTTCCCTGGTAGGCTATATAATATGATTATTTATCATGCTTATGTTTTACATTGCTAAGTGAATACTTGAGTTCCAAACTTACTTTGCAGATGAAACAGAAATAATGGCATTATCAACACACAAGGAAAATGTTTTTAGCACCAGGAAAAAGAAATTCCAAAGTGTGAAATGAAAATCTAATCTCTACCTTGGCAATGCCTGAGTGCTCCTGCCCATCCCAGCAGAAAAATTACCAATGGAGCTAGCGGCAAAGATGATAGAAGAGGTTTCTCATGCAGAGAGATGTGCTGTAAGCAAGGGAGCAGAGCTGTAAAATTGTTAGGATGAATAAATTTGTGTACAAGGCAAAAAAACTCCATCCTACAAACTCTAAAAAGCTTAGCGGCTGCTAAGAACTTGACAAACCTTCTTTTTTCCTGATTGGTTTTGATAGGTCCTAATTAAAATGCTATCTGGCAACTTTTCGTGAAATCAGAAAAGCTTAAAAGAGTCATCTCTCATGTTTTCAGGCTCTGAGCTGTTCCCCTCCACACAAATCCACCCCACCCACTCAGGAGATTAAATATAACAGTTCAGACAAGATGAAATGCAGTGCTCCTACAGTTTTATTTGATTTATTAAAAGAAGAGAAGTAACCAAGTGGGAGGATATGCTGGTTTTGGCTGGGGTAGAGTTAATTTTCTTCATAGTAGCTGGTACAGGGCTGTGTTTTGAATCTGTGCTGGGAACAGTGTTGATAACACAGGGGTGGTTTCACTATTGCTGAGCAGTGCTCACACAGAGCCAAGGCCTTTGCTGCTCCTCACCGACCCCACCAGCGAGGGGGCTGGGGATGCACAACAAGTTGGGAGGGGACACAGCTGGGCAGCTGACCCCAAATGACCCAAGGGATATCCCAGATCATATAGTGCTCTGCTGGGGAAAGGAGGAAGTGGGGAACATTTATAGTGATGGATTTGCCTCCACAGTCACCATTACATGGGATGTAGCCCTGCTTTCCTGGGGATTCCTGAAGACTTGCCTGCCCATGGGAAGTGGTGAATGATTCCTTGTTTTGCTCTGTTTGCATACATAGATTTTGCTTTTCCTATGAAGCTATCTTTATCTCAACCCATGAGTTTTCTCACTTTCACCCTTCTGATTTTCTCCCCCATCCCACCTGGGGAGAGTGAACAAGAGCTGAGTTCCTGGCTGGGTTAAACCATGACAGAGGAAAATAGGTCAGACATTCTAGATCCTTATGAAAAGCCAAAAGCATCACTCTCCATTTTCAACATTACTTTGAAATTGCTGCTGTGGGTTTTCAAGCTCACATTAAAGTACAAGAGGGTGTGGAGTGAGGAAGGAAGCTTGGGTCATCTAAGAATGCTGATGAGTGGAGGGAAAAGTAAAAGATGACTTTTCAACTGCCAAGTCAGCATCTCACAACCCAAAGCCACAGCAATGGTACCACACTCTTGAACAAGAGATGGGACAGGACAGTGAAGCATTTCTAGCATCAGCCATGCCCACACCTATGTGCCAGAGCTCTGGCCATCTCAGGCTCGTGCATGAAGTCGTGTAAAATATTTTTGCATGGGGAACATATTCTCTCAGCTAATAAAAGGGAACTAGGGAATGACTAAACAAGAAAAAGCTTTCTCATCTCTAATTTGTCTCTCAGGTTTCTGGGAGTCTCAGCCCCACCTATCTGATTAATCACCATATCCTTTAATTCTACTTTTCTGCACAAAAATGTCCAGCTGCCTCACAACCATCTCTTCTGTCTTTGCTACAATGCCCTGATTGGTTTTATTGCTCCACCTCTTACAGCATGCAGGTCCTCAAAGGAGTACATCCTTTCTATTCCAGATAAAATTGGAATTTTATTGCTGTTATCAGTGCTGGGATGTCCTGCAGGTAATGTTGTCTTCCAGCTGACTACTAGTGGAAAACAGGTGGGGATCACGAACACAGTATCTGTGTAGGCAGATACTCTGTGTAACCTGCATAAGCAGATTGTCCCTCTTGGACCATGTTCATGCCTTGGAAAAAGGAACAATAACATATGGTGGTCAGACACTGCAAAAGCCAGGTGTTCATTCATACCAAATCAGCCAATTAGTCACCAGTGACATCACAAGTGGCTCTGCAAGACAGTGGTGGTTCTGCCCTGTCACCTAATCAGTCAACTGTGACCCAGCCATCCAGTGAAGAATATACCCATCCAAGCTCTGCACTGGATCCATCACTGGCCACTTTGTGTTCCAAATAAAGACTTGTGAAGCTTTTTCCCCAGTGCTGCTGTGGGCCAGGTCCAATTACACACGAACTATCCTTGTGTCTCTCCTCCATAGGCAAAGGACACAATTTCATATGCTCTAGATGGCCTGTACTGTCCTGAGCCCTCGTAGTTTCATGCACACAAAGGCCAGTCACCACACCACAGCAGGTGAATCCATTCATCCTCATCTGGTCACGAGTACTGAACACTTGTGGACTGGCTATGACTAAGGACTGCATTGTCTCCCAAGGGTTAATGCAGTAACTCCCAGAATAAACTTCTCCATGATTTTACCAGGCACAGAAGAGAGATCGTTATCGCCAGACCCTTCCTTCTTGAAAACAGGTCACTTTCCCATGGCCTGGGGCCTCCCCAGCCTCCCACAAAACAGTTCAGGCATGCACTGTTCATGTTAATGGTCATGTTAATCAAGCAGGTAAAGAGAACATGAAACTTGGGGTCTTTAATGCACATGTACACTTTACCCCTGGCTCTGTTTGGCTACCAGTCTGTCACCTGTCTCCTCAGCAATGATCAGCCAGATGCTCTTTCCATGAGTCAGGCTCCTTGCCTTGAAGAGAGGATGGAGAAGCAACATGAGCGCAGGGAATCCAAGCAACTCCCTCACAGTCAGCACCAAGAGAGAGCACTCATAGGAGCTCTTCTTGGCTAGTGATGATCCTGATTTGTGTGGTGTGTGGATGACTTCAGGAAGGTCACCAGAAGTAGACACAAAAATTAAATCCTGCAAAAAAATGTTAGTAAGTTCCCTCACATCTTTTTTGGTCTAGATTCAAGCCAGTCCTCCTGGCTGTTGTCCCTGGTCAGATACTTTAGCACAGCTCTTTCATCTCAGTCCTCCTTCCAGGCATAGCACCCTCCATTCAGACTCCACACCTTCCCCCTGGCTGCCACATCACTAAGCCTATCTGCTCTCAGTTTCACTCTTTAGTGGACACAATGATCAGCAGGTGAGAAAAAAAACCAAAAATATTTGGCATGGAAATTTTTTAATCGTGTCATGTCACTTTTAGAAAGAACAAGAGATCTACAGTCCTCATTAACTGAAGACTTTTGAGGATGGTGTGCCCCCGGGCCAGACCTTCCTGGCATTTTAAATGTCAAACAACACCTCTGTCTTCAGAGCAGCTTACTTGCATGTGACAAAGGATAAATTTATCTTCTGAGCCCTAAATCTTCTCACAGCTAGTCAGAGGTTCATTTTCTCCGTGTATCCCATCAGGAAGCACATCCCTTTTTCCCATGTTGAGTAGGAGAGCAAAATATCCTCAAATTTATGATGGTGATCCCACATTCAACAGCACAAGAAAAATAACTTAGGCTGCATTAGCTCTTGTGAGGCAGTGCATTTGCAAGACCAAAATCCTGTCATGGGGGACAACAAACTCAGTACTGCCTGTCACATCACCAAAAAACAAAACTGAACCTCCTTTGAAATACAGCAGGTTAAACTGATTTCTCAAAATAATTAGGTTCTTCACCATATGAAAACCATTTTAATTGAATATAATTGAATTCAGCTCTTTCAGCAAGTGTATTCTTGTGTTTGTTTAACTGGACTCACGGGCATGTGGGCATACCTCTCCTACAAATTTCATTTTGATCCATCCTTATACTTGCCTACAAAGAGATCCTAATCAGAATTATGCTAATTCACAAGGACTTCACGCAGAGATTGTCTTCACTTTCTTGGAAAAAATGCAAAATAAAACCTTTCTCCTTGGTAATTTGGTACATGAACATAAAGCAAATGATGAATTAGAAGGGCTAAACATGTAGACCCACCCAGCTGCAAAGAGTAATAGTTCCTTCTGCCACTTCACAGACCAATGAAGATCATTTTCTGTCATATCACTCATCTGGTGAAAGGAACATACATGGTTTTATCCACAATCTCTCAGTGATGATCTCTCAGGGATGTGGCAGATTCTTTCTTCGATCAGGGCACTGGCAGGCTGACATTACTGCAATCTTGCAGTGAATGGGGGGTAAGTATAAAATCAACAGATAGCACAAAACGGAGACTCTACTCCCAAGCTGAATTTATAAATGGAAAATACAATGCTGTGTCTAAGTTAGCATAGAAAATGGGGTTCATAACTTGGCACATATACTTTCAGATTGGTCACATGAATGTCTTTCTAAGAAATGTGCTACAAACTCAGAATTATTAACTCAACACAGACACATTCATGGCTGATGTGCTTTGAGCTTTGTTATGCAGGAGGCAGGACTACAAAATCATAGCGGTGTCTTTAAATCTATAAATACAGAGCTCGCCTTGTGATTAAATCATCACACACCTCCATGAGGAAAGGGAGTTATTGTCTCCCCTTTATGGAGTGGGAAATTAGGCACAGCTTTACACCAGTCATAATTATCTTCTCCACCTATGGGTTCATAATGGCTCACTGTGTGGAAAAACTCTGCTGTGCAAGTCATTCGTGAAAAAGACCATGACTCATTTTTAACCTATCCCCATGACAAAATAGTCCAAAATGTGTAGTTGTACACATGCCCTTTCCGATGTCAGCAGGAAAGCTCCAGAGATGGGAATGGATGGACAAATGCAGCCCCAGTGTGTTTCTAGGGGACTGGAGAAAGCAAGAGGGTGGTTCTGTCTGTGGACTCTCCACTGTGCTCTGAAGGACGTGAGATGTGCTCTCCCCCGAGCTGGGATGACCCTAGGACGGGCAGGTAGCTCCTGGGCTACAAGCCTTGCAGGCCTTCAGCCCAAGGCATGCTGAGAAGAGAGGTCTGAACTTAAGGAGCTGCCTCTCATCATGAGTGTGAATTGCAAAGGGATTTTGTGCTTCACACAGTCACTTCTAAAGAGGGGAATGCTAGCTATGTAATTTGTATTTCATATGCCAGACCTCTGCAGAGACTCTGGATTCTCATCAGAAATGCCTTATAGAAAGAAAGCCTGCAGGGAAGGGCTATTTTACTTGCTTTTGAATTTTAATAGCAGACTATTTTGCACTGTTACCAGGCGCCTTGAAAGCATCTGGATTCTCTAGAGAAAAAGATCCCCAGGAGACATGTTCCATTTGTTTCTTGTGCAATGCTCTGTGGGGGGATGGTGGTCTATAAACTTTAACATGTTCTAATCCAGGATTGACCAAAAGTCATTTTAACAGGGTTTTGCTTTACCCACATTAAATGACATTGATGATTGTAGTCCATTGTAGGCACAATGAACAGTGTGCTATGGCAAGGAAGAGCCAAGAGTTGGTATGGGACAAGAGGTCTGGGATATTTGGGTAGAGGTCTTGAGTTTCTGAATTAGATTTATGATGGAGAGGATTTCAGGCAGGAAGAGATCTAGGGAATTACTGTACAAAGAGCTCTGGGCAGGAGATATCAGGCATTTCCTGACCTGGAAGGTCTTAAATGAGAACCCATCTTGGGGCAAGAACAAACCCCGAGAACCCCGCTCTTACCTCCTTTCACTATAGGAGGTATGGTCATCCTCCAGAGTGGATCCCTCCTTTCTGCTGTGGAGGATCTCAGCATTGCTGCTGCAGGATCTGATTTAGGAGGAACCCAGAGATTGGTTTAATCCCTACATGTCAGTGTCAACTGCAGTGTTTACATGAACCACACATGTGAATTTCTGCTGAAGTATGTGAAGAGCTCCTCAGGGCACTTGTGGAGTTGGGAGAGAAACTGAGCCATGCAGGTGTAGGTGTCTGCTTCCCCACAGGCTGAACCATTCCCTGTTATCCATGGGGTGTACTGACTTGCAGTTCTATTGGCTGCTCACACATATCTGGTCAGTGCATTTGAATAGTTCTGGCATTCTGCCCATCTTCCAGGACTGTATAGGTGTCTCACAGATTCTGTATTGGACTTACCAGCCTTCTCTCAGATGTCCCAGGACCCCCATAGCCTCTGTACTGTACTGAGTGCTGCCACCTGGGCAGTGCAATGAGCCTTAGACCTCCATTGACTGAATATAAATCATGTTGTAGAGGGCATCCAGTCTGAGCCAGCCCCTGGGCCTCCATCATCAGTGCAGGCAGTGGCAACAGGTTCACCCTGTCACTCAGCCACACCAACTTCTGCACTGCATCTTCTCCACCACAGCCACCACAGCATCCTCTCCCCTGCACCCCATGGTGGCCTCTACTCAGCCTTCAAGCAGCCTGTCTGCCCTTATCACCCATCAGACCCAAATTAGTGACCTGTCCCCCGGATTTCTCCCTCAGAAAAAATATGGACCCAGAAATAGAAACACAAAAAGGTTAAGTATAATGTTTCAATCCACCTGGAAAATTATAATCAAATTCAGGACTAGACCTGTGGACCCCTTGACTCCAGGCCAGTTCCTAATCCAACCTCAGCTACAAGCCTTTTGTCTGGTGGTGCAGGAAAAACTGCACTGCTTCTGGGCTTATGTGAGGTTTGCTGCTAGCTAGAGGACTGCAGCCTCCAGGGTTGTCTAAGCAAGCACTTTTTGCCAAAACTGAATGTAGAGTGGCTTATGCAGTTTTGCTTGATTTACTTGTTCCTTTGATGTGCAAGGATTTAGTGACATGCTTAGCAATACAGTAGCATGAGACTCGTTGCATAAAATCAAATCACTGCTGGGGCAGATGTTTCCAGATTTAAAAGCTTGATTGGTACCACACACACGTAGCTGACTAACTGCAGGCTGTTTCTCCTGAGGCTCAGCCTGTGGGGGCTTTTCAGGACCTCTTTTAGTCCCAAAACTGCAGTAATAAGGCTTAGAAGTCGTCCTTTGAACCTCAAGGTGAATGTTTTAGGTCAGCAGTAGCTCATCTGTAATATTCAGTCTGTAACAGTGTCTCTAAAGGGCTGCTTTCAGCTCTGATTCATCAGTAAGTGCCACCCTTCTCCCCTCCTTTCTCCACCCTGCCAGCTGTGGACATGGCCAGGATGACCTAGATACTTGTCACCTCCAGGCTGGATTTTACCTTGATTCACAGTTTTTAAAACAGGACATGAAACAGATGGACAGATCCTAGCTGGTTCACATAGAAACTGCTTCATGCTCTGGGACATGTCAAGTGATGTTCAAGGTCCTCTGCTGGTGATGGGCATGCTCCCAAACATAGCTAGACTCCCCTGGTGACCCATCAGCCACCACCTGAGCCTGGGGACAGGGCAGCTCCCAAATCTGTGGATGAAGCATGTGACATCAGTAATGTCAGTGGAAATGAGGTATTTGCATGGTTGTTCATGAATATTCCACCTACAGCTGCAGAAGCTTAAATATCTTTCTCAGATTGCCCATGCCATCCCTCTCCCCATCCTCCTCCTCATCTCCTCATCTCCCAGTTACAATGAACTGGAAAGCATCACTCCCTAAAAAGCTCCATCTACTAGGAACAATTAGAGCATGACATCAAAGAAACAATATCCTCTTCTGTCCTTGATCCAGCTGTGGGATGGAGACCGAGTGATCAGAAATGAAAGTGCTGGCTGTGTTAGTTTTTCCGTCATGATGTACCACTACAGCTCCTTAGGGCTGTGATCCTGCATGGTTCAAGTCAATAGGAGCAGAGGGCCCGGGACTGCTTGTGAAGGACTCCCAGTATCTGCAGGTTATCACTGCCTTTGAGACTATAAATTACACTGCAAGTAAAACAAAGGCAACAACCACAACCTCTGTAAGAAACAATGTGTAAGCTTCTAGTCACTGACAAGAAGCTTGAGATACATTTTCTAGTTTTGCAATATCTGAAAGATTCAAATGGTCTCAGTATCTCCTCTGTTCTCGTTTTGACAAGAACAAAAACCTGGACCATGCCCAAGAGCTGCAGACACTGAAGATTGCTGTTGGGGATGTAGGCTTGAGAATTTTGTATTGAAAATCCTCCTTGTGAAATATTGTGGCAGAATCTCCTATGAAACTATGAATAAATCAAGTAGAATTTCTCCTAAAGTGTCCTGGCCTTTCCTAGGAACATAGATCATACCTTCCCCACAGAATACCTTTGTACAGATCAGAGACCTGGCTCAGTTAATCATCAGACAAGGCCCATGTGCTCATGCAGAGCTCTCTGCTGGACCACAGCCTGAATCAGCCTGCTTCACAGCACCCCAGGTACAGAAATCACCCATTTGGTTAACTTATGTGTTAAAAATCCATACCTTTTCTTTCTTCTTATCTTGTAAGGGTATTCCTGATAACAGAATCATTTATAATTAAGTATTTTTTTTTTAATCACCCATTTCACCCTTTAGCTCTGTCAGTTATCTGACCCATATTCCACCAAGAAGTAATTACTCTGCATTCTAAAAGATCCATCCACCCATCCATGCATTTATCCACCCTGTCTAAAGTATTTATGCTCATATTTAGGTGTTAATTTCCAGTTATCATAGAAATCCTCCCTCCAGGAACCACCTATCTCTTGAGAGCTCAGCTCTGTGTCTGACAGTGTTGTACAGAAGCAAGTTGTTGGAGTGTGCTCCAGTTGCTTATATCTGGGAGGGCTCCTGTTGGATTAAATAAGATGGATTTGGAGAGTACTAGCCAAGTGTAAAACAAAAGGCATCAAGGAAATGTGAGAGAAAAAGTCTTAAAAATAGGATGGGGATGATGGAGGCGATGAAGCAGGAAAATGCACTCAAGTAGCTCCACACAAAAAGCCGAAGATTTGACTTAAATACAGGATTTGTAATAATCTGGTAGATAAATAAGTAGGTAAAGAGTTATTAAAAGTCATCACAATGCCTTGGGGCACCCAGCCATGAACTGCCTGGTACAGAAGTGGTGCCTGCCCTGGATTCAGAGCAGTCCTTGATGTGCGTCCTCTGCTGTCATCTAGTGACAAAAGGGAAGAAGTAACTGAAAAATAAGGAAAATCGAGGTGAAAGAGGTGCCGGTTCAAGTAGTGCCTTGGAAGAAAAAACTGGGCATTTTGAACACCTGAAGCTCACTATCAGCAGTGAGGTCCCACCTGCCACTAGAGATATTTTTAAGATCTCTCCCTCACATTCCAGGGTGGATTTAACTCCTCAAAGATCACCTGCAGCCAACAAAGCTCTAATAGGTGAATCCAACCATGGAGGCTTCACCATGCATAGGTGCCATCACAGCCACGGCTGTGGGCATGCACCTAGCCTGTCTTAGATATCTAGTTTAGGATGGGGCATCTTGGTTCCTAGAGGAGCTCACTTGTCTCCAATAGCTATGAAGGGAATGAGAACATCTCTGATGCAGACATCTGCATGGCAGCACTCTAGAGTTAGGTAAGATGCCTGCTGTCCCTTAACTGGAAGGTGAGTCTTACCTGGAGAACAGGTCAGAACTTCACCTGAAATCTTGTTGTTCCTATCCTAATTTTTGTCGATTTTGCAGGGGAAAAAAACTCCAACTACCCAGCCCACAGAGCAACTGACTTTGAGAGGAGACCATGACCTGGTCCCTTCCTTCACACATAGCAATGAGTTCCTCCAGCCTTTGGGAAAAATATCCTGCATGGGGACATGTCCCCTGTAGGGACATGCTGAAGGCAGCAGAGAGCATCATCGGCAGCTGGGAGAGGTTGAAGGCAGGAGAAACTATCTGGAGTGAAATGAGGCATGAGAAAAACAAGAGCTGATGGCGCACACAGAGAAGGAGACATCAGAAGGTAAGAGTTCAAATCCCATGTGTGAACTTGACCTTTTGTGTGATTTAGGACAAGTTGTTTCACCAGTGCAGCCCAGTAAAACAACAGGATACTGGTTTCCTGTGGGAATACTCCAAAGGCATTAAAGTTTGCTGGTACAGAACACCACAATGATGCTGGGCACAATAGCAGACACTCCAATTTGAAAGAAAATTCATGTTTCACCAACAAAGAGCTGATTTTCTCTTTCTGCTTTTTAAATATTATGGATGTACAGTGGTTAGAAAACCCCAGGTTTTCTCTTGTCAGCAGGCCTGAAGCAACCTGAATTTTGCCTTTGTTTGCTTTCCCTCACAGTATTTTCCAGCTGTGTTGCAAAAGTGTGGAGGAAGCACAACCAACATTGTCCCGCTCTGCTGGTAACAAGCCCTCTGTTCCTTCTGTATGTCTATGAATCACTTCATTAGGTTCACAGTCCTGCCAAAGGGTATTTCAGAGATTTCCTTTCAAATCTTGAAAATAAAATATTAGGTACAATCAATCATTCCTCATGACAGCTTCTTTGTCCATGAACTATTTCCATTTATTAGGAACCATTTATTTAAAGGCTGCAGTGCGTGGGAGAGGATAGATGTTAAGGAAAAAAACCAAACAAAAAATGACTTCTTGATCTTAACACCAAAACATGGTGTATTTTTCTTTGTTTGCCTGTTAGAGTCACATATTTGAGCCACAGCCATGCCTTGAACAAGGCAGAAGCATTACTGATGCTCAACAAGGTCCCAGCATTTAGGGCACCACACTAAGGGCAAAGACCTGGCTCTCACAGTGGGCAATTTTTCACTCATACAATCAGCAAGTGAAGCTTGACAAGAAACCCTGAAATTATTAAGAAATGCCCATCTGTGCCAGATGTGGTCCCAATGCGAGCTCTGAAATGATGAGCTCATGCCAGGAGCTTAAATCTCAGGGGGTTTAGGAGTATGAACCTCCTTGAGAACAGGCAACACTGGAGACCATACTGGGCATCAGAAGGGACACAGGTTCATGCACCCAAATTAATTCCTCCTGCTACCCCATAAAGTAGAAGAAAATCAGCTGCCCTTTCTGTCTTTTCAGGCAAAGTGGGATATTTCTGAGCAGGATTAAGGGCTTTTATGCTGTCCCACTGGTAGAAGCAAGATGAGGGTGAGGGCAGGGTCAAGGTCTCAGCTTGCTCTGTTCTTTACCCTTCCTTCACAGCACAGAGCCACATCTTTCCACTGAGATGGGGTTTTCTTACCACCAAAGGGACGCTGAAAAGAGTTGGCAATGCACATCACCTTGGAAGGTGCTGCAGGTCGCCCCTGCCCCAAATGGTAAGTGTCTGCATGGAGAAGACACAGTACACAGCAGCAAAAACAAAGGCAACATTTCACAGCACCATACGGTAAAAACAGCTCAACTCAGGTAAATATGCCATGGATGAATAATAAAATGCACCCCATTTGCTTGAAGTGGAGGCTGTCATGGAAACCCTGGCAGTGAGTGGCATGATTGACGAGATTCAGTTAGAAATGACAGAAGAAAAGTCTAAGTTTCTTGGGAAGCAGCAGAATTCAGAGATTAAACACACCTAGCAGGTCTGAAGTCTGGGCTCAGAAACTCCTCAGCAGGTTGTTCCCATCCAGCCAGGATGTACTGCTATCTCCCAGTGCCTTTCCTGCAAACTGGAGTGGATTTTCCCCGTTAGACTTGTTGAAAGGGTGTAAGCCCTGCAGGACAATAAATATCTCTGTGCGTAAGTACTTAGGCTACCATAGGAGAGACTCTTTTTAACTGAGAAAAAGTGGTTGTTGTGGATATATCATGAGGTTCAGCAGCAGAAGCCAAAGAAAAAGAGACAGAAGGGCTCTGTGTGCCCTCCCTCCAAAATGAGATCAAGAAGAGCAAGGCCAGTGATGCACTCTCTCCAGACCAGGATTCTTCAGTACTGAAGGCTCAGGGAAACGCCATGCCTTCCATTTGATCTGAATTAACAAGGATCATCTTTTTCCAAAGCTGGATTTATCCTTTCCTCATTGAAAGATCACAAATCAGGATGCTCATTTTGCTCAGTTGGCTCACAGATATGCAAGCACCCTCCTCCTGGCACTCATTGATGAAGTTTATGTCTTAATTGGCATCCCCCAAACCACTCCAGCATGAGGACAGACAACCTGATAAATGCAAGAAACTGCCCTTCCTTCAGTGCCTTTTCCAGTATGCTTCCCTTTCCAGACAGCCTGAGATGTTTTATCACTTTCTCCAAAGGAAAGCGCTGCGGAGTCCCCAAACCTCACAGCAGCAGGGCTCTGTAGATAAGGCAGGGAAAATATTTCACTCGCAAGGAAACTGTGCTCATCTTGCACTAACGTCCCTGTCCTCTGGAATCCAAGGCAATAATTACAGCAATTTGTAGATAATTATTTGTTAATTAAAAACAGGCTTGCTGGGTACAGTTACCAATTTCCTCTGCCGGCTGCATAGGGCTGCACAAGGAGACACTGGGGGATTGTCAGTCGCATAAAATCGTTTGCTTGTTCTGTTGAGAAAAAAAAGTCCCCAGTGGGTCATCTCGCCGCTCTCCCCATATCCTGGCAGGTCTGATTCATTCTTCTAAGACATCCCCAATACAGATTTGTGCCTAGTTTTCCCTTGGTGATTTCCAAGGACGGTGACTGCTGCATTCCTCCACTGGAGCCTGTTTTCTCAGCTAGTTTAATGACCCTTTGCTCACACACTCATTTCCAGACAGTTTTAAGTGAGTAGCTCCTAAAGGAATCGTGACTCCAAGCTGAGGTTGTGAACCTGAAAGAAGCTCACCTCCATCCCACGTTTATGTGAGTAGTAATACGTAAACAGTGAGATGGAGTTACAGCTGAGAACAAACTGAAGCTGCTGTTTTAAACAGTGCTGTTGGGGCAATTATTCTGCACTTGATTGGGCAATCTGGGGTTCGTGGTATCTTCCCAGGCATTGTTTTCAGGCCAGATGTGAGAAGGAGCAATGACAGGATTTCAGTTGTTCCCCACTTAATACTGCAACCACAAGGAACACATCTGGGGATGATGGTCCTCATGCCTTGGGATCATGGCCCTCATGAGTATGAGGATTTTCCATCTTCTGTGTCCTCTGTCTCTGTTTCTGCTGTGGAGCACACCATCTCCTGGTTCCACTACATCCACCAGCCTGCCCCAGGGTCTTCCACAGCTCCAGAACCAGGAGAATTATTTAGTCCTGGAAGCAGGAAAGTCACATTGCTCCTGATCTACTTTTGGATTGAGCCAGACATTCATTTCAGATGCCCCTTCTTCTGTGGCACTGAGGAAACAGCTCATGGAGATCTGAGAGTTGGCTCTGCAGGTTCTACACAAAAACAGTACCAGTAGCATCAGTATAAACCCTCATGGAAAAGGAAACCCATAGGGTAGTATCAGGAGAGGTGAAAGTGAGCAGTGTCCTCCTCCTGGTTGTAGCAGAGCAGCTTGGAGCCATAGTGGCAAGGATGGGACAAAGAAATAACATGGATATTTTCTCTTTATGTGCCCAGAAGCAGATTGTTTCCATCTCCCTTAGCAAAACAATGGCATCAATGAGAACAAACCAGTAATAATGAGGAGGGGAAACAAATTAGGCTGTCAATATCCTCTTCATGGAAAAAATCTCAAGGTTGTTAGTCATACAGGGCTGCTTCGCCCCTCTACTTTTCTCCTATACATGGGCTTTCGTGTTCCTCTCATCACCTTAGCGGCTCAGTGCCTGCACCATGTGCAGAGGAATCACAATTAAGCAAAGTGGCTGGATGTCATAATATATGGGACTACATCTCTGCTTCAGCAGCACAGAAAGCTAACGAAGAGCTGAGATTAAACACTGGGTTAATTAGTACGTTTAATTAGTTCACAGTTATTAAATCCTTTCAGACCCTTAGATAAATCGTTCAAAGTACAAAACATTCCTTGGAAATGCTCTGTGTACTCCCCCCTTCTCTCTCTCCAGGTAGGTGCAGGGTTGGGAAGCTGCAGCCTTCCTCTTGCTGCTTAATGCAGGAGTGGAGTCTCCATCCAAGGCTCAGCGGCCCAGCAGCAGCCCCTGAGACTACCCTTGAATCTGCAAGACTGCCAATTTGCAAATTCACAGTTCTTCTGAGAGGGGATGGGGCAGTGGCCTGCTAACATGGACAACAGTTAGTAGGAAAGGAATATGGTTGGGAAAAAAGCAGGGAGCAACAGTTTCTGAGAGACACGCAGAAATTCAGAGGTTTGCTGTGGACTTAGTCACACAGCAGTGTGTCCCTTTCCATGTCAACTTCCTTTGTGGCTGCTGTAGACAAGTAGGAAGAAGGAGCAGAAATGGGTGGAGGAGCTTCTCACACAGGCTTTGGAGCATTGCCAGTCACTGTGCCAGGCTCCTGTTAGCAGTCTCCCATACTCACAGCACTGAATGTTACCCTGTGATTTCCATGTTCATCCCAACAACCCATGCTACTCCACAGCAGAGAGCTGCTAAGGTCCATGGGGTCAGCTGACCTTCAGAGAGCCCATGGCTGCCAGGGGCTGTTCTCATAAAGGATTTATTTATGGCAGAGAAATCCAGTTTCTGAGATCACCTTGGAGACTTACCCAAAGCATTTATCACTTGGATAATGCGGGGCTCTGAACAACACAGGTGCAATGAGCTCAGGCTCTGGGCAGGCTGGAAAACTGATACCTATGGAGTAAAATCCGTATGCTGTTTTCATCATGGTTCTCTAGGAAACTGATGTTTGGGTCCAACAAAGGAGGTTATGACATTTTTAGCACCAAGCCTTTTTCCCCCCAGTTATTAACAGCTGTGGTGGTGGGCAGGGAATTCAGGTTCTCCTGATGCTGGAGACCTAAATCCATAGGTTGAGAATTAATAGGGGAAAAGGGCTACATTAGCTGGCTTGATTAAGGGAGTTCACTAAGGAGAAAACTAACAGCACAGGATTAAGCTGAGGGATAGTCCTTATTGCACCAGGAAAGATATCCCTGAACAATGACTTACCCAGTACTTGTTTGTGATTCTAGTAATTATAAATTATTAGAAAGCAGAAAGCTAAGGCTGGGAAAACGTACTGTTACTCAGCAAACTTACATTTTGAGAACAAGAATATAGTTTTTTGCGAGATAATGTCTCTCTTTTTCCCTCTGTGCAGTTGCAAAAGAAAGGTATTTAATCCTTCTAAAAATAAGTATGAACGTGTATGCTTCCAGAGTCTACAAAATATGTCTGCATTAAAGCAATGTGGAGACATTTGGGAATGAAGTAGCTAATTTGATACTCATAAGAAACCATAGCCTAGGACTTTGTCTCAGAGAACTGGACTGACCTTTTAGCAACTGATGATAGCTCTGAAATGACTTCTCATCAGTGAAAGCCCAATCTAACATCAGTTAAAATAAATTAAAAGCTATCACCGGCTTCTGCAGACCAGTAAAACCCACTTGAATCCTGGGCACCCAAGGAAATTATCATGGTAAATCTAAATTCTAGTGAAGCCTTACAGGCTTTGAAATATTTCTCTGCAGCCCCATTAAAAATGGGTTTCTACTTATTAATGAATAATTCACTTCTTTTTCCCTCTGATAGTACCACCACGAACCAAGCCAGCACAAAGCCCAACAGTCCAGCCTCCTTTTTGCTCACAACAGATCCAGAGCATGTTTCTGTTGAAAGAACAGTGCAGAGTAAAGGCCTGAGCATAAATATTGCTTCCCCTAAAAATATCTCTTCTGATTTCCTGCTATCCCCATAGAGCTAGGAACAAGTCTTCCCAACACCTTTTCATCTCCCCATTTCCAGTTGCTTACCCTGGGCCATGGTATAATGTAAATTCCAATATGAACAGTGTCTGGAAAGATTAACTTTCCTTTGGGAGCTGGTCTTCATACATGACTTTTTCCATCTCCTCCTGCTCATTTTTGAAGCACTTGATCTTCATTTCAGAAGGATAAAACCTTGTTGCAGAACAAACCAGGTAGCTGAGATAGCCCCACAGCTGTTTCCATGAGAGAAATTTTTGCTGTTTAACTAAAAAAGAGAGAGATGAAGAGTGCTGGCCTGTTCTCCTCAGGAATCACTCCTAGCAACAGCAGGAATGGATATCACACAGACTACTCCTTCGACCCATTTGCAATTGCATCCTTTGTTCCAAATGCATTGCCTTTAACATGACCTCACAAGACACATCTCCCAACCACATTCACCTTCAATCCTCTCTTTCTTCCCTCACTGAAGGACCATCTTAGGAGACAAATTCTGCTTCTACCAGAAACATCTACTGGGAACATTTCACATCTCCTAAACCCATACATTGTACTCATTATTTCTCATCATCCTTTTAAACCTCCCTCTCTGCAGACACCTTGGCAACTGGCGTCCTGCTTCCCAGCCCAGACTGACATTACTGCTCTGATCCACAAAGAGCACCAGTGCTCTCTGGAAAGGTTTTAGAAGGGCTCTGCTCTGCATGGTAAGAAATGAAATCTACATTTATACACAGCCATGACTTTGCCAACACCTGAAACATTTCCAAAACACCCAGTCTATGTACCAGAGAGGAACAGGGCTGTGATTTAGCTTCAACACTGCATCGACCCATGTGGACCTAGTCAAAGAACCTGAGATCTGGGGTCGCCCCTGGGGCTATGGTTTGTGGTTCTGATGTTGCCAAACTGCTGCCAGTGAGGACAGCATCCAGCAGTGAAAAGAAGATGGGCAACTACAGGAACTGAGGCCTACAACCCTGAGGTTATGCTGTTAGATGTGTGGCTAAGGGATCCCTGAGGGCATGAAGACTGGGGGGGATATTTTATCAGCTGAAGGCTGGGTGACCCTCACCATTGCAATAGGTGGAAGAGGGAGTGATGCTCAGGCGTCATGGTTCTTTTCCACCCTTGCACAAGACCCACAGCCTTTGTGATCCCTCTCTTTGTTACTCTTGATATCCCTCATTTACAGACAAAGGGGCAGCCCCACCACTTAGGACAGCAGGAACAGAAGATTTGACTACGGGCTTACCTCCACTTCCCCTAAAAGTATAATGATACCATTTGGTCTTTATAGAGAATGATATTCAGCTGGATGGGAACAGTTCAAGTCCAGTCCAAAAACATGTGAGGCCAGATTTTACTGTGTTATGCCCTTGTCTTCAATTACTCAAAGGTGGTCCTGGAGCAGATGGGTCTGAGGGGAAGGACCTTACCCCTTTCCTGGTGTGTTTAGACATTTTCACTGGTGCTACCCTCTAATACTTCCTTAAATTAATTGTTTATTTGGCCTGAAGAGGGTTTTATGAGTCAAATAACCCTGAAAAAAATATTCTGGGCAGTGTGGCAGAACAGGAGAAAAAACCTATAGCTGAGAGCAGTAATAAATGCACCATCTGTGACCAGGCACAGAGAACATGTAACATGCACTGAGCACTCATTACATACACGTTTAATTCTCACATTAAGCCAGGAGTTCCCTGAACAACAGAGCTCTAATTTCCTATCAATTTACATCCTGTATCTCTGCCTGGCACTGCAGCAGTACCAACTCTTTCCTGCACTGTGATTCTCTAAGAAACAACATCACAGCAGTGTAGCAACATATAGCAAAGCTCAGTGCTGGCCCTTACAGGAGGGAATGGCGATTTGCATTAAAATAAAACTAATTTTGCCCACTCAGGAGCACAAAGACATGCGTGCCCCTGTGTTTCCATCCAGCACTGAGGCAGTAACGCCTGTGTGTCCAGGCAGTCTGCATGATTCCATGCAGTGGTACAGAGGACAGATACTGGAAAAGCTGCCCTCAATGCCTGAGGATGTGCTTCCATCCCTCCCTCTACCTACCCTCCCTGTACCCCACCCCTGAGGTCTCCTGTCCTACCTCTCAATGTCTTTCTCATCCACCTGGTTATGTCTGTGCCCCTGCCCTGCAGCTCTAATTCCTCAGGATGGCAGGTCAGAGCTCAGGTCAAGACTGAGCCGGGGGTGGGGCCATCAGCTAACTTGGAGCAAAAGCAGAGGTCAAGGAAGACCCTGGCAAGCAGCTTTGGACTTTCAGGACAAGAAGCTTTTCATGCACAGATGAAAAGAATCACATGGAAAAGTCTGAAACCAGGCATCTACAAAGCTTTCCTCTCTCCTTCCCATGAGCCCTGCTTGTTTCTTCTAAATGCAGTCTCTGGCCAGCAATTCCTTTTTTATCTGGGACTTTACAGCAAGGTAGGGATTTGTCTCCCAGCAAGCAGTGTCACTACCAAAGCTGCCTCCCAGCACCTCCTGGCCTGTGGCATCCCACTGCTGCTCTCTTGTGTCACCCACAGTGCTCCAATGATCAAAGCACAGCAATGAGGCAACCTCTGACCACAAGCATAGCAGGCTTGTTCAGCTGCTGCCTTCCTGCAGTGATGCTGCAGAAAAGGGACAGGCACAAATCAAGCAAGTAGAGCAGCAAAGACTGGGCTGTATGGGGAAGTAGCACTGACTTTACACATTTCATAGAATCACAGGATGTCTTGGGTTGGAAGGGACATTTAAATATCAACTAATTTCAACAGTCCTGCCATGGGCAGGGGATCCTTCCATTAGACCAAGTCGATCTAAGCCCCATTCAACCTGGCTTTGAACACTTCTAAGGCTGAGGCAGCCACAGCTTCTCTGGGCAACATCTTCCAGAGCCTCACCACCTTCACAGTAGAGGATTTCTTCCTCATGTGCAATCTAAATCTACACTCTTTCATTTTAAAACCATTGTCCCTTTTCTTGGCACTAAAGGTTTCTCTGTCTTTCTTATAAGCCCTCTTATAAGTTTGGAGGGCTGCAGTAAGGAAGAAGCCTTCTTTTCTCCAGGCTGAGCAGCCTCAATTGTCTCAGCCCATTTCCATAGCAAAGGTGTTCCAGCTCTCTGATCATCTTTGTGGCCTCCTTTGTACTCAGTCCAATAGGTCCATATGTTTCCAGTGGTGATGACCCCAGAGCTGGATGCTGCAGGTGGGGTCTCACAAGAACAGGAGGCAGAATCCCCTCCCTCGCCCTGCTGGCCCCACTGCTTTTGATGCAGCTCAGGATACAATTTGCTTTCTGGGTTGCAAGTGCACGTTGCTGGGTCATGTCCAATTTTAAGCCCACCTCTATGGCCAAGACATTCCCTGCAGGGCTGGAGACCCTGATGGCTGCTCCTCACCATCCACCCAGAGGAACTGGAAGGACAGAGGGGCATAAGGCTCAAAAATAAACAGGAGAAAAGGTTGATTGGTCAGCAAGGTTTGCAGAGCAGATCCAAGTCTTGCACGTCTTACAAGGAAAGGTGAGGAATGTCGAAGGGCCGTGGTCCCTAAGAGAAGCCTAGGGGGTCAAGAGAGCTGCTGAAGGTCCCTGAGAACCACTGCACGNACGCGGTCAGAGTGCAGGTGTGTGCCCGGGGCGTGCCCGGCAATGGCCCGGCCCGCAGCCTGGGCGGACGGGAGGGCCTGCGGGGACGTGGCCCACGCCCGTGCTGCAGGGAGGGAAGCGTGGGAGCCCTGCAGAACGTTTTGCTGAACTCCCACAACTTCTCTGAGGTCGTGCAGAGCCTCTCCGTGTGTTCTCCCGCTGTGCGGGCTCCGTTCGCTGTTGTCGCAGCCAGCGGAACTTTGGAGTCACTCGGCACGTGCAGAGGAGCGTTGTCACTGTGATGGGTTGTCCTGAGTGTGCTCTCCGCCGCGTTGGCTTTATCACCTGTTCTGTTCCGGAGACCGAGCCTGTGTGCTGTTGTTTTTAAAGTTTTTTTCCATAGGTCTTGTGCCACGTACATCCAGGTTTAGAGCAGTGTCAGTAGAACCATCGGTAACACTTGTATTTGGCTCCTCTTGTGAACCAAGATAGCCATTTTAGCTATGGAGCACTTTTCCTTGGCATAGGATTGTGCGTTCCCCTGTTTTTTAGTGTTTCCAGCTGGCAGAGTGGTGGTTGCACACACAGAGAGTCCCTGTTTCAGTGCAGAACTGTGCAATTTTCAGTATTTCTGGATGAATGTGAAAAGGGCTGGGGTACTTGGTGACAATTTTAAACAAAACTGAAAGAGGATAGATTTAGATTTATAAGAAAGAAATTTCTCACTGTGAGGATGGTGAGGCACTGGCACAGGTTGCCTAGAGAAGATGTAGCTGCTCCATCCCTGGAGGTGTTCAAGGCCAGGATGGGACTTGGAGAAACCCAGTCTAGTGGAAGGTGTCCCTGCCCATGGCAGTGTGGTTAGGACNCCCCAGACCGCGCTGCCGTTCCAGAGATCAGTAGGATCCCCTCCCCCCGCCACGGGGATCCCTTGTGTCCCAACATGAGATCCCTCTCGTGGCCACGGAGCATCCTTCCCCCTATTCGTGAAGATCCCATCCCCATGTGTCCCGTTGGGAGCCAACACCCCACAGAAGGAACTACACTTCCCAGAGCCGCTTGCGCCTGGTGGCGGAAAGGTGGGCTGTGTGGTGTATTCTGTTCTGATTGGCTGGCGGGAGGCACTCCGAGTCGCCANCATGGGTTGTCCTGAGTGTGCTCTCCGACGCGTTGGCTTTATCACCTGTTCTGTTCCGGAGAGCGAGCCTGTGTGCTGTTGTTTTTAAAGTTTTTTTCCATAGGTCTTGTGCCACGTACATCCAGGTTTAGAGCAGTGTCAGTAGAACCATCGGTAACACTTGTATTTGGCTCCTCTTGTGAACCAAGATAGCCATTTTAGCTATGGAGCACTTTTCCTTGGCATAGGATTGTGCGTTCCCCTGTTTTTTAGTGTTTCCAGCTGGCAGAGTGGTGGTTGCACACACAGAGTCCCTGTTTCAATGCAGAGCTGTGCAGTTTTCAGTATTTCTGGATGAATGTGAAAAGGGCTGGGGTACTTGGTGACAATTTTAAACAAAACTGAAAGAGGATAGATTTAGATTTATAAGAAAGAAATTTCTCACTGTGAGGATGGTGAGGCACTGGCACAGGTTGCCTAGAGAAGATGTAGCTGCTCCATCCCTGGAGGTGTTCAAGGCCAGGATGGGACTTGGAGAAACCCAGTCTAGTGGAAGGTGTCCCTGCCCATGGCAGTGTGGTTAGGACTGGATAACCTTTAAGGTCCCTTCCAGTTCAGGCCTTTCTGTGATTCTACTGACCCAAAAAACAGTTTGTAGCATGCTGGTATTCCTGCTCACACATAGGTGAAGCCTGATAGAGTAAGAAGCTCATCTAGGGCAGGTTCTTTTCAGATGTAGTTTGATGAATAATGCAAGCTAGAATAAACTGATGTTAAAATTTGCAGTACTGCCATTCCTTCCCCTTCCCTGTCCTCCAGACCGTTGCTGCTTTGCTCTTGCCCTGTGCTGGCAAAATGTGGGGGCTTTGTATTAAAATGGGCTAAAAATCTGGTCTGGCTTAAATCCAACCTTATAATGGCCAGGTTGTTGGAATGTGCAGTCTAGTTGTTACAGCCAGGATTGTCACTTTTATTGCACATTCATTCTGGTAAGGTGTGAAGTGATCAAAACATTGCTGCTGCAGCCTCTCCTGCTCCAATATAAACCTGTGGATATGCTCTTATTTCCTCTTGCATGATGCAAGACTCCTACTCTTATTTAATAGATCCCAGAACAGCTTGATGAGGTGGCAAAAAAAGCTCTTGAGAATGATTCTTTGCGCTTTTTTTGGTGTGTTTTGTTAAGGAGCGTTTGGGGAAGGAAGCTGAGAAAAACATCTGCCATTATACATTAACTGTGCATTCAGTATAACGTACATTGTGTCTTCCGGGGGTTTGCTGGAATACAGAGGATAAGCACAACAGCTTCAGGCATGTTAGTGCATGAAATACCTTTTACTTTAACCATACAAATATGAGGATGCCCAGGTGATCTTGTTTCTTGCATTAGTTCTTCCTTCAGGTGGAACACTCTGCAGGGGTGGTGTGCTCTGTCTGACTCACTAGGTTCATGTCTTTAAAATCTTCCATGGTTCTTACATGGAGCATGGAAAGCATGTTATACAAGCCTATGTAATGCTTTGCCTGTGTTGGTAGTCTTGGTAGTTAGTTGTCTGTTGGTTCTTAAAACTACAACAGGCTTTACATCTGGTGCTGTTTAATTCGTGGTTTGTTCTGTCTGGGTGACAGAAGTAGGTGGATTTGCACTGGATTGTCTGGTATAAAATCCCTAAAGCACTTGCACAGTTTGAAGTTATTGGGACTATTTGGTTCCTTCCAGTTAAGAAAAAGATGAAACTGGTTGGAAAAGAGGCAGTTTGGTTGTTTATTCAGCACTGGTTTTGGTTGTTCTCTACAATATTGTTAAAAGATGAGCTGGAAGGCCCCCAGCAGATAATTTTGCTTTGAAGACCAGCTTTGTCTCAACTCTGAGCTGAGGAAACAACTATGGGAGTTTTATTTTGGATGCTATTACTATTGCTTGCTGCTTTGGTACTGACTTAACATTTTCCTTAAAAAAGTAACTAAAATATGTATGTCATTAAAAAACTCAAATTAAGACATTAGCCTGTGCTGTACATGCTCAGTTCTACTGTTTTGCTGTTACAAAGAATTTGGGTATTATTAGTTTAATTCTTTTCATGAAACTGGACAAAGTATTTCAAAATTTTTTTTCTTAATATCTTCTTTTTTCCCATGGGCTCAGTGAAGCAGTCTTGATTTTGAGATTAAAGGAGAAACGTCTAAGGCAATAATTTTTATTTTTGTTTTCCATGAGTACGTTGTTTTTCATGTGAATCTATTGGCTGCACTGTTTTAGCAGTCCAGCATTTTAGGGCTCATAAACCACTAGTGCACAGATTTGAACGATTGTATCCCTGCAGAAACGTTCGAACAACAAAACTGAAAACCATCAGAATGGTTTTTAGTGTATTGTAATGAAGAATGGTGCGTTACTGGTCTCTCATGTTTTAGTAAGAACAGTTTTCAAGGGACACCACTGATAGAAATATGTACTTTGCCAAAACACTTTATATCTTCAGAGCACTTCGTTGCTTTCTGTATTCTCAGCTCCCCGAAGATGCAGGTACATCTTATTAATCCTTGCTGTTTTCAGGAAGAGGCTCTGCCTCAGAGGGATGTCTCTGCCTGAGGTTTTGTTTCTTTCTGCTTTGAAGTCAAAAGAAAAAATGACGCTAACTTTTTTTCTCTTTTTGTTTATTATTATTATTATTTTGCCTCTAAAGAAACAGTTACTTTGATTTCAGTAAGAACTGAAATAGGCCTGAAGTAGTGTGTCCAGTTCAGCTGGAAGAAGAGCATGAGCACACAGTGTTCCTGCCAAAAAATAACAAATCTCTTTTTCTTTTACCTCCAGGGCTGGGTCCGCTCTGTCCGATCCCAGAAAGAAGTTCTGTTCCTGCACATAAATGATGGGAGTTCTCTGGAAAGCCTCCAGGTGGTTGCTGATCCCAGCCTGGAAAAGAGGTAGGTCCATTTGAAATTACTGGAGAAATGTATGTGCTGAGCAGTGCTTGGGGGGATCTGCTTAGGCTTCTTTCCCTGTGCCAGGGACTCACCAACTGCGTTTGTCCCAGCCAAGAGCCCCGTCTTATAAAAACCTGTCACTTTTCTCCCTACTTGTCCAACATTCCTGCCTTGCCCTAAATTCTTCTATAGCTTTGTGAATCTCTTCCCATTCCCACCTCTGCATTTAACAATTTTTCATTTCATCAGTTAAGCTCTATGGCTACACCATCTCTTATGGTCTTAAGTAGTCCAGCTAAATTGACAGGAATCTCTCTTCTGAATGGAGTTGTATCAGCACCTAGTTAAGCTGGGTTTTTTTTTCTTGGTTTCTTAGGGACCTGACTTTTGGAAGTGCAGTGGAAGTGCAAGGGAAGCTTGTCAAAAGTCCTCATAGGATGCAAAACATGGAGCTGCAAGCTGAAACTATTCGTGTGGTGGGACCTTGTGATAGTTGGGTATGTCACTGTAGCAGGAGGGGTAGGACTGCCTCCTGGAAATCAATTTTTAAAGGTCCAAGTATACAGCAAAGCATGTTTGAAACTGTATTTTCTTTAAGTCTGGGTGGTCCTGCAGACTTTGATTTGTCAGCAGTGTCTGTAGGGCGCATCAAAGGAGAAACAGGGAATCACTATGAAGGCTTGTGTCCGGGGCAGAGCCATTTCTTCATGGAAAGGGTGCACAGGCTGACAGTTAAGAGTTTGCCTTTGTCCCACCCTGAAGCACTTAGCTGTGTAGGTGGCTTACCTGGTAAGTCTGGCTTGGATATGAATTGGAGAAACAGTGGAACTGGCAAGACACTCCAGGTTGTGCAGCTGGAAGAACCATGTCTGCCAGAGGCACTTTCATAACCAGCTTGCTGTTGCAAGGGGAACAGCTGGGTTTCAGTGGGGCTCAACATCCAAAAGGTGGAGCATTTTAGAGTGCTAATATCTCTTGTGTTCATGGCTCTTGCTCTGCTGTAAGCATTGTAAAATACACAAAATAACCAGAAAAGATAGGCAAAACCATCTAGTTTTGTGCTCTGTAATGGTGATTGAGTTTTAGCAGGGGGAGATGGCATTCCATGAATAGCAGTAAAACTGCATGGACTCCCAAGTTCTCATCCTCTTTCTTTGATTTCCTTGTTGTTTTCAGTCATTTCCCCTGAAGATGAAGGAGAGGCACCCACTGGAGTATGTCCGACAGTTCCCTCACCTGCGATGCAGGAGCAGCACCCTGGGCGCCCTCCTGCGCATCCGCAGTGAAGCCACTGCAGGCATCCACTCCTTCTTCCAGGTAGTCCCTGCTGAGCCTCACGTGTAGAACACCCAGGCTGGCTTTATGGGAGCAGGTTAGGAGGGAAGGAGCATGACATCTTGCCTGCAGGGTATGGATTTTGCACACAGTGGTTTTCTTTCCAGGCCTGGGCTTGGCTGGGCCTTGGCCAGACTGTTGCTTATGATCAGGTTAGTGCATCTGTGGGCTGTCAGTGTCTTTCCACCCATTTCCTGTTATTTATCCCTTTCACAGAGTTGCAGTGCAATTGCCTGTGAGTGTGTGGTCTATGGAACACAACATAATATGGGTTTGTTTAACCCATCCTCTGCAGTGACCTTATGGTCCTTGGACAGAAACCTCCTCCCACATGGAAAAATCTGTGATACAGGAACACAGAGAAACTGACTCAGAGCTTCATGTTATTCTCAGTTCTTGCCTCTTACTGCAGTACAAGTCTGTGTGGATGCTCTTGGCTGACATGAGGAGGCTCCTGTTCTGATGCATTTAATGAGTGGGAGCCACCTGTGTTTTCTGAATGTGTCACTCTTAAGCTGTGGGCACAGCACAAGTTTTGCACATGCAGAGGGGGCAGTGAATTGGTTCTGATGCCAGATGTCACATGTGTGACAAGAGACCATGTGTGACAAGAAAAAGAAAGGTAGCGAGTCCTCTAGCACACTTGAGCTTTTCTTTAAAGCTGTTCCTGGAAATAAACATGTTTTAGTTTAGATAAGCTGGCTTTAGGTAGAGTAGAATCATATTCAGAGCTTTCCGATGACAAAATTAATATGTAATAATTAGTGTGCCCCAAGGAACAGGTTAGAAATGCTGAGATGAATTTCTGGTCCCAGGTTTGCTGGTCTTTGTTTGCCTGCAGTGGTAAAGAAGGTTTGCTTGCTCTAAGAACTGTCTGTGTGGAATTGCATGGCATTTGGATGGCTTTTGTGAGTTTTGTTGGGGTGCTGGGGGATTGGTTTGTGGGGTTTTTTTAAGAGAAATCCCGTCTCAGGTAAAGCTGTTGATTTCAGGGTTGTGCCTGCTCCTAGGACAGAAGGCAGCTCTGTTGGGAATCAGTCTGTGCCGGTGTGGAGCCACTAGATGGCATTGCCTACAACGGTTTGTGCTTCCACACCTGGACACCGAAGGCAGCCGAGATACAAAACCGTCTTTTTCAGGCTTTGCTTCTCCAAATCAACTTCTGCTCAGGCTCTGACATACCTTCCTTTTATAGTGCTCAGGAGCAAAGCTCCATTAAAAAATAGAATCTATCATCGATTTAGCAGCAGCAGCTACACTAAAGTTATTTTGAAAGGAATAAGGAAGATTTGGTGCCAGACCTGATATTTACAAATGCTTGTGTGAGGACTCTCCTAGGGCCAGGAATGTCTGTGATTTTATTCTATTTCTAATGGAAAGAAGTCTTAAAATTGCCACTTGCATCATCCCAAGAATGTTGCAATTTCCAGTTTGAAAATGTCAGAGGATACCATAGCTTCAAAGTATAACTTGAGCATTTTCACTTGGCCAAGCTGTAAGGAGCTTAATGGTGGAAGAAGATAAGAGGAACTCTTTCAAGACACAAAACTATCAAGACTCTCTGTAACTTTAAAAACCTCTTTTTTCAGCCTGTTCATTTCCAGGATGAATGACTAGTGCCAAGTGCCTTTGGTTTGGATGTTGAAAGCTAAAATGTCCTCTCTAAATCTTCTCCTGAGAATTGTGGTCCATGTGGGATAGGAACATTGTTCCTAGGCACAGTAAGATAGTTGTATTGTGAATGGCAACTTCCATTCTGCACATTAAGTTCCAGGTTTGTGAGAGCCAGTAATGCAGCTTGAATTATTTTAGAAGCTTTTATAAGGGCAATTATCCAGGAGGTTTTTAGGGGGTTCTCTTTTTTCAAATCTGTGCAGTCTGCATTACTTTCCAAAGCATGAGAGGGATCTTCTGTGTGAAGTGTGCTTCTTTACAGCAACTGCTACCACTGTATGAGGAATTTAGACATTTTTCAAACATCTCCTATAGAGGTGGGAGGCCATGTAACCAGGGCTCTGAATATTCAGGGAACTGTGTCAGAGGCCTACATTTTGTACTTCCTTCTCCAGACAAAGCAAGTAGTTCTGTATCCAAACCTTCCTTCGGTGTAGTAACTGGATCCCAGTGAGGAGCCAAGGTCTTTGCACCTGTAACCAAGGTAGCCTAGAGCTGGCTGCAGGGACTTTGCTCCCTCTTGGTTTGTTGCTGTACTCCCACAAAATGCATTGCATGTCCATATGAGGGTTTTGTTCCAAATTAATTTTAGTTTGATTCTCAGAGTGGGCAGTAAATACTACCCCTGTCTTCTTAGCCCCTTAATGAGCTGGTGATAAGGGCCAGGACCTCTCATGTGACTGAATTGTGTTATTCTGGTAAAAGCTGTGAAGCTAAGATGTATCCATCCACTGAATATGGGGTTGCAGCTGTTTTAAAAGCCTATGGCTGCACTGCAGAGAAATCCAGGGAACAGGGACTCTTTCTTCATTCAGTCTTACTGGTTTCAGAGGCTTCTGCTGGATTTATGAACTATTACATGAATGTGTAATTCTGCAGATACCTACAACATAACCAAACCAGAGTATACCCTCTCTCTTAAAATCAGTTTGACCTCAGTATCTTAGAAGATGCAGTGTAGGACTGACACTTTATTGGTGGTTGGGTATTTTTAAGGTCTCTTTCATCCAGTGTGTGATTTCTGTCATCCAACACATTTGATCACTTCTCTTAATGTAGCACACAAAGAGTGTCCTTTGCCTAACCACAGCCTTCCAAAAAGCTGAAAGAAACAAAGTGGTGAGGTCATGGGGTGAATTTGATCGAAACTGCCCAAAAATATATAAATGCTGGAGGAAGTGAGAAGAAAGGGGAATGGTGTGGAAACAGGCCATTGCAAAAAAACTCATACTAATGACATAAATCTCTTTTGGTTATGAAACCTGGAGGAAAATGCACAGGTAGTAAACACTGATTTGTAAATCATGGTAGCATTTAGTTTGTCATCTGTCCCTCCCTTTAAGGCAGAAGCTGCCCAAAAGACTGCATGTGCTGTTCTGGCTGGGGGATAATGGCCTAGTTACGTGTGCTGGTTGATGTCATCCTTCAGGGTGACGTTTGGTATCTTTAGCTCGTTAACTTTGCTGTTCTCTCTGTTCCAGGATAATGGATATGTGCACATTCATACCCCCATAATTACATCCAATGATTGTGAAGGTGCTGGGGAACTCTTTCAATTTGAAGTAAGTTGGGTTGCATAAAGTTTGTTTTGGGTTTTTTGTTGTTGTTTTTGTTTCTTTTTTGTGCAAAGCAATTATTGTGTTATTAAAGGTGAGAGGAAATGTTTATCTTTATAAAACCCTTTTATGTACTTCCATGATTTTTTTTAAATATAGCAATCCTTTGCTTCAACTAATAATTTAGACAATTAAACAGATACATTATCTTTTATTTTTTGCTATTTTGTGCATTAATCAGCATCTTTTGTTCTAATGAGGTTGTTCTATCCCTGGTGCTGTGGAAAAATTTACAAAGAATAACAGATGGAGGTGAAACATCTTGGTAAACAGAATGATGTGATCATAAAAGCCCAAGAGATGGGATGGGTCATTCAGGAAAGACTACTACACTCGAGTACTTCTTAGCTTTGAAACAAAGAATATAATTAATCATGAGATAATCCTTAAAAAAAAAAAAAGTCATCAATACCTAAAACTCCTTTTCACCAGTGTGAACATACAGGTTCCTCCCTACAAGCTACTCCTGTTGTGTGTGAGAATTCTCCCCCAATACTGTCAAGCGTCCCCATAACCACCAAATTATTGCCACAATCTATCATTCATAAGAGTACTTCACATCATGGGTCAGAGCCTCCTGTGAAACTGAAACACAGCCATAACCACCAAGATCTTCCCCATAGATTTCTCATGATTGCTGAACCCACAGTCATTAATCATACAGAATTCCATCTGCATTTTATACTTCTGTATCTGAAATTCACTCTTTTGTCTCAAACAACGCCATCCATTGCCCCTTAAGTATATTAACTCCAGCTTTGCTGGTGATTCATTTGTAAGCAAAAGAAAAATTGTTGAGGTAGCAGTTACTTGCTGTGGGATCGTGTCTTCCACTCTGCACAGCCTCGTGATAAAAAAAGCTTCTCTACTTGTTCTCCAGGATCTCAAGGTCTAACCTGTGCTACCAGTGGTTCCCTTCCAGACCAGTACGTGTGGCTCAGCTTTTTGCTTGTTGGGACAATAGAGCTGATTAGCTAAACTAAATTGTTCCTGTTTAATTGAGATGCCTTAATGCTACCCAAGGTTCACTCCAGGCTGTTACATGCAAATTAAGACGTGAAAACAAGTGACACTTAATGATGGAAACATTATGCAGTTTGCAGCTGTACAGTGTATTGCGTCTTCGGTACAAATTGTATCCACTTGAAAGCTGTAGAGGATGCAGGACTACAGCGTAGGTGGCTGGTAGTGACAGAAGCCCTGATGCAAATATTGAATGAGGTGCTAAATTGTGAGACTGAAACTTGTATAAACTGGATCTTATCAAAATGCATGGTTCAAGGCAGATATTTTACTCCTCTCCAGTGGGATTGCTGAGGTGTGAATAATACCTGTCTTGGAGAAATGTAACTGTGGCTGTGCTTGAAGGGTGTCCTCTAAGTGCCAAGTCAGACCCCATTAAATGGTCTGTGCCATAAAGGAAGAGCTTCACAAACTCACTTGTTGCTGGGAAGAGGGAAGTTCTCTCTGATTTCCTGTTTCTTCTTTGAGTACAACTTCATTGTCTGGCCTCGTTTAGGACTTAGTTTTGTTTCTGCAAAGCCCTGTTCACAACTGGTCCTGGCTAGCAGAGATCTAAGACTGCCTGCTATCTGCTGGTATCACTTCACTCACTGGAGCAGTGACACTGTTTTTTGACAGTGAAGACGTGGGGAAAATTAATCCTGCCTTGGGCTGTGCATGTTATGCTGTCAGGCACAAAATAAGAGTGACAGAAGGGTGTCAGACATAATAATAAGGGTGTGGTATTTGCAGCAAAGCCCAGAATCTTCGTGTGCTTTTAACCAAACCAGCTATCAAGACATTCTGGTCTGCTATATTCAGTCACTTTTTAAACTAGCCTTTAATTCACTGTTTGAACAGGACAAGGGAGAATATAAATTCATGTTCCTCTTGTATTTGAGGAGGAGCTAAGATTTCTGGTGATGGGAATTGATGAAAACAACCTTCAACTTAGATTCTTCAGGTTCAAAAAATATTTAAATCCTGTTCCTTAAGTTTTAAGACCTGTGTTCTAGCTGCAACCAGAATTGGTGTCCTATTGCTCCTGAATTTATAGTAGTTACAATACTGTTACAATCTACTGTTAGCAGGTTGGGTTTTTTCTGCCTTTCTGGTTTGGATGGTTTTTTTACCTCCTTTGGGCAGTGTGTAGAACTAATAGTGTCACCAGTTTAGCAGACCTGCTGCAGGTGGAGTAAGTTGAAAACTTTAGTTGAATAGCCTTTAGGACTCAAGTAGAGGCTGCTTTTGCACCCACTGTGAACGATTGCCTTTAAATAGCTGTTTTCTTGTACTGGCACAATTTTAATCCCTTGGCTAACGTCTGGTGGCTGCTCAGGCCTGTGCATCCTTTTGAGGTGAGGGAAAGTGAAGAGAGTAGGAATATGTTTTTACATGTGAATTGAAGAGATGGGGAAAAATGTCTCTGAAGTTAGAATGAAAAGGCTTTTTGAAATACGGTCTTTGATTCCTAAAGCTCTTAATCCTGTAGGATTTGTGTTTGTTTATATGTTCAGCTTCCTCATTATCTTTGTTTGGTTTTGGATGTACTGATTAGTCTGCACATCTTTGGTTGGGATGCTCTCATATTAGGACTTGGGGTGGGAGAGAATCCATATTCCCTCTCTGCTAGGCAAATCAACTAAATATTTTCAAAATGAAGTACTGTAATGATGAAAAGAGTGCTGTAAGCAGAGGACATTTTAAAGAATAAATAAGTCACAAGATGGTAACAACTGCAGAGGAATCTTCTTCATGTGGAAAGTGTAGGTTTGAGGACAAACTGCCAGAAGTGTGAGGATGACTAGGCAGACCCTAACCCACAGGGTGAACATCAGCACCACCAGCTTGTGGCTTTCTGCACTGTTGACAGTGTCTTCCTGTGGTGGGAGCATGTAGGGGAGAAAACATCTTGTTTATTCTTCTTTCTTTAAAGTAAATATGTTGAAAATACTAGAAGAGCTTTGACTGTTGAAAGCAGTGTTTTAGTATCATCCAAAGCAGGATGAGGTAATTCTTGAAATAGGGAGAATGCAGATCAGCAGGGGCAGATAGCCCTTACTGTATTTTAATCTGAAAATAATTTCCCTATACTAGTAGTTTTAGCACCTCCACTTTAGCACAGATTCTTTCTTTCTTTTTTTTTCCCCCTTTTTTTTTTTCCCCCCCTTATTTTTTTCTTTTATTTCTTCTGGAGCCTAAAATTCTTAGCAGCTTTGTATGTTGCAAGGAGCTTTACCCAGTCCTCTTCTGTGGCTGCATCCTAGGAAATCTGCCTTACTTTTATCGTTGTGACCCAGCTGCGTGTCTGTTCCCTGCTATTTTCTGTAGCCTCCCACTCTGTCTGCAGTGTTGAAAATTCCCTGCTTTCTGAGTCTCTTGCTCTCTTTTCCACTTTGCTCCCTGGAAAATTTTCTTTGTATGGCCACTCTCAGCTGCTGTGGAGAAGGTGGAGTCTTCTCTGTGCTCACTAAGAGCCTGCGTGGCCCAGGACACTCCAGCTGGTTCAGTGTGGGTCTCCACAACCACTTTCCCTGTTGCCCAGCTGCAGGCTTTTAAGACAACTCAGCATTCAGTGAGTTCCAAAGCATAACAGCTGTATGATGCATTCACAGCTCCTTAAAGTAGATCTCGCGTGCAGTTGCCTGTGGCTGTATTGCTTCCTGGGACCACTCTCTACATGTAGAGTGATGCACTCTACCTGATGGCTCCAGCAGAGGTAACATGTGCTCAGTGTAAGGCTTGTCTCTTCCCACACACGCATCTCATGGCACCTGGGTGGTGTTTGGCTCAACCCAGGGTCTGGTTCAGGCCATTTCATTACTTGAAAGGATATTTAACCTGAAGAACCATCCAGGTATAGTTTTTGTCTAAAATGCATCTGGAGATTGTATGGTGTTGGACTTCAGGGGTTTTTTTTTACCCCTTGCTCACAGGAGTGAATATCAAAGTTTTTAGGTTCTTGAAGGTGCAAATTAATGGCTGTGCCAGCTGTGGCACCAGCAATATGTACCTGCTGCTGAAGATGCAGAAACTTACTCCTATCATCCCTTTGGTACTACTGAAAAATATCCTTGTCAGCACCGAAGAAAGCTGAGATCTGCTGGGGAGAATCACAGTTAAACACAACAGTGTTGGTGTCTGTAAGGTATTTTCCCTTTTAGAGATGTGTGATGATCTGGGAGGCAGCCAGTTCCTGGGTGACAGGTACTTCAGAGATGTGCTCTGCAGGGTTCAGGGTAAGCTGGACCTGAGCTGAGGGATGGCTTGCGTTTTCATGTTCTAGCTCTCCCGGTTTCTGCTCATTTCTACCTGATTCATATCCGCCTGTTCAGTCCGTATTTATGAGATGTTATGCATTCCAGTACATATTCATGAGATGTGTGTCTCAGCAGAACCAGCTGGTATTGCTCAGAGCAAGTCCAGCTGATCAGAATTAGGACTGGAATTGCGAAGAGGACTTCTTGGAAATTTGGGATTTTGCAGGGGTTGTCTAAAAAGGAAAATCCAATCATGTTTATAATGGGGTGTCACAGAGGGCAAATCTGGATTAAAGATGTGTTTCTGGGAAGCTGCAGCAGCGTGGTGGTGTGGGCCTGGGCTAGAGCAACAGCTATGAGCTTTTCAAGTCTTCTCTGATCCCTTCATGCTTTTGGCTTGCATAGAGTGTAAGACAGAATCAAACGGTTTGTACTCTCCTAAAGCTAATTGCCTCAAGGAGAAGTTAACACAAGACTGACATCAAAGGGAATCATTTTAAATTAAATCATTAGACATTTGAGGAGATGGAGAACAAAACAGGTACTAAATCCAGTTGTTCTTGTATTTAGAAGGAGAATAAAATGCCTTTGAAGTTGACGTCAAATACTACTGTGTTTATAGCACATTTACTCTGAGAGACACCAAGATGTTTCATACAGATTCCCTCTCCCTTTTCCCCCATTGTAATTTAGGTAGTTTTTGACTCTGGGATGGAAAGAGCTTGAAAGGAAACCCATAGTTCCCCTCCTAATCTTTTATCAAGTTTGTGTTTTGGGCTTGGGAATTGGGAAAAGTGTCCATCTAGTTTAAGTAAAAGCACCACAGTGCTGTTGCTTGGTTTGCTAGTCATGGGCATGAATACCAATCTCTGTCAGCAGTGAAGGGATAGTGTCCCCTACCATTTGCTTGTCTTGTACCAGTGGCTGTGGTTTCTTATACTAAAGAAGCCATCCTGATCTGGGGCACGGGTGCTTGGGAGTATTGGCCTGTGCTCGAATGTGTAAAGTGGAGGAATCACCTCCAGTGGATTAGCTGATACTTGTACCTGTGAAATGTGCAGCTGCTAATTATGGAATTTCCCCTTGCTGAAAGTGTCCCTTCTGAACAAAAAGGGAGGCATTTAATTTTTCTTGCATAGGAAAGTTTTCCGCATGAGCTGTGTTGCAGCTCACAATACCCATTGTATCAAGTATTGTGCCTTAGGATGAGGGAGAGCAAGTGGGCAGCTGTGGAGAGGGGAAGAGATCAGATGGTGATGGAGGCAATAAAATTTTATCTAAATATTGCTGTGTTTACTCTTCACCTTCTGTCAGAAGCCATTCAGGAGCTGCTCACAATGCATACAGACAGAGAGATCTTGGGATCTCTCAGTGACCTCTTGAACAAGCTGCAGATTTTCAGAAGCCCAGTTGAGTTGTTGATTGTCTCACTTTCTCCAGTCATTTACTGTGTTTCTATTTGCCTTATGTCTCTCTGAGATCACATCTAATTTGGAGAATGAAAAATGACACACAGTCGTTATAAATAAACCATGCCCCAGCCCCTGGAGACAGCTATATCCTTTTTGTGGATTTGGGGGGAAGCATTGAGATTTTGTGGCTGATTTTGTGTTCTTTTCTTGCTTCCAGTTTCTCTCTTTCTCATTGTTTAGAAGTTGCATCCTACAGGATTAGGTGGGTTTTTTCTCTAGTGAAACAAGGAATGTCACTGAACTAAGCTTGCAGGGAAAGAGAAATCAGAAACCAAGGCTCTTCTCTTTAGTGTTCTGGCCATAGTTCTGGGGCTGCAGCATGTGAATGTCTGATGTTTATTAATATCCTTATTGTTTTTGAGCAAATGCTCTGGGTTTATTTGATGAAGATAGTAGGGGCCTGCTTCTGCATCCTTGGAGTTTGGTGTTTGGTTTTTTTAGAATCACAAAACCTCTGAAACAAAGGAAGCAGTCCTGGGGTTACAGCCACTAATTGTCATATTTTCATTGATCTCTGTGAAACAAGGCAAGCTTGCTCTTTTCTTCAGTGTGATGCTGTGAAGAGATAAAACTGCCTTGTGATCTGAACTTTTTAGAAGTCACTGTTTTATCTTTGTGATGAGCAGCAGAGCTTTTGGAGAACAAAAGGGACGCCTTCATGCTCATTGAGAAAAATGGCAGGTTGTAGACTATCAAAGGCTGGTGAATGAGGCTCCCTGTGACAGAGCAAGTTGGGGAGTGGGGTGGCTGGAGGCAGTGGCATACTTAGCTGAACTCGCAACACTTAGCATGACTCCTAGGAGCTACACCTTGAAAAGTGGGTATTTCAAACTTATTTCAGAAGAAAGTCTTTGTTTGGAAGTGAATGTAGATCGGCCAGATCTCAGATTAGCTTTGAAGTTCTGTTCTGTTTTTCTCCTGAACCTTTGGCTTCTCCAAAGTTTAGGGATCGCGTTGAAATATACAAGATGTTGAAACACAATATCATTTATCTTCATGTTTCTTTAAAAGTCACCAAGTTGTGATCTCTAGAGATCATCTAATCCATCTCACTGTGCTCAAACAGGGTCAGCTGGAGCAAGTTGCCCAGTACTCTGCTGCTGAGTTTTTTATATCTCCCCAGATGGAGATTTTACAGCCTCTGGACAACCTGTTCTAGTGCTTGACACCCGCAGTAAATATTAAAGGTTATTCTTGTTTTCAGATGAATTTTTGTGTGTCTTTTTTCAAATCTGTGCCTATTGTCTCTTGGGACTTTTTTTTTTTTTTTGAGATTTTTCATAATGGAACACTGAACTTGCTAAATTTTGTATTACTTGTAGATTCTTGTGCTTAAGATATCTGATTACCTGAAAAAAGCATGGAAAAGCTGAAATGAAACATAGTTTGTTTTTCACTGCCTATATAATATGTAAGCTGTGATGTCTCCAAGTTAATATTGTTTCAGTTGTGATATTTTTGAAGACTGAATAACAAATGTTAAGAGGATATTGCATTGTCTTTTTTTTTGATTACTGTTCGTCTTTTTCCAGTGGAAATAAATTCATTTCCCCCTGACTAGAAAATAATACGGTTTTTAAAGTTTTTTTCTGAAAGTCTGTGGGACTGACACAGAAAACACTCCTCAATTTTCTCATCAGGCTTGAAATTGAATTTTGAAGGCAATGCTGTATGAAGCTTCAAACTACAAATGATAGAGATTCTTCTTTTCCTCCTCTCTGTTCATCTTGGTAGGAAAGTGAAAATCGATGCTTTGAAAAGAGGGAAAATAAGCCGAGTGCTGTGCTTTTTATTTAAACACCAATGGTCTGACCTGTTGCTCGTTGTTACAGACACCAAGAGAGGCAAAGGAGTCCGTGGAAATGACCCATTTCTTCAATGTGCCTGCCTTCCTGACAGTTTCTGGCCAGCTCCATTTGGAAGTAATGGCAGGGTGAGCAAAATCAGAAGTTTTCATCTTTGTCTGTGGGATATTCCCAACTGGTAATTTTGGTATTCATTAGGTATCTGCCATGGTTATCTGCCAGAAATGGACTGAGTGGCAGTGGATGGATGATGGGCATGGTGAGAGGCCAGCCTAGACAGACGGCTGGAGCTCCTCTTGAATGGGCACAGGCTGAGAGAGGTGGGGTTGGTCAGCCTGGAGAAGAGGAGGCTCCAGGGAGACCTTAGAGCACCTTCCAGTACTTAAGGGGCTACAAGAGAACTGAGGAGGGCTTTGGACAAGGACATGGAGTGACAGGGCAAGGGGGGATGGCTTCAGATTGAAAGAGGAAAGGTTTAAATTAGATGTTAGGAAGAAATTCTTTACTTGAGGGTGGTGAGGCACTGGCACAGTTTTACCAGAGAAGCTGTGGATGCGCCATTCCTGGAGGAGTTCAAGGCCACGTTGGATGGGGCTCTGAGCAATCTGGAGTAGATGTTGTCGCTGCCCATAGCCGGGGAATTAGAACAACATTGTCTTTGGGGTCACTTCTAAAACCATTCAATGATTCTATGCTCTGGAGAGTCTCATAGCATCTAGAGAGTTAATGCTGTGTGATGTATCAGTGCAGTGCTTTTGCATCTAGAAGAGCTTCATATATTTTTGAAGACTGAAGGGATTCAATACCACTTGAGCTGCAGGCCTCAAAAACTCAGTGTACTTAAATACAATAAAAATACAAGGAGCAGGTTCCCAGAACAGCCATTCTCCATTATGAATAAACACATCTAAATTTAGATGGCCCTGGATTCATTCGAAATGCCTGTAAGAACAACACACTACTGTAAAATAGGAACATGAAGCTGTAATGTACTGCATTCTGAAGAGCACTGATTTTTTTTATTTATCTATCCTTAGATAGCAAGGTGCATCTGAGTGATATCAATGGAAAAAGTATTTACCAGACAGGTAGTCTGCTGAGTTTAGGTTTCTGCTCTATCTTAGAGCGGTCTGTGTACTATTTAAGGGGTACAGCCTGATGTAATAGAGTGAGATTGTATTTCAGGTTGATCATTAGAATCCATGTTCTTTCTTTGGACTTATTTGAATTGTGGAATTACGTCTTCCAGTAAAGGTCACAACGTGTGACAGTCAATTAAGTCTTAACACATACAAACTCATGTCTTCCCATCTTCCAGGGACCAAAATCTCCCCCCTTAAACAAACTTCTTCCTCGTTAGCTTTCCTCAGCTAATATCTGAGATGACGCCAGTCTTTGGCTGCCAAGTGACCTGTGCTTTGGCCACAGCAGACAGGGCACCACATGAGAAACATCCTGTCTATCAAGAATGTCTAGCTTGGGTATTTCAGCATATCACAGACACTGAGCTGGTCTCAGAAAGTGACCATGTCTCTCAGGGAGAACAAACCAGGCAGAAAAGAGGTTTCTGAAAAAATTTATGTTTTGATTTGTATGCAAAAATTGCCCTTTGAACAATTTCACTGCAGCTATTTATCAGCAGCCAATTAAACTGTGCAATAATGATTACATAAAAAACCTCCAGCACTGATTCTCAGCATTGCATATGAGGCATGGGCAGCAAATACCATTAGAAATACAGGTCAGAACTCCCAGATGAAAAGGCCAATCTTTAAAGTTCACATTTTCCAAAGCTGGATTTTATCCCTCCTGTTTTCCGAAGGTTTCCACTCCACAGTAACTGATCTCTTTAAAAGTGTTTTTAAGGTCACGGTAAGTTCATGATGAACCCCCTTGGCACGTGGCAAACAACTGCAGTGCTACCTGCCTGAGATCTGGTCTCTGACAAGCTCCATCAGCAGACCAGCTGGCCAGCAGTGATTTGGCTAACATACCATGTCTGAGGAGAATCCACTTTGCAACTGCTCAGAAAAATGTGCCTTCAAATAAGGGTTGTTGTGCTGATTTCATGCCAGCTACTCAATGTACTAATTTAGTTAATTTATTGGGAAAATTCAGTGTAGATGAAGACCAAAGTCATTACGAAACAGAACTCTCTCTTTGACAGACTTAACACTTTCACCCTTAGAGTCGTAAAAATTGAGTCTTCCACCTCCAAAATGGAAATATTCTGGTCTTCCCAATAAACAAATCAGGTAAAACAGTAAAGATTTTTCTGGTTCGGATTTGATTCCATGAAATTTACCATTTGTTTTAGCCAGACTAAATTCTTATGTTTATAAAAGTATCTAGTCTTCAAAAATTACCTTTAGCTTAAATATGATGTTGAATGTTGCAGACTTAAGGCTCTCACGAACACTTTGTTCCTGAGAATTTGTAGGAGACTGAGATAGAAATATTGAGAACCTTCCCCATCCAGACTTGACCCATATTCTCTTGTGACTTGTAGGACTTGGGAGAGAGACAGATCCTACAGAAGTCCATTAGAAAGCAGAGGTGGAGCAGGATAGGTATGAAAGGCAGATAGGAATTTGTCCTTAGGGGGATATATGTAGAAGGGGAACAGAAGGTCAAGTAAGCAGTCATGTAATTTTGGGGTTAGCTTTTAGCTTTTCAGAGCTCATGAGCAACCTCCAAGCTGGGTTGAAAAAGGCTGGAAAGGGAGATATGGAGAAGAGTTACCTAATGAGTCTGGAATCACATCTTGTGTGTCCTTGCAGAGAGTTCATCTGCAGACCACAGGATATCACCTGAATACCCATGCTTATGTGTTGTCCAGAGCTCTGTTTCATGGCAGGGTTGCTTGGGATACTATTCCTGATCACAGGAGAGAGCAGCGAGCCATTTATAGTTGGTGAGTTTTTTCTTTGAGGAGTAGTGGGAAGAGAGATGTTCCTGTGTTTATTGACGGTCTGCTGTGCTATGTGTGCTTGTTATTGAAGGCAAGGTCAGAAGAGTTCCTCATGTCTCTCAGTGTGACACAGCCTACTTGGCACAACTTCTCATTTCATTGTGCCTCATCTTAGCAGTGACGGCATCTAGGTTGTCTGCTCAGCATGTCTGAATCATTGTCAGCTGCTGTAAATCTATGGGCTTTTTAAGGTCTCCAGAAAAGTCTTTATTCAATAAGACAGCTCTCCCCTTCAGTCTCCTCTGTCTCCAATGAGTCAGTAACCAGTGTGTGTGGTAGAAGTGTAGGGCTGTCTGTGTCCTGATATCTGGTTTTAAATGTCATTGGTTTGCTGTGAAGTCCATGTGGTATTTCCTTTTCCCCTGATCCTCTGGTGAGAACAAAGGCCCCTTTGGGGACCTGAACTGGGCTGGAGGGTCTGTGACAGCTGAAGATGATTCAGAGGCATACTGGAGACAGCCAAAGCCAATTGTTGTCAAGAAGTACAGCTCGCTGGCTGCAGGTTTTTTTCTTCTCCTTTCCCACAGGCTGTACCTGCTCCTCTCTTTTCAGCTCCTGTTGTTAATAGTTTTAACATCAGTGTTTTTCCATTTTGCCACATTTCATCCCAGGCACTGTCTGTTCCGCCTTTTGCATCATGAGCTTAAATAAAATTGCTTTTCCTAAAACCTCTGGGAGCTATTCCCTCCCTAAATGGCAGCATAAGTTATCATTCCTTGCCCTCGTTAGCCCTGTTTCTTTTCTCTCTTATCAGGCCTTCACTAGGTTTCTCCTCTCTTGTTCACCTCACATTCTCTTGAAGTTCCCTGCAAGTGGGTAAAAGGCTGAGGGGCAACCTAATAGCAGCCTGTTAGGACCTGCAAGGAAGTTCTCCAAAGACAGGCCAGCTCTTTGCAATGGTGAATGACAGGAGGAAAGAGACAATGGGGATAAGTTGAGAAAAGTGAAGTTCTCAGTGGACGTAGGGAGGAAAATAATGGAGAAATCAGTCAAGCATTGAAAAAGATTGAGAGAAACTGTGTGCTCTTCATCAGAGATGCAGCTAGGTGGAGCCTTGAGCTGGTCTGGCCTTCTTGCTGACCCTGCCTTGAACAGAGGATTGGACCGATGACCTCCTGAAGTCCCTTCCAGCCCAAGTAATTTTCTTCTTCTAAGTCTTTTCTTGCCTTTGTTCTCATTGTGCTCACCACCTATTTCAGGCACAATACCATCTTGGTGAATTATCTCTCTAGCTCAATTTCAGTTCAGCATCCCCAGGAGTTGTGTTTTCCTGCTAACTTAACATCTCAGCCTTTCATTCTGACTTAGAATAACTTGCTTGCTACCACCTACTTATCAAACTTGTTTTAGATGGAGCATTATTAATCTCTCTCTCCTCAAGCACATCCTCTTGATTGCTAAATGGTCATGTATTCTGCTGCTTTTCTGCCTAATCCAGATATTCTCTGCAATCCTGCAACTGGTTTTGCAGGTTGCAGAGAGGGCCTAAAAAGCATTTCAGTCATCCAGACTATTTTGGCTGTGTCTGCCTGGGTTTGTGGAGAGCTGAATTCAGTGAATTTCCTGTTGTTTGCAGGAGGTACTAAAATCACACTGATTTCACTTTTAAAATGCCAGTACTTCAGTGTTTATCAAAGCATGGAGGATGGAGAATGAGAGAGAGAGCTGTCATTTTGATGTTCAAGAAAACACTGCAGAGCTCAAAAGAGATGTTTGAGGCTGCCTTCCATAAAAGAGGCTTCATTCTCAGCAGTCTGGCAACACACGCTCCTAAAATTTGATTCCAAAATGACTTGCTAATGATGAAATGGATTGCATTGTCTTTAAACAAATATTTGCTCTACACTGTACAATTTTAAATGCTTCTGAATGCAGCTGCAGAAATGATGTCCAGTTGTATAACATTCCTGTTGCTAAGAAGTAACAAAAATAAGTGTAATTATTTATCTTGGATGCCTGAAAAAAATTTCTTACATTTCTTGCACAACATTTGTTTGAGTCTGAGTCATAATGCAGAGTCTTATAATTAGTGTGCTAACTTCCATTAATTAGGCTGACACTTAATTGGATCTATAAAAAGCAACCGTGGCATGTCTGGTTTTAATCAATTACTGCATACTTCAGTCTGGTTCATGACTGCTGCAGCGATTGTTAATGACTTTGTATTACTGGGAGGCCAAATACATGAACTCTGTAGGTACAACAGTGAATCCAGAGTTGCTTGGCTAGTTGGAGCTTTACAGTCCACATGGACATCCTGTTGGTCCTTTTTTCCTCTCCACCTTTTTGGGAGGGTAAGCAGGTAATCTGCTCGCAAGCATGGTGAGTGTGTGCTCAGGATAGCTGCAGTTCAGCCATGTTCTGGGATCTTCACATGGAGGGCTGGATGCAATTCCAGCAGTCTTGGACTGTGTGCTCTTTGTGTTATGTCCTTGCTGTAACAATCAAGTGCAGGTAGCAAGAGAATAATCAGTTTTATGCTCATCTGGTGAAAGGTGTCCTCAGCTGAAATTCTTGGTCCTCATTTTACAAGTAAGCTATGTTGAACCGGTATGTTTCTGTCTTGAATCCAGTGCATAGTCCCTTTTCCTTCTCTGAATGGCTCATCATCCCTGTTCCAGTCAGTGGTAGGTGCTGTAGGATCTGTGTCAGGAGCACCCAGCATCCACGTCTGTGTAGGACGTTGCAGCTCCACTTCATCTGTGTCCCAGACAATGCTGTGAGAGCTGCAGGGGTTTAAGAAGCTGTGGCTTTGTGAGTGACAGTAGGCCTGTCACAGCCCTCTGCCCACATGTTCCTGTGCCACAGTAGCCACATTCGTGGTGACTTCTGCAAGCTTATTTTACTTTGTGACTGAGGCAAGCAAGAAGCCTGTGGGCAGCTCAGCTGACCATCAGTGGCAAAACAACGCCATGGCAAACCTGAGAGCTTATGAGAGCATGAACCTGCCTTGTGTCCAGGCTGCAACTCCTGCTTCTCAAGGAGTCTCTGTGCCTTGGGAAGCATGTCCAGGATGAGATGTGAAGTCAGGCAGCTTCATCCCTATTTGCTCCCACAGCTTTCCTTAAAATAGTTGCGCAAATCTATTAGCACATGCCCTGAAGTTCTTCGATTTCCTGTCATTGTGCTAAAGTGGGATAGAATATAGATACATGCTGTAGTCAGCTGAAACATGTTGCATTTAATATGGATTTTAGTAATTTTTTGGATACAGTTGCTCATTTTGCTTAGTTACTTTGTTTAGGCTTTGGAGGTTTTAAATAGTTACACCCAAACTTTGGAATGTGGCCTGAACCATGACTCCCTTTGTTCAGTAATGCAATGGCTGATGCTTTTTCATGTTGTGATTGATACTTGCAGAGTTCATAAAACCAATGTTCATCTGAAAAATGAAGAAATTAAAATTAAATGTCCTCTTCCTGGCTGTTATAATGCAGTTTCTAAAGAACATGAGTTTTTTCCACTTCGAAAGGAAAAGGATTTAACTCAGTTGTTCCCCCCAGCATGTTGGTAATGTATTTTAATGCCTTGGAGTAGGAGTCAATGGGATGATTAAGTTTGAAAAAGATCTTAGCTACCTGCTTTATTTAAATCTTTGAAACATTTTGTATCGTTCCTTTGTAGAATATCTCTGTTAGCTAGAGCATGGGAAATGATTATTTGAATAAATCATCAACTACTCTGGTGGCTTTCATGAACCCAGCTTGAGTTTTCATTGCTAATCGGTCATTTTATTGACTTTAATTAGAAACAATAACATCAAAACTAGGACAAAGCAAGACTCCTCTGACAATAAAGTACAACACTGTTGCATAAAAGGGTGGAGAACCCAGGCTGATGAGGTCTTTGAGCCTGGAGCAGACGACTTGTATGGCTCTGAGTAACTCTGACGTCCTTTGTCTTGGTTTTCCTCTATTCTCCTGCCATCTGTAGACTAACAATCCAGTGTCTAGCTCTGCTGTGAGGTTTAATAAACAAACTTTTGGGTGCTTTGCCAGATAATTCGGGTATATGGGTCACTTTGTTGTTAATTACTCAAGTTTGCCTGGATCATATTCAAGCAGAGAGGGATGACCTGGGAAGGATCCTTGTCCCATCTTCTGTTTCGTGCTGCTGAAGCTGGAGCAGAGGCTGTGGCAAGGGGAGAGCAGGTCCAGGAGCGTGGCAGGAGGGTGCTGTGCACATGCGACCTCGCGGGCATCGTGGATCCCTGCCCTTTGGAGGTTGCAGCGAGAGAAGCTGCTGCATTACATCAGTCTGACTGGCTGCTGGGGGAAGTTGGCACTTCCCAGTCCCTGTCTGAGAACTTAGCTTGCTTCTTTTTTTAAAAAAAAAAAATTTATGTATTTATTTTTGGCTGCTTACAGAAGGAAGTACAGTCCCATCCCATTGCAGCATGAGCTGAAACCTCAGCACTCAGCACCCCAGTTCTGCTGCCCAGGCCTGAGCCTCACATACTGCTACAAAAGTCCTTGTCAAGATGCAGCTTTTCTGGTCTGCATTTCCCCAGAGGGCAAGCAGAAATGGCCTATGAGGAGCCTTTCAAAACTCATTTTTCTGGGTAAAATTAAGTCCCTTCTGCTGCCTTTTCAACAGAAATGTGCATTTTCTTTGGGCAGAAGCCAAACCACCAGACAATAGTAATTGAGTATTACTTTTACACTGGGGTTAAAACCCAGATATTTCTGTCCAACTCCAACAGGTATTTTTTAACACAGTCTACCCAGCTCAGGGATTTAAAATATTCTGCCTCTTCTCCACACTGCTGGGCATCTGTACCTTGCTATCATCATTAGGAGCTCTGGGCTTCCAGCTCCTCCAAAAGTTAGACCCAGGAAACATTGGGCTGACATTTTAAGTGGTTGTCTGTGTGTGTGGTTTTGTGCACAGGGCCAGAGCAACTTTCAACAGACAAATTTCAGCATCTGTGAACAATCCCATTCATGTTCAGGTCAAGCATTGCAGCCAACTGGTGCGTCCTGGCAACTGAGCAAAGTCACCTGCTTATTTCAGTGGAGGTCCTCCATGCTCAAAATGAATATGGTCATGCCAGAACAGAGTGGAATTAAATCAGATAGTTAGCTTTATTAACTTCTTCCCTTCCTGAGAGAAAGGACAGTGGGTAGATAAAGCTAAACTCCTGGGCTTTAGAGTCACTTTGCTGACAGTCTCACCTCCTCTGCTGACATTGTGTGTTGTTTTGTATTTGGGTTAGAAGTTATTGTTTCTAGATTTTCTTGCAATCTAGATTTTAGTGTGTGAATGGCAGGGAGGGGTTGGTGGATTATGGTGCAGGGGAACACACTGTGTTGAAGAGTTTCATACTGTGTTCATGTAGCATGGCCAAAGATGAGATTTGGCACAAGTCACTGTTCAGCTTAACTTGTCCCTGCAGATCTTGCCAGAGTAATCAATATATTTGTGTTTACATAGGCATGTGTTGTATTTTGGGCTGACAGCAAGGGCACCATGAAAATGAATTGTTCCCCCTCTACCATGTTGGTAATGTATTTTTATGGCTTACACAGAAATCACTGGGGTGATGAAGTTTTGAAAAACATCTTTGCTCCCTGTGTGTACTGGTGTGGTTTAGTGCTTAGCCCTGAGTCACAGGAACCAGCTTCTGCCTCCAGCTGTGTCACTATTGCGTGGTGTGACCTTGGCATTGGTTGTAAGCTGACTCTGCAGGGATTGCATCTTCTTGATTAATAGCCTTGTTCAGAGTTATATGCCCTTGGTTCAACAGCACAAATAAGTCTTTATTACCTCAGTAGCAGCGTGGTGTCCTGGCTCAGAAAAGGAGCACAATCCATTCCTGGCTTGGGAACCATCAGCACAATTAATTCTATTTGGATTGCACTGTAAAAGTTGCCAGCAAGGCAGAGACGCTGAGGCCTACAAACATAGCATGAGTTTAATTAAAAGAATGATTTGAAGCAGCTTTGGGTACGGATACTTATTACTTCTCTATTGGTTCCTCTCACTTCCTCTGTAATGAAATGTCAATGAACTCAAACGCAATGAGCTTTCATTCTGCGTGGCAGAAAGCTCCCAAAGGTGCTTGCTTCTGGAGACTGTTTTAGTAGTGTGTGAAATAAAGGTGAAAGGGGGGAAGTTTCTCCCGTCCTGGCTGTTCATAGGATGGAGAACACAAGTGTAGCCTGTGCAACAGTGAGCCTCCACCATTCGTGCAGAGGATGGCTGTGCCCCAGCATCACTTCCAGGTACTGCGTTGGTGTCCAAAGGGACTCCTGGGAGCCTGCAGCTAAAAGCATCTGGGCCCTTCACTGGGCTGGGGTGAGCAAGCTCAGCATTTAGCAGGATGGGGCCCTGGCATTTGATGCATTTCAGTGTGTTGGAAGGAGTGCTGTGGGTATTCTCTTGGCCTCCACATTAAGCTCTCGGATTTTCCCAGAGAACTGGGCAGAGCGAAACAGACAGAAAGGGAGCAATTAATTAAGAGACTCTGTGCCTTCTTGTGGTGTCGACCCCGGCAGTGCCTGTGTACTGCATAAATGCACTTGGGCTTGCTGTCCAGAGCTCTGATCTGGGCAAAGCTGACTGCAAAAGGATTCGTTTCAAAGCCTCTCTTGTATCCTTTGGTAGCACGTACAAGGACAGTGTTACAGACATTACTGCTCTGCCTGTAATGGCTAAGGAAAAAGGCTCAACAGATTAGTGGGCTTTTTTTTTTCCTCTCCTGTGTGTGTGCTTTTGTTGGAGATGAGGAATTAGCGCTACTGATTTTTTTTTTAAAAGACTCTTGAGTGCCCACAACCCAAACTGACCTAGGCACTTTTGGAGACTTAGACAGAATTTTCAAGTTATTTTTAAATGCTGGAAGTCTTGCAGAGGTCTGGGAATGTTAAATGATTGATTATTTGCATCATAGAGCATAGGACTCACAGCCCTGCACTGAGACTCCATTGTGCTAGGTGCTGAATGCACACAGAACAAAATGACTGGTTTGCTCTCAGTACCATGAAATCGGAGGAGAGTCAACTCCCATCCCACTTTTCTGATATATCTGTACATGCTCAGTGTGATACAGCAGTGTGTCAAATCACAGATATCTTTTTATAGCCGATGAAGTACAAATAAAGGCTTGATTTGTATAGTGGGCATTTGCTTAATATCTTGAATGGCAAAGCACAGTAAACAGTATATAAATGCCTGGATGGAAAATAATTGTTCACTCACAGAGCTGATAACAGTGACTATATGTATTTTTAGCTGTGTTTCTCTGTTATGCCCACGCCTCTGGTCAGTGCTACATTGCTGTTACCAGATGACTTGCATTTAGTGCGCTCCTTTGATCACTTTGCCAGCGTGACATCTGGCTAGTTTCCCTTTGCCAGGGTCCCAGGATCCTGGTGAAGTTCTCACAGTTGCTTGTATCTGTTTTTTTCCTTTACAGCTAGCCTGAGAAATGAATGATTCCTCCCCTCCCTGCAGATGGGGGTTTATTTGATGGGGAATGGGGCTAGGGGGTGAGTGTAGTTTTTCCCTTTTTTCAAGGGTCAGGCAAGTTCAGCCCCACACCAGTGATGTGAGGTTCTATGGGCTATCACAAGGCCCTTACGTTTACTGTCACTTCAGGATAGTCCATAGAGTTGCAGTGCTAATGGTTTGTTTTGTGAACATAGGTGGGTCTCTGCGTACAAGTGCCTAGTGCTGTGGAAAGACAGAAAATAGTTCCTGTGGGAGTTGTTCTGCACTTGTCCTCTCCAAAGCTGTCTTGGGCACAAAGAGGATTTATTCTTGCAGTACAGAATTGATCTCTGACTATGAAGTGTTTGACCATGGCTGACATCTTGGAGCAGTAAGATGGTGGGTTTTTTTTATTTTTGAGTGCTTTTAGGTATCTTGCACTCAGCATGCCCCTTGAAAGATGAGTGACTAGTCATCATGCTTGGGCTGCTGATCAGTAGGAAATAAATGCAGTTCAAAGTGCTCTTAGTAGCCTGCATTGCTGGAGACTGTCCTGCCACAGTAACCTACAGTAACTGAAGTGTCAGTGCCTGTGCATGGACAACTGCTGAGGAATGTCTCTCCCTGAAGCCAGGCTGTTGCTCTTAAGGAAAGGATCTCATGCTAGCCAGCTAGTGTCACACTTAAGTTTTCAATGTTGCTTTGGGGCCTTCATGTCAGTGAGACATTAGAGACCTGCACATTAAACTGAGCAGACCTGAATGAGTACTTCAGCAACTGTAAGCTTTTCACGATATTTTCATCTTGTGTCTGATCCTGGCTCAATCACAAACTGACCTTGTGAGTAAAGTCATTTATTTAGGAAAAATTCTTTCTTTAACTGAAGGGCCTCAAATTGAAATATTTTAGCAAAAGCCTGAAATGTGGGGGCAGGTAGAGCAAGAACCTGCCTGTAACTCCTGTTTCCCATTGGAGGCCAACCTCCACAACCTGACAAACAAAAGCTTTTGACCAGTTCTGCCTTAAAGATAAAATGATTTTGACTGTGTGACTCACTGTTTTGTATTTGTTGTTTGTATTGCTATAGCAGTTGAGGCTCTTAAACTTTGGACCCGAGACCTTGTTGTACCAGGTTAGGAGCATGGGAAAATAAAAAAAAACCAAAAAGGCTATGTGAGGAAAAACATGAATTTCTGTATAACCCAAGACAACAGGTGGCTACAGATGGGAGAATCACAAGGAGCTGATGATATAATAGTGAATGACCTGCACAGTGAGTAATAGTCTTGGTTACATCACTTATCTAAACATTGCTGAGGTTTTGTGGATGCTACAGCAAAGGGCAGTTTGAAGGAGGATGATGGAGTGACAGAAGTTTACAGTAACATCTCAGCAAGTGAGAAAGGCAGCAGAGGGAAAAGTGGCATGCTGAAAATGGTGCTAAAGGAAGATGTTTGCTGCAAAATCTAGTTAGCTGGTTGTAAATGCTGTGGTCATATATGAGAGAGTGCAGGTACAAGAGCAAAGTGGAGACTGTGTGTTTTTTGGAGGAGGGAAAACAGAGCCATGGGGAAAAGAAACCTACAGGCAGGCTATGTATTCAGAGTCTTGACCTGAAACATTCTTCTGGCGTGTTTACTACTAGCAACTCAAGGAAAAAGAAAGTGCTCTTTCTTTGGATCATAACCTTTAACCAACATGTGACATGAGGGAACAGATAAGTGAAGCAGAATGTGTATGTTCCTTTATTTGTAGCACAGATGTCTCCATAAGGGGCAAAGGAAAAATGCTGCTTTTTGTAGTGTTGTTTATTTAAATTTCAGTTTAACAAAATTAGCCTGTTCAGAAACTTCAGTGAACATCCTTTTTAAGTTGAAAGCCTGCAGAGCAAGATGCAAGTCAAATGCCAGCCCCAGCAATTAGCACGCATCCTTTCATGAGTGTCAAACTGTGCTTAATCTCTACTGATCGGGTTCTTTTTCTCCTACACTCTGTCTGCAGCTAAAAATAACATCAAATTAAAGATGTACCAAAGATAGCAGCTGCCCAGTTCATGGTTTTTCTGAAGCAGCTTGCTCTCTTCCCCAGTCACGGTTTACTTCCCATGCAGCATGAGAGGAAACACAGATGTCATGGCATGTATTTGGGAAGCTCTTACTGGCTTGAGGGTGTCCAGGAGCTCAAGTGCTCATAGATCACAGTGTAAAAGGGATTGCTTGGAGTGTAGCTTCCCACGTAAAATCAAAAGTTTTAAAGGCGTGTTGGTGTTTGATAGGAAGGTTTCTCACGAAGGAAGTGGAAACACAGCATGACATGACTGCAGAACAAGAGAGGATGTATTTAAATAGACTTCCCAGAAAGTGGCTGGAGAAATGGCTTCATAATAGGAAATGCATTGGTTGCTTCAGCATTTAACGCTCTCCCAGATGTGTTCTCTGCAGTAGGGACCCCTTTCAGTTGAACCATTTTTAGCTGTGTGGAAGAGCCCAGTTCTTTGGCTCTCTGAGCAATGAACTTCAGTCTTACCAGTAGAGGGGGACTGCATGCCATACACCTCCCATCCTGCTGGGCTTCACTGGCTACCCCTCAGTGCTCAACAGCCCAGCAACTCCAGCAGCACAGCCCACTCTGCTCTGTTGGCCACTGGGATCTCACAGCACCTGTGAAGGTCAAGCATTGCAGCCAAAGAAACGTAGAGGCACGTGGATGAGGACAGCGTGATTGGCATAGTATCTGCATGCTTCTCTAGTTATGTGGTTCTGCAGGATGTTGGGTTTTATTCTCACATAGTTACAAAAAGTGTCCTGAGCATGAGTTGTGTTCAGAGAAAGCTGAATAGTGTGTGTGTGCAATGTCTCTCAGTCACAAGATGTGAATAACCCCTCTCCATGCCTGGATGAAGGAACGTAACAGCAGCTTATTCAGCAGTGCCATTAAACTGCTCAAAGATGAAATGGACGCATGATTGTTTCTAGATGCTGGGAGAAAAGTGACAGCTTCAGGTGTAACAGACCCAGTTGTGGGCTGGACCTGACCTGCCTGTTCCCTGCTGCCTTGCAGGGCTTTTACTCACGTGTTCACCTTTGGCCCGACGTTCCGAGCGGAAAACTCGCAGAGTCGCCGGCACCTGGCAGAGTTCTACATGGTGGAGGCTGAGCTGTCCTTCACTGAAAGCCTTCAGGACATCATGCAGGTGAGCACTCTAGGTGTTTATGTAGGACTGGTACCTAACTTTCTTCCTTCTCCCTGAGCTGTGCTCCTTGCCCTCAGCTGAGGTCACAGGTCCTCCTACTCTGTGTGAGCCAAGTCGAGGTTGCACAGGTATTTTCCAAGGAGGAGGGTTTGCTCAGCAGAGATGAGGCCATAGAGGGGATTTGGAAGGGAAGATAAAGGTGCACATAGCCCTTATCTGAATGGGAAGCTCCACAGTTGCTCTATTGCCAGGCAATGTAAATGTGCTTGACTAGTGCCAATGAGTGGCACTCTCCCTTTCAAAATGTTCAGCACCTTTCCACTGAGTGAGCAGTGTTTAAGCAATGTGTCCCTTGGTGTGCTCTGTAAAGGCCTCCTTGAAATCTGCATTGAAATCTGAAGAAGAAACAACAATTTCTGGCATACACTGTGGCTTTAGCAGAAGACTGGAGGAAATCCTTAGCCAGCTGGCTTTTGATTTGTCAGGACTGACCTCTCAGTTGCAGTTTAACCACATGATGGATGCCTATACACTTTACTAGTCTCAGCATAAGCCAGTTTATACCCAGTAGGACTTGTGAGTAAACATCCACACACACTCTCATTTATCAGATAAGCTCTGTGGAAAATGATTGGAAAATAAAGAAAAATACCTGAGGCACTGGCTGTAGATTTATATAATAACATCCAGGTGGTGGTTTCTTCAGCATTGGTCATAAACTGTGCTGAATCAGCATGGCCTGAGAGCAGAGCTGGGATGCTGTGTATACTGCTTCTGAATCTAGGATGTCTGGATGGCACTGGGCTGTGTGGACTGACCCACAGGGAGTCTGTGCTTCATCATGAATGGCATCCTGCTCTTTTGTCTCTCCTTTTCTCCTCAGCTTTGTGTATTCTTAGAGCACAGCCAGTGTATATGTACACACCTTAATTCCTGAGCCCCTTGTTTCTCTAGGTAATCAGGAGTCAATTGAAATCTTCACTACTTTTATCTAGTATATTCACTATTTTATCTAGTATAATAAGCAGTGTCTTCTGTTAAGTGGTGTTTGAGGCCTTCAACACAGAATCAACATATCTTGTGCAGAAAACCGTAATTTCTAGGCTTTTGAAGTCTAGACAGCCAGTTCAGACAATTCAGAGAATTAGATTTGAGAACTGTTCTGGAATTTGTAGGGCTTTTATTTGTAGGGAAAGGAGGAACTTTCCCTCTCAATTTTGCCTTCGTTGTTGCTAAGTATCTTGTGAAGTCTCAGTTTGTGCTCTCTTTTAAATCTTCGCTCTGTCTCAAAGTCTTTGACAAGCACCTTTCCTTATAACAGAAAGTCTCCTAGCAGCCATTATTTTGCATTTCTCATAGTGAGTTTGTATTGCAACAGGCTTAATTTTGTGGTGTTCTTACTTGGGGAAGTGGAGTTCCCATTCGGTTTATTTTTAAATCATTGGGCAATCTCTCTTACAACAAAACAAACAAAAAACCCCGATCAACAGAAAACCCTGCTAGTTGCTCTAAAGTCTGTGTCTTTCCTGGTATAACTGACCTAAATTCAGTGCTCTCTTATGTATCTGCCCATCGGGTATTTTGCCTGTTTGTTGTCATCTGCAAGTTCTTTATTCGGTGCAGAACGCCCAGTTGAAAGCCTTTGGGGCTCTTGGCCAGGGTTATTATCTGAACTTTGTCCTCACATAAGGAGCTGGATTGTTAAAAATTTATTTTTAAAATTGCTATTTAACATTTGGACGAACTATCTCTCACTTGAGTAAGTTACTATGCTGGAAATGCTCAGCTTCTTCAGGGACATCTTGAAGTATTTGCTTATACACCATTTATGAGCCTTGCTGCAAAGATGTGCGTGTTTACCATTCATTGGTGAGGCTTGAGAACTTTCAGCCAAAGCTCCAAAAGAAACACAGTTTACATTATGAAATAAAAGGGGAAAAGAAGGTTTAATAACCAAGCTACATGTATTTGGGAACAAAGGCCTGAAGTCTTAGAGCAGCAGCTTTTTTCCCCCCACTGTAATTGCACAGAGTAGTGCTCAGTTATTCCTAAATTAGTAGCACAGTTCTTGTGAAGTCTCATGTGTCTTAATCATGCAATCTAAATTTCTGTTCTGTGCCAAAATGTGTTTTAGTGCTATAAAGAAGCTTCAACTCTCACAGTACTGGTTTCACAATACTTTCTGTGGGAAGTCCCGTGTGCTCAATGCAGTACTTTATGCTGCGTGGCTGGGTGATAGTATTTCTGCTTTAGTGTGCAGGGTGCATGTAAGAGTATCTAAGGAGGGACCTCTTTCCATAAGTCAAGAAGTTGGGCCAAGTTGCCCCAAGGCACTTCCTGTCCAAAATGGATGAGGAAGAGAAGGATGTAGAAAAAGGTTAGGTAGACAGTAGAATAGGTCCTGTTGTGAAATTGTCTGGACTCCCTAGAGCCATCAGCACCCCCAGTATCTGAATTGGTGGTCCAAAGTGTCCAGTTTCATTTCTCCTCTAAGATGCCTGTTATCACTGTCTCCCTTCATTGCTGTGTCATGTAGTTGTATTTGTAGGGCATTATCTTCAATTTTTCATTCCACTGTATCAGCAGTGCAGTATATTTAAAGGATCCCACTTCACTCATGACACTAATGGAGTTTTGAAGAAGCCATATGATACAGTCTTTATTGAATTTCATCAAAAGCACATACAAAGCCATCCTAAAAAAGACATTATTTAGTCTGTAAAGTTAGGAAATGCAAGAAAGAAGTTTTCCTGAGGGCATTGTCAGGAGTTTATGCATAGTGTTAGTCTTCTTTAACAAGATCACATCCTAGCACTACTGTCTCTTTAAGGGCTGGAGAATATGTCTCTTTAAGATGGAGTATACAATTTAACACTTAGTATTTGAGCTGTGTCCTGAGGGCAGGAGAATTGTCTTCCACTGGTTATGTACTTCATCAAAATTAATTTGCTGTCATTACAGCCTAGTGACATGGAGCATTATTACCTCCATTTTACAGAGGGGAGTTCAGGCATGAAATGAAATCAGTAGCACCGATTCTGGGTGTCAGCTTTAGAGAGCTTGGATCTAAAACATGTATGTGATTTGATTTCCAGACTAGTTTGCACTCAGCATTCTGTATTCAGTACCAAGGCTGAGGCACTTGGGCAGGTCTGACTGCAGTCTTGAGGGAGCAAACACTGGTAATCATATGGGAAGGGTTTGTTCTAAGAGTTTTGCACAACACTCTTTAGGGACATCAGGGTGTCTGCAGGACTGTAGGTTCCTTGTCTGAAGTGGCATCCAGCTGCCATAGCTCAGGCTTGTTCTTTTCCCTAACTTTTATCAGCATTCAGCTTCAATGGCCAGTGGAGCAGTGGTCTGGCAGACAAGTCTCTTTCCTTGCACAGCAACAGCATCTCACCAAAATGGGGCCTGAGCTGTTGGTTGTGCTGCTGGGAGAGGAGATTTTATGACCAAGATCAGATGAGAATCCTCCCCTCTGTGTGTATGTGCACACGTAGAGTAGGTGTGAGCAGGCATGGAGGCAACAAACAGTGGTCCACTGGTGAGTGTTTCATATGTAAGTAGCCTGAGATCTACACTGCATCCATATGTATGGCCCAGGTAAATACATACATAAAAATCCTACTGGCAAGTCATGCAATTTTTTGTATGTAATCTTTCTTACATAATAAAGATGATTATTTGAACCTTTCTGGGAGTGGACAGCATCTTCAATTGCTGCTGCTGACTTTTACTGCTGTTTTATTGATGGCTTACTCTGTTTCAACTCTGGTCATGATTTTATTTGGGAAGAGGATAAGTTGCAGTATCCAAAGATCCAGGGTAAAATTAAGCAATACCCTTGGGAGCTGCTCCTAATCAAAATTGAACTCTTAACCATTAAACAACATTGGGGAATGCCAATGTTTATACTGCTAAAGTGTCAAAAATGAAAATCAAAAGAGAAAGGCTAAAAGGGTTGAGGGAAGGGAGAAAGCTTTAACCTCTGTCCTCCTTGCCTGACCCCCTACCAGGACAGTTTCCACATCACCATTGTGAAGCAGCCATATTATTGGGCTTTTGGGACATTTGGATTCCCACCTCTGAGATGAGCTGCTTGCTGTGATTCCAGGGTCTTTTTCCCTGTGTAGGTCTCCTGTCAAACATGTTTCTTTCAGAATATGGTCTAACCAATCACTTCACCTTATCTCAAACTCATGTGTTCCCTTAAACCGGCAAGCCAGTGATTCCAGCTCTCCACTCATTTTTCCTATAGCCTACTTTGCAGTCCTTCATTATGCTATCTGTTTAAAGACATAAATTCTTAGTTTGAGAGATTTTTTTCCCTCCTTTTCTTCTTTTCTGTCTACTGCTTGTGCCTAGTACTTGCTTGGCATAAATAGGAGCAGTGAGGAGGCCAGTGTATGACCCACGTGTCTGTCTTTTTTGCCAGGATAAAACCTCAGTCTCAAACCTGGAAATATTTCTCAGATTGTTTTTCCCATACCACCCACATCTTTTTTCCACAAGAGGAAGCTGCTTATGTTGAATGCTGTGGGAACCTAATTGTTACTTTATCGCACAGTGAAGAAAAAAAGTGCTAATTAAACAACGTGCTTTTCTGAAACCAGATGATACTTTCATTTTCTAGAAAGAGGAAGCTTAATGTAAAATCCCTTCGTCTCTGCCTGGTGAAACCAGATGAATTGCTAAGAAGTTTTCTAATTTCATTTGCATAAGCCTTTTTCTAGCTACTTTGAAGAAAGTTCAAAGCTAACTGTTTGGTTATTTGCCACTCAGCAGCAGGATTGCTGGCTTTTCATTTCCTCTGTGTTTGAGTACCAGGAGGCGTAAAACTGTTCATCTGCATATGATAATGATGTTCCCTTATTTGCATCTTCCCTTTTTTTACAAGGAGAGCCCAGGTTGATGCAGGAGTCTTGAGTCTGAGTTTGGCTCTAGAGGAGTCCAAATGGACTGTTTCACCAGCTTCACTAGACTGGTGGGATGCAGAGGTTGTTCACCAGCACAGAGAAGTGTTTCAGCAGCTTGGGGCAGGTGTGAAGGATGTTCATCTAAACAAACTTTGAGCAATGTGCCTGAAATCTCATCTTGGCTATGTCAGGAGCCCAGCTGCTTTGCTTCTGTGCCTCGTGTTCCTCTTACCCTGTAAGACCTGGTTTCTTGTAAGGCATAGACCTACTGTGTCTTCTTGAGATCTGCTGACTGAACAACAGGTTCATCTTTCCACAGTCACAGGCTTTGTGGTGTGTAGGAGTTGCTGCTCACCTAGATATCATTAGTGGAAACTTCACTTCAACTCTGCAACTAATGAAGCAGTTGTTATGGACACAAAAAACAAACAAACAAACAAAAACCAAACCACAGCCAACCAGAAATGTGCCAGAACTTTGCGATGCACTTTTTTAGGAAAAACCTTATCCCATCCTAGGCTGAGGTGACATGCAGCCCCAGCTGCATTGCTCTGTTTTTAGAAAGAAATTGAGAATAGGAGGGTGATTTTGAAGAAGAGGTGGGATGATCATTAGTTGATACCACAGGTGTCAACTACCTGCTTTGTGCTGGTAGGACTACATGGAGCCATGGGAACTCTTGGTCTGCACAACAGCAAGTGTTTTGGATGGTCTGCTTTGCTTAACCAAAAGAGAGAATGACTCTTAAAGCGGGTTGATGAAAATGCAGCAGCATCCCATGGGGGGGCTTTTAATGGCATTTTAATTTCTTAATGAGTGAAGCCCGTTTTACTGGATAAGTATATCCAAATTGGATGATAATGTCATTTAGTTAATCCACATTAGTTTAGGGAAATGGAACCATGTCTTTTTAGTTTCTCAAACATCCCTGCATTGATGTGTCCTCTGCTTTAGCTCTCTACTCATCTTGTACATATTCACTTTTCCCTTACTGCACAGTCTCTCTAGCTGAGATCTGTTTGATGGACTTGCTCTACACACTACATGTTTATTCTCTTTCCTTCAGTTTTGCCTTTTCTAACAACCAAGCATAAATCTGGAATTGTTCACTACAGGACAGGTGCCTCACTAAGAATTAATCTGAGACCGGACCCACAAATGGTTGTAACATGTCTGGCTAGCCAGGGTTGCTGCTTGAATATTTTAACTATGATTTTTTCACAGAGATACCTGACTGAAGATACTGAGGCCATCAGGCAACACTGAAGCCCTAAACCCGTAGCAAAAACAAAGGTCCCAGTCCTCTTCAGCTACTAATCAAGCCTGCTAATTAGGAGCATTAGTGAGATGGTTCCCTCTTATGCAGTCTGGGCCATGCAGAAGGACAGAAACTCCTTCTGTGCCCTTTGGCTGATGTGTACCATGTTTCATTAATAGTCTGGGACACATAAGCAATGTTCATTTTTCTTGCATTCTTTTTTTCTCTATTAGGTTATGGAAGATCTTTTCAAGACAGTGACAAGCACTGTGCTCTCCAAATGTCCTCGAGATGTTGAGCTTTTTCATAAATACATAGCTCCTGCACAGAAGGTAATGCATGTGACAGGAAAGAACTGCAATCCTGTCTGTGTTTTGGGGGTTCTTGGCTATAGGAAAGCTTAATTTTTTTTTTTTTTTTT
>VXBB01002178.1:38411-73094 GCA_013399915.1 Illadopsis cleaveri | reverse complement strand
TTTTTTTTTTTTTGGTGTTGTCGTGTGTTAAGAAATTATGAAAATATCAGCTTAATCTTAAGTGATTGTTCAGGCCAATAGAGAGAGGACACATAACTTTCTGTAGCCGGTAGCAAGTGTGGCAGAACTGTAGTTATCACTTCATCTGGTAAGCTCTGAATAATCAGCTTCAATAATTGAGCAGCCTTTTAGCACTGAATAGCCAGAAGTGGATTTTGACCCCTATCTAGATCAAAATGCAGTCCTACAAGTTACAATATAGAGGGAGGTCACTTTCCTGAGTTTGCCCCTGAACCCTAAAGGGTAGCTTTACATGTTTATGTTTTTCTTGTTTTGACCAAGGGCAGGTTGGAACAAATACTGAAGCACAAATTTATGATGTAAGTACTATTTCAAAATGATCTTGCAGAGGGCTTTTGGGGAAAGAGTTCCTATTTTGCATATGTTCTTTTTCTTTCACAACTCAATGTCTTCTGGGTTAGCATAATGTCTCCAAAAGAGCATGAGTTGTAGTTCCCTTTTACTGTTTGTAAGGTATACCTTTCAGCTCTGCATGAGATTGACATCTGAATCTGCTGGCCTTTGGCTTTTGCTCCCCAGGACAAGATCCTCAAAAGTATTCTCCTTCCAGCATGTACCTGCACAGTGGTTGCTCACACTCTTGCTTGGTTTTGGCTTTGATGTTCTGCTTTCATACACACTTTCACTCCAGTGGCTCTCTTTTTATGAAAGTATTTTATGATATTTAACAATTCTGATTGGTTTTCTATTCCCAATTGATTGTGCAGCTCCTAATTCCAGTTCTCTTTGTGCTAAAGAACTGAAGGGTTTGGGTTTTCCTCACTGGCCCCTCAAGAGTGCCACCTCCTCCCTAGTCCTTGTCTCTTCAAACGGAGGAGCTCTCCATTTATCCCACAGAACATTGTAGGGCTGCTCATCCCAGCACTGGTTATCTTGTTAAGCAGCTACAGCCACACCTGGGCAAACAGGATAATGATGGATCCCCCTGTGCCTCTGCCTGCATGAGCACTGTGGGAATCCTCAGTGAAGTTACCATCTCTCCATTGCAGCCTTCTTGTTGGACCTAAGTGATACTCCTGAAAGGACAAAGTTGCACTCAGCTTCTCCCATGCTCCAAGGAAAAGGAGAAAGACCATCTCTTTCTTCCTCTCTGTCTCTCTCTTCATCAGCTGCTGGCAGATCTGGGACATTCCTGGCTTACACACATTGGTTACATGTGTTGAACCTGTGCCAGTGATCTGGCCTCATCTGGTCTGTGGCCTCACATAACCCAAACATGTGGAGCAATATATTCCTCCTTGATGTATTTCATCCAGAAGCCTTCCCTGTTTTAGTGAAACCTTTTAATGGGATGTAAAGAGGTTGTGCTCCTTAGGGAATTCGGGTTTTAATTGGATTAGCCAGTGATACAAAGATGAAATTATTGTGATCATGTTACTATTTCTTCTCTCTGTCCACAACATTTGGCTTGGTATGTGGAAAACTTGGCTGCCACGTTGTCTTCCATTGAGTCTTGATTTCCAGTTACCAAACCTGGAGCATTGTTCACGACACTTCTGTTTGCTTTGCCATGATGCTGTTCTTTTGTGCTGGTGGAAATTGGTGGAGAATCTGCTCTCATATCTGCCAGAGAAGCAGAGAAATATTGCTGCACCTAAATCTCATGGTTTTTGCAAAGTAAAGTGGAAACATTTGAGCTACAAGCCCTTTGCACCCTGGGCTGTTATTTTTGCCTAACACACCCTGGACTAGAGCTATGTTGTTGTAGCTATGCTGATGAGGACATACTGTTTTCTTTAAAAAAATCCAGAAATTTCTATGACGCAATTCCCTGCAGAGCTCACTTCTGACTAAAATGCAATATTGCAATAATGCAGAAGTGTTAAGAGCTTAGAACTTCCTGCCCTGCATGTAGCTGAAGCACAGGAAAACATAGGATTCTTGCCATATAAAATGCTTTTTGGTTTCTGTCCAAAGAAGCATTGCTGGGAAGTCTGACATTACACACAAGTTGGCATGGTGGTGGGGAAATGCCTCCTTAATTTTCCAGCATGGCGCTTAGCCAAAAAACTTTGTTGTTCCTTTCATAGTTATCTTAAAGACTTTTTTCTTCCTCTTGCAGAATTTCCTACAGTGAAGCAGTGGAAATTTTGAAGCAAGCTCCTCAGACTTTCACTTTCAAGCCAGAGGTAGGTCATTGCCAGCTGGTTTGTCCCTATGCAGAACTTGAACTTTGTAGAATTTCCTTTCTCTCTCTCTCTCTGATACCACAAGAGTTGTTACTTTTCACAGATTATCTGTCTCCTGGGGTGTTTTGTTTGCTGGGTTGTAAATCCGGTGTAACTTTTGCCCTTTGTGGTTGAAGTGGGAGCTATACAAGGAGTGGAATCTATAGCAGAACATGTAACACTTGCAGGGAAGGAAGTGATGAGATTGCAGTTGAAGGACCAAGGCTTTAGCAAAGGCACTTCTCTTTCCTGTATTTGAGTAGTACTAAGAGTGTTGCAGATTCAGTAGTAATCATCTAAGAAGAGTTGCTGTAATAGTTCTCAAAAAAAAAAAAAAAAAAAAGGAAGGATAAGAGGATAGCACTGAAAGTTTGACAAGGATTAATAAACCAATACCATATGAAAATACAATGTAATCTAGATGTAGGTAAAGGGAATCCCTTGTCTTTCCAAAGCATAAATGTTTACTGGGAAAAAGAGTAACATGCTAGTCTTTCTAAAGCTGTGAGATTATGGTTTTCTAAAAATCATATTTTGCCCAATTTCAAACACACACACACTCCATTATGGGACAGCATTTATGTCTATGTTGTTTAATCATTATCTCATTATGATACTTTGAGGAAAATAACCCTCTGGCTGAAGTTACCCTCATAGCCAGTTGGGTAACTCCCATCTCTATGTATAAGTGGGTGTAGAACCTCAAATCTTGTCTCTGTACTACCTGGATCTGAGACAGCAGACTTGGGATATTTTTGTATGAAGAGAGACTGGGGGAATTCTGTTCCCCTCTTCCCCTTCCATTCCCCCAATATTCTTTGCATGTCCTATAAACAGACTGAGGGTCTCAAGTCAAAAGCCACTGGATTTATAACATCCCTGGAAAAAGGGAAAGTGAAGGGCATTGGAAATGTCCAAGGTTTCTGATAACAAAGAATTGGTTAATAGGGTGCTAGGTTTTCTTAAGTGAGAATTAATGTAGCATGTAGCAGGACACAGCAGGGAAGAGAGTAATCAGCCTAGGAAAGCTGCTTTCTATACACCAAAGGTAATTCTGAAATACGGCTGGTTTGCTGGGTCAAGTGAGCTGGCTTTGGAGAGGTGCCTGTTTTGCTTTAGACATGCAGAGTGTGGTTTGGGGTTTTTGGGGTTGGGATTTTTTTTTGCTTGTTTTGGGTTTTTTTCTGATCTGATACCAGATGCTTGGGCTTGATGCAGGGACGATTTGGCCCTGTTCTGCTAGGTTAAATCATATTCTTTTACATGCTTTGCTCTGCCTGAAAACTTGTGAAACTGTCTACTTCCCAGTGACCTGTATGAGCAGTTGCTTTGCTTGATTTCTTGTTATTCAAAGCAGTGTATCTCTCTATGTACAGGGATTTTGCTGGGTCTCATGCCATGGGCAAGAGGTACCAAAGCAGATTCCCAGGCCCCTTTTTGCTGTCCTTACAGTGGGGCTGTGACCTCCAAACAGAACATGAGAAGTACCTGGTGAAACACTGTGGGGAGGTTCCTGTGTTTGTGGTTAACTACCCATACGACCTCAAACCTTTCTACATGCGGGACAATGAAGATGGACCTCAACACACAGTGAGTCCATGGGTCACACCTCCACCACTTTATTGTCTAGGAACATGTCTTGGCTTACTGATAGACATCATCTGCTGGGCCTGCCCTCAAGAAATTCAAGATAAGATGTGGCCATCAGGTGATCCTGTCCATTTTTTTTTTCCTGTTGTAGAAAAAATACGCAAAGCAGGAACAACAGGAAGAGGAAGATTTGGGAGTTGGGACAACGTTAACTTTTTGCTTAATTGCCTTAAGACAAGTTTGCCCCAGTTTATTTCTTTTCCTGGTAAACTTCTGTACTATTAAGTGAAAGGCCTAGAATTGGATGACTCCAAGTAGTCTGTGATTCTCTTGTCATCCAAATGTAGCATCCATGTAATGCTCAAATAGCAGATGGGCACAAGAAATAAGCTCTTTATCAAGTCTCATGCTTTGAAATTGTGATTCCTCAACTGAACTGAGAAAACCTGAACCATTGCTTCTGCTAAAAAGAGCAACAACATCACCATGCACCACTGTGTCTTCAGTGGCTTTAATTCTAGCAACATTTCAGCTGTGGGATAAGAAAAATAACCCTAGAAGACAGACAGCCCAAACCTTACAGCCTAAGTGATAACACTTGGATCCTAACACTTAGATCCAGCACATGAGTGCCATTGCTACCATATCCATTAGAGCTGGCTCAAGGAACGGCAAATAGATAGGGCTGAACACAGGCTACAGCAGAGGAGAGAATCAGCGCTTCAGAAAACATGCCCATATGTCTTTGCTGTCTTCTGAGCTGCTGTTGGGTTCTTTATAACCCCACACAGGTAGTCACCAGAGTGACTTGGTGAGATTCAGTTCAAACCACTTGCAGTAGATGTCCTCAGTCTGGGACATCACCGGTGTCATTTAGATTTTCTGTAAATTACTGATGTTTATCCTTGCTAAATTTCCTCCCAGCCTTCTCCCATCAACAAAAAACTTTTCAAATATGTGCAAATCCTTACCTAAGTGTCCTGGACTCTGAAACAATTACAGTAGGGTTTTACAAAAAACCATCAGTGTCAACTGCTCTTCTGCTAGTCACTGTGTGGCTGTGTGGCATGACTTCAATTAGTTTTCTTTCTTTGAAGGTTGCAGCTGTTGATCTCCTTGTACCAGGAGTAGGGGAATTGTGTGGAGGCAGCTTGAGAGAGGAGCGACTGCCCTTCCTTGAATCACGCTTACAGAGGTATGGAAAATCCACAGATGCCAGGAGACTAGTCTGAGCAGGAGAGTGTTTCAGCAGTTGTCTGTGATTGGCAAGACAGAGGAGTGGAAGAGCAGCTAATAGTATTTAAAAGAAGCCCATTTTTGTCTTTGTGATATCTATCTGAGTAGGTGACTGCAAACTGGTGAAGTTCTTGTGCTTCTGTCGTAGGTGTGCAAAGGACCTTTCTGTTTTAGCTCATCAGAGAAGAAAAGTTTTCGTTATGCTAAGAGGCCGGGGCAGTAGAATGCCTCAGCTCTGCTGCAACTGTCTGGAGCAGGGTCTGCTGTGTGACACTTCATCCTTTTCTTCAGTTTTTGTGGCTGAAAGTGGACTGTGAAGGTGGAAGTTGTCACGTATACAGAACTTAGATACCTATTTGTCATCATTTTATGTAACTGAGAAATTGCAGTTTTGGTCAGAAGCTTTGCCAGTTGTGATGCAGCTGGCCTCAGAGACTGGTCTGATTTCAGAGAATATGGCTCTTTGCTAATAGTTTCATGGGAAGCTTCACTGGAACTGTTCAAGACCTGTACTGTGTTGTGGGGGTTCCTCTTTCCCTGCTGCATCTTGTTACTTTTGGTAATTTTAGTCTAACTTCAGTGTCAGAATATCAGAGCTGCTTTTTGATTAATAATTGACGTTATACATTGGGTAATTTTCCATAGACAGTTGTTCTCTGGATCCTATCTGGTTGTTCAAAAATTTTGTAGAATCAGATAATGGTTTGAGTTAGAAGGTACCTTAAAGACCATCTAGTTCCAATCCTGCTGCCATGGGCAGCGACACCTTCCATGAGATCAGATTGTGCAAAGTCCCATCCAGCACTTGAACACTTCCGTTTGGGCCAGTCATACACTTGTGCAAAGCAATGCTGGAAGAAGATTAATCCCAGAGTAACACCGTTTGCACGTTGGGAATTAATTTGTTGTTTAAATCAGCCACATGCTCACACAGATATATCTAATCAGTGGAGAAGTGCAAAATCTACTTCAGCATAATGAATCCAAAAGGTACCTGGCAATTAAAATCACCAGAACATTAATTCTCAGTTGTTAATGTAGGATGATGATATTCCCTGTACTTCCTGCTACTCTCCCTGTAAGCTCTCTGAAGCAGGCATGCTTCAACTCATGTAAAGTACAATGTTGCCTGCTGCACTTTTTCAATCAAAACTTTTTGCCAGTATCTGAGTCCACAGTCCTCAGGAAGAGGAGAAGGGTCCATGTGGAGTTTGAAGCCAGACTTTCTTGTTTGTCAGGGAAGTCATAGAAAGCATTTCAAAGTGCAAATGGGGTGTGTCTTCAGTAAATTGCACCTCCTTTTACATGTTTTTCTCAATTTTGAGTCCTCAGGATCTGATTTTGTTAAGCCCAAATACATTAGACCTTTAAATTCTATTTTCTGCAGAACCAGCATAACCTTAGAGAGAAAAAACAGGATTCTTGTCTTCTTATGCACGCTTCATACAATAGTTCACCAGGCTTTCCCTTTTCTTGTAGCATGCTCTTCCAGGCAAGTGCTGCTTGTGCAGAATAACTCTGTTCCTTTACTTACATGGGATTTTCTTTTCATTTCACAGATTAGGACTCACAGATACCTATCAATGGTAAGATGCCACCTTGCTCTGCAAGCTCTTTTTCTTCTTTTGAGACTATTTAAGCAACTGGGGTTTGTTGTTGTTGTTGTTGGGTTTTTTTGAGGTTTTTTTTTTGGTTCTGAGGGAACAATTTTTGGCCCTGTTGCCATTTTTGGCCCTGTTGCCCTGCCGTCACTGCCAGTCTAAATGAAATAGCCAGTTCATTAAAACAAAGGTTAATCTAATGCTACTTAATTTATGCCTCCAATTTTTCCACTCACGGCACAGGTCATTCCTCTCAGGATTGCATGAGGTGGATTAATTTACAACCCATAATGATTTTTGATATTAAATTGTTGGGCTGTGTTGAAAGTTGGGTAGATTCTGACCACCATGCAAGAGATAAACAGGTTACAGAACCACAGCAATTTGTGACCTTTAAGAGGTCTATGAATAACTCCCTTTGCAATTGACAGGGCAATTGGGTCGAAAAATCTTCCCTAACAAAGCAGTTAAAGCAATTAAAACTGTCCTCCTAAGGAGACAGATCAACCTTTGAATTAACAGTTTAACCCATATAAACGACAGAAGGTTCTTAGTGTTTCTTGGTATGTACTTCATCACAGCTACTGAGAGAGTGCTAGTGCAGAGAATTTTAAATTTAGAAGAGTATTTTCAAATACTCTGCAGTATTTGGATTGGTCATTAGGAAGGCCGCCTAGAAAAAAGCAAACTACAGGTTCTTCACTCTTCCCACAGTATGGAATCACTGAGGAACAGCCTAGTATATGGCAGATCTTCGCATCATCCATGTGCACACAGGGTGAATTTAATTTCTTCCTGTATTGTTGTATTTATGGCCTGGAATACACCATATCCCTTTATCTGAGGGAAGGATTATCCTGAACAAGGGTGATAAGTTGTGTGGTTAGATGCTGAGATACAGCCTGAGGAAGTCTGGTGTTCAATGGCAGAGCCTTCCAGCACTACTAAGATAGTGCAGCCCTGCCTCATGCTTCCCACAAAAAAAGATTAGGACATTGCCTGGCAGCCATTTGCATTTTCATGTGATATGTAACGATCACATTCTGGAAACTTTTCCTGCTGTAATCTTGTTTTGGAGACTCTTTCCTCCTTTATTCCTTCCACTCCATCACAGACAATGTAATTTCCTAGAGAAGGTTAAAGCTGTTGTTACCCCCTGCCATAGCAGGGTCTGGTGTCCTAGGAAGGCGCAGGATAGTAGTAATTCTGGATGCTTCTGGACTGCAGTCCAAAATCTGTCAGAATACAGGTAGGTGGCTTGCCAGCATCCATCTTTTCCATCTAGTTCCAATCCTGCTGTAAAATTAATCTCCTCCAATTTAGTGATTGAATTGAGTCTCCAAAGCTGGCTCACAAACTCCTGGAAGAACAGTTGAGTCATTCCTTTTTAAATATAATGTTTGCTGACTTTTGAATGTGATCTCCTTTCAAGTTCCTTAACCATTGCCATATCTCTGATTCTACCTGTTTTCTTCCCCCCACTAAGCAAGAGGATATTGTGGGGTCTGACTGTTTCTAGAGCAGTTTCAGGATTGCCTTGTTCATGGGTGTATTGTAAGGCAGAGGCAACTGATGACCTGAAATAGTGCTCTGCTTCTTGCTATTCCTACATTTTAGGAAGTTTTTCAAAAGATAGATAAAGTGACCTGGTCAAACACTATGAGTCTTCTTCAGTACACTACATCTTTCCTGTTATGCAAGTTTCTTTTCATATAGAATATGAGTTGGAATAGTATTTGGCTTGATTTTGTAGTTATTTTATCTTATTTTCACACTTTTTCCTTTAAATTGTAGATAGAAAATAGCTCAGAGCTGTAGATGATGATCTTGGCTAAACTGAGAGGTCTGTGGAAATGAGGTGGGAAAGTCAAGTGATGAGAGTACTCTGGGAGTTCATTGATTTCTCTGTGACAAGGGAGTATTAAGTATATTGCCTTGTAAAAAGGGGACTTGATCCTGTTTGCAGCCTCCAAGTGCCATCTAAAAAGTAACAAAGCAGGTACTTTGTAATGAACAGTGTGTTCCCACAACCATCAGTGTGAGCAGCGTTTCAGACAATCTTCCTACATGTAAGGCACTGCTTTCCTTACTCTGATTATCTTCATGTGTTTCAGTGGAGACAGTTGTCTCATACTGAACCCTTCACAGTCCAGGTACCTTTCTGATCTTCTGGTGTAATACTGGTGAAAGTACACAGTAGCAGAGCAGGTATTGTCTGCTGTCTTCAAGTAGGTGTTACTGTGTTGTTTTGGCCCTGCTCCTGCTCTAGATGAAGAAGATTGTGCTGTGTTGGGCTCTCTAAATTCCCATAATCTTTGAGGCTTGAATGTCAGTATTCTGTTGGGTGCTCGTGTGGCAGGGTGGAGGAGTTGGGCTTGGGGAAAAGTAGCACTGGTGAGCCACTTGCAGCCCATGGCCAGTGACTACACTCACATCATCCTTTAACCTTCAGAGCCCAGTGAAAACAGGTAGCCCATCACTGTCCTTGCCAGCCAGTGGTCCTGTTACTCCTCTTTAGGGAAGAAACTGGAGTGCTGTGCTGGGCCAGACAGAGGCAGGCAGAAAGTCAAGGGGGGTTTTCTTACGCACACATACTCATGCATAGTAGAATATTCAGTTTCATGGACTATAGTATCTTTGTTCTTTCAGCCTTACTTTTTTCAGCCTGGCCACAGAACCTTCAGCATAGCAAGGGGATTGCATAAAAGGTTGAGATTATGTTTGTATTGAAAAGAGACTGAAAAGAACACATTCTGTTTATGAAAGATCATTGGAGAGCACTGCTCTTCATAGTGCCTTGCTGTGTAACACACGGAGCTCACGATGATGATAAAAGAATGTGAATCTTTTAAAGGATGAACAGAAATGTTCCTCTAACATGGCACATAACAAGCTCCTGGAATTCATTGCTGGGGGATGTTGTTACAGGACACACTTTAGTAAGATCCAAATCTCTGAAGATCTACCAGTGCTCAGGTCCAGAGCAGGAACACCTGGGCTAGCTGTGGTCGCAGAAACTTAATTCCCCTGTGGAATAATGCTGCACAGGGCACCAGTTGCCAATAGACTGCTCAGCTCCCCTCTTAAGTATGAGCTACTAGCAAAAATAGCTAGACTAGTTCACAACTCTTTTTGAGGTGAGAAACATCTAATGTCTGTAGACTATTGAATGAAGGCAAACCTCAGGGAGCATTTTCCAGCCTAAAGGGATTTTTCTCTTCATCTGCAGGCAGTTACATTTTCTTTCATCTGTGAAGAATGGAAAATTTCTTAATTCTTCTGCTTCTTCTGTGCAGAGTCATCAGAAAGGATTCACAGTCTTGATCCTCAGCACATTTACTTCAATGGACTTTTTCCATTAACTTTGATGGGTTTTGTTTCGCTCCTTTTGCCAAAATGGCTTCTCAAAGTGCTTTGAGATCTACTGATCAAAGTCCTGGATAAGCAAGGGTAGAATTTATTATTATTGTTCATCTGGAAGCAGCTGAGTTATTTCATATTCTTACAATGACTTTATAAACTCTGTTGCCAGCAAAAAGGGAGAGAAGATGATGAGCTTAGCCTCAACTGCCTTTGCACAGACTGATGCACTTCTAGACATCATCAGCTGTTACTTCTATTCTTGGTTACAGCTAAAGTACTTACCAGCTGGCTTGGCAGTTCTGCTCAGAGCTCCTGAGCTGGGTCAAACTGATCTGCCATGGCCAGCACCCATATCCCTCACATTTACGATGTCTTTCCTGTTTCACGAGTCACCACCCTCAGCATCAGGTCTGCCCATCACCTTCCTTGCAAACCCTTGTAAAGCTGCACAGTGGAGCTGCCCAGGAGCAGTTCCAGGGTATTTGCAGAGACTCAAGTTCTTCCTAAGGCACTCTGTGTAAAGTGGATAGAGATGAAGACCACCATGCTGTTGCACAGCCTACGTGTTCATATCCTGAGCATAATCCTCATCACAACATGTGGGATGCATACACCAAGCCTTAGGGAGCCAAGCTAACCCCCAGCAGCACAGAGAGAAAAGCATGTGGGTCCCAGTCATCAGAAAACGTGTCCCACCCACTCTTGGGTCTGCTGTTCAACTTGCAAACTGCACTTTGTGTGTCAGTGCTACTAGGAAGAAGCAAGCTTCTCTTTTTGCTATTTGGGCAATGGAGGGGAGGGGAAAAACACTGGAGAAGAAAAAACCTGAATATTGGATTGAGTGTAATAAATGGTTTCCCAAATTTTAACTACTGCTAATGAGCTGTAAGGAAAAATAATATTTCATAGTATGAAAGGCATACTGTCAAACTGAGTGACAGGGCCATCTTGCAGCTGTCAAAATTGTGGGAGAGTACTTCTGGTTTGCAAGTAAGGGTGATCGTGGGCATTACTTTGTCTTCACTCTGTTAAAATACAGTCTTCAAGCCAAGAAAGATTTGATGTCCAAGCAACTACACTCAAATATACATAATGTATACTTTACATATTTATACATGTGTAAGTGTATATATACACACAAATATAATATTTCATTGCAGTTCATTAACAGTATGTAAAATTAGGGAAGCCACTTATTGCAATCAATGCAATCTTAATTTCTTTCACAGTGTTCTGCCCCCCTCTACTCCACTGCATAAGTAGTAAAACATATGCATTTATATTTAAGTGCACTTGATTTTTTTTTAACTGGGATGATGAAATATTCATACACCAAGATTAGAAGCAAATAATACATCTCGAGTCACTCAATCCCCTACTAGTGCAGTCATATAAAGAAAAATAACTTGGTGCCCTCAGCAAGCTCAGAAGTGGCCCCACAAATCAATAGAAACACTGAGATGTTTTTCACTTCTATTAAAATAAAACCTTTGGTGACAATCTATAGCTGCAAGTACAGTATCACATCAGCCACAGTTGAGCTGGGAAATGGGTAACTACAGAAGAACCATCATAATCTTGTTGACACCCATATACTCAGAGTATCTGCTTCCAAACGTTTTCAGAGTTTTCTGTGCACAACAGGTGCTGTTCTGCAAAATAAAATGTCTTGTTCCAGATCTCATTTTTGGAGAAGATATGTTCAAGAGTTTTTTTTCTGGCTTACTATGGAAATAAATGAAGCAGTCTGTAAGAGTGACTGGGGAAGAAGTAGCAAAAAGCCATCATAATTACCTTAAAATAAAAAAAATTAAGGAATGTTGAGCAGACAGACAGCAAGACCTATTTAAGCTTCTGAAGAAATTACTGGAAATGAAATTACTTAGGATATTGAAAAGTAAACAGAAATTGAAAGAATTTGCAGGACAGATTTCCACACCAATGTGGCAAGAGCTAGACAAGCCCAAGCAGAGAGCTTCACCTCCAGTAGTGGAAGTGCTTTGTGATTCAGTAGGAACCTGGGTTTGTGCCTCTGCTAGGAATATTTTAGGTACTAAAACCAGAAAGGTGTTTTCAATATGAGCAGAGCTATGGTGCTCAAACTTTTCTTCGTAGCCAAATACATTCTTGCTCCTAAAAAACTACACTGTAGTGTATTGGCAAAGCATAGCTATGCTTATTCAAATGGCTTTAAAGTTGGGGTTTCTGCTAATACAATTCTGCTTCTTCATGCCCCTGACCAACACAGAAATCACAGTGGTTAGGGTCAAAGGGAAGTAATTAAGATGGAAAGCAAAACCTTAGATGAAAAGCTCATTTTAATGACATCAGCATAACCGTGCTGCAAATGTAACTGTCTGTTTAAATTACAGGTATCTAGACCTCCGAAAATTTGGATCAGTTCCTCATGGAGGCTTCGGAATGGGGTTTGAACGCTACCTCCAGTACATCTTGGGAGTTGACAATATTAAAGATGTTATTCCTTTCCCCAGGTTTTCTCACTCCTGTCTCCTGTAGCTCAGCAGTTGACTCATGTGGAGAAAACCACTGGTGTAACTATGTGTGTATAACAAACCAGGATATGACTGAGTGTGTTTTAGTGGGAAATCAAGATAATTTTTGTATCAATGAAACTCTGGGTCAATTTAATACTGGATTATTGAAAATAATATATGTTCTGGTGAGATTATGGAAGGACACTGGCAGTTAATTTGATAGCAGCTCATGTCTTCAGTGCACTTCAGGAGTATTAATAAATCCCACTTAACTAAAGGGTCACGATTCTCATGAGACTAGTACAAGCCATGGAAGTACTGAACAAGCACTGAAGGTAGCAGGGGGTTTTATGTGAAATATTAATAAGGAAGTGTGACCTAAAATATTGTCATGGCTGTGATACACTTGCTACTGCTACAGTCAGGAAGTGGTTACTGTAAAGCATGATTCTCCCCACTCTGAGTTAAAAGCAAACATTGTTTACCTTGGAAAAATCAGCCAAGCCTAGCAAGGAACAATGTTATATTGGAATTGCTGGAGTGAGTTTGTTGAATGATGTTTGATGTTGTGAATCATCAATAAAGATGTACACTGGGTTGTTTTATGACTCTCTGTGGTTTCTTCTTCTGTTATAAAACTGTAGCTCTCAGCATGAGAGAGTTTCCTTCAGTGTCTTTGGTAGAGGTTTCATTTTCTGTATAACCGAATTAGTTGCACAACTTCTGCCGTAAGTATCTGTTTTCTGTCTCCAAGAAAGCACATATTCATAGCAGACAGAGATGTTCAGTTAGATGAGAGTTTGTTCATCCATCCATCTCCCCAGAGCCAACTTGCAGTTCACGGTGAGGTTTTGTTGTTGTTTTGCTTTTCTGTTGTTGTTACTGAGAAAATCTCACATGTGCTCATCGGACCAAGCAGTTTGGTCTATATTGCAAAACAACAAACTGATGCTCCCAAGCATTGCTATGTATTAAGTAATTGCTTATCACTATAGGATCTGAACTCCTTGGCAGTCTCTAATGGGTTTATGCTCTCTGCTTCTCTGCCAGGTAAAGAAATACTCATTTCTGTTTTGAAGACAGTATTATGGGAAGACCAAGTGACTTGCCTGAGGCAACTGGAAACCAGTGATTTATTTGGGACTTGAACTGAGGGTTTCCAGCATCCTTCTTCCCTTCCAAATTATTGGAATCCAGCAACTGATCATTTGCATAGTGCTTGCTACTCTGGAGCCTGCTAAGGCTGGAGTATAAACAATGTATATAAAGAGAAAAAGCAAGGTAGTGGCCTTACTGCTGATGAACCCCATGTACATTGGCACACACTACAAGAAGTGGCTGCAGGACAGCCCTGAAAACATTTCCAAGTAGAGGGAAGAGATTGAAAAATAGTAATCAATTAGCATTGCACTGGTAATACTGCAGTCACAGTTCTGTCTGATAAGACTGTGTAGTACTGCACCTGCAGCATCTAAAAATACCTGTGTATGTCATGTGGCACCTGCCATGTCTCGGTGTGCTCCATGGCTGGGGGTTTTTACCTGTTATGATCATGCAAGCAACATCACCATGAAGGTCATTACTTTGGGGGGTTTCTTGTGTGCACTGAGACATCTGCATATTAAGACTTCTTCATGTCTCCTTCATCCACTTGATTAGGCAGGTGTTAATTTTCTGTTTGCTGGTTTGCATTTCCCAGTACAGCCCTGAGTTGGCAAGTCTGGTTCCACAAAACAGTTTGAGCACCTGCCTTCCCTTTGAAACCACTGAGAAGTTCACACATCAGACACTCAAGTAGCTTCCTGCATTTGGACCATCTCTCCTTTAGTATGTTGTCTTAAGTGTTATTGCTGGCCTTTATGTTTTGGAATTACTTCTCTGCAGAAAGATGTGGAAAGAGTACAGCTGCCAAACAGCCCCATCCATAGCATGTTCCCTAAATTACTTGCAATGAGCAGGTGTCCTTATTGACATCCTTAGTCACTGATTCTGTCACAGTCGCTGTAAAAGAGAGTGCCTGAACTGGAAGCCCGTCTGAGAACAGAGTGGGGCAAAACATCTCCTGTCCACTCTGCTGTCAATCCCCAACAGCAGCTCTGGGCTGCCTGTGTTGGTTTTGGCATCTGTGGGAGGTTGTTGATCCTGCTCTGAGATGCCAGATCTGATGGGCAAGGCAGGGCTAAACAGTGACAGGTGAAAAACAAGATGTTAAAAAGAAGACAATGGAAGGTGCCAAAAAGTTCTAGGTTAATGTGGCATGAGTCACAAGTTACAGGGAAGGACACAACTGCTTCAAACAGGTTTGCAGGGTGGCTGTCAGGGTGACACAACAAGAGCAAAGAACTGGTCTAATCCACCTTTCATTCTTTGCCCTTTTCAGAGGTTGTTGCAGGACTGAAGGTAGAGGTTGAACTTTTGATTTGCAGATAGGTAGGTGTAAGTAAGAAAGAAGTAACAGGGATGCACTGTGAATGTTTTTTTGTGTGTTTCCAACTAGATGTCTGTGGGGAGCAGTCTCCCTAGTCTTCTATGTGTCCTGGTTCATTTCAAGGTGCTTGATGAGCAGGGTATCCAGTGAGCTAAGGGGACATTGCCCTTGGATCTGAAAGTTCAAGAAAGCTACCCCCAGTAATTTGGCAGATGAAGCAGGAGCTGAGCAGGGAGCAGGGTTGTCCCAAGAGAGGTAACCAGATGGCTCAGAAGGGGAAGGAAAGGTTGTCTAGTCTTGGTAACAGTCTCCAACATGTGCTGGTTTTGCTAGTGGTGAGAGAAGAGGCTGAGGCCTTGTGCTTTATGGTACTGCTCAGGGTTAATATTGAGATTGGCATTCTTGTGAGAAACTTGATTTATGGGTAGCCAGCAAGGGTGGGAGCCACTGTTTCCCTCCAGGATGGCACTGTTCACCTCGTGCTATGTATATATAACATGGACTAGTATTGCCAAGGCATGTGACATGTTTTTTCTGGGATTTCCATGTGGAATGTCATGTATTTCCTTTGAATCTCCCTTTCTAGAATGAAACGGAAGTTAATCTGGTGGATGGGGAATTAATTTCTCTTGGACACATAAGCAGGGACATGCACCAAGATTTTCTTTATTCAAGCAGCTTTCCTTACTACATCTTCTCTTAGAGTCTCCACCTTGACAGTAACTGAAGCCAGATAAAAACTGGGCCACTTCAGATAAAAAGCTGTTACTCTTTGCACACAGGAATCACCTCTTAGGCTGACCATGCAGTGCAGTAGCTGACACTGGGGTGTCCTTAGTGCCATAAGCAGTCAGCTCTCAAGCCCAGGTGACCAGCACTGTCTCTGCTACCATAATTTTGGTAAGTACTTGAAGTTTCAGTTCCTCAGCAGCCCATGCTTGCCTCTTTTCAAGTTTGTCCTCACTTTGAGCTTCAGAGGAAAGAATGAATGTCATTGATCACTGTGTTGGTAGCTTTGCAACATTAGAACAGAGTGATGGGAGATAAAAGAGCTACACCATAAACTTTGCATAACTAAATGCCAGCCTCTCAGAAGAATGTTTAGAGGAAAATGTCAGGTTTTTTCACTTCAAGAATATCAGATAAACCCTTCACTTAATTTTTTAATGCGTAAGGTCAAAGTATCCCAAAGTACTCTTATTTTTAATTGAAAAAATAATACCTACAGAACTAACACGGTTTCAGTCTTCTCATTTTTAAATCCACAGGAGAGCAAATGCACACTTGGAAGCTAGGAGTAGAGATTGCTGTTCTCTCCCTTATGATTTATGTTGTGATACTGTGGCAGTGTTCAGATCCTGGACTGTGGTACCTTCTGTATAAGAGACAAAAAGGTACATGGGCCAAAGGTTTAAAAATCAGCAGACCAGCACAGAATAACCTGCATTCAGGCCCCCAGACCTGAGGGAAACGCAGCAAGGTGCCCAGCTCAGCAGTGCTCTCTCTGGTTTATTTGGTAGTAGTTGTAATTTATAAAGCATCACTTGTTTGAGGGAATGCCAAGACTTAGATGGGAAACGTAAAGTACAGTTTCGCTTGCTGGACTAATATTGATTGTTTTGGGAATAGCTTGTAGATGTGTTTTTCCTCAGGGGGTGAAGGGGACTAATTTGCCAAGAAATACTTTTTCATTGCTTCCATTAAATGCGTGTATAGAGATAAACGTGGCTTTGCTGTTGCTGAAACCAGTAACAACCATTATGGCTGTTGTTTAGCCTTTACCTTACACTTAGGGACAAATGAGAGATGGGTCCAAAGGAGAAATAAGACTTTGTATAAAGATTGACAGAGTTCTGATTTCCTCAGATCTAACCAAAGCTGCTGAAGCCACAAAACCAGTGGTCTCGGGGGTGAATTTATTGTTTTGTCTTACTGTTTGTTGCACAGCCATGACCTTCGGAAAGGTTGTAAAGTTTTATTTTATGATCCTGCTGATAAAGAGACATATGTAATTTACTATACGAGTCCTTACAGACTTGGCTAACAACAAGTGTGACCCAGAGTTCAAAGAAATTATGGCTCCCATTGTTTTATGGCTGCTGTGCCGCAGTGCCTGCTGCACAAGGTGTACAGAAAAGGTGCCGTAAAGGGAGAGCTCTCACATAAAGGGCGAGAGAGGGACAAGACTGTATGGACATTTAAAAGTCACATACCAGCTACATCAGAAATTGTAGGCTCTATTGTGAGTGAAATACGGATGAAATTACTTTAGAATCCATGTTGCTCTTATTGCTGACACTATTTTACTGCGGGAAATTGAGGCACTGAGCAATTAATCTGCTTGCCCAAGGTTATGGAAGATGTGTGGCAGAAGCATGGAACAGACCCAAATCAACCAAATCCCTGCTTGGCACCTGCTCATGAGACTTCCTTCTGTTTGCCTTTGGGTGCACTGCCACACCAGAAGCAAGGCAGGATATTTGCAACAGATCTGGTTTCAAACACATTTTTGGCATTTCTAAGATCCTAGACTGTGCTTCAGTGATTTTTATCTATCCCTGTATGTCCCGGGGCCTTTCAGAGACAGCAATCCTGCTGTTTATTTTTATTACTCTTACAATTGATTTTTTTTCTGAATAATTTGAGGCAGCCAACGGAGTAGATTTTTAATTTTCTTTGCAAGGCTTGATCTTCCTCTTTGCTCTTCATTGATATCTGTGTATCTTACTGTCTTCAGCAGGTTAATGTACTGATACTTGCACTGAAAGAATGAAGTTCAGAGTTTTCAGAAGTCACTGATCATACAGGTTGCTGGCAAAAAGGTATGCAAACTGCTCAGGAAAAAAATCAATGTGGTCTGGTAGGAGGCCTTAGTAATCATGTAAACATTTAACTTTCAGTATGGGACTATTCCCTGCTATCTGCTGTGGCTTCAAAAAGAGATTAGATTTTCAGTCACAGTGGAAAATAATTATACTTCACTGACACAATGTTTTTAGTAATACTTCCATGGTGTCTTTACCTTCAAAGTGATTTTTGAGCAATAATTCCAGTATCTTTGATGGCCCTTTGAAGATCCTGGGCTCTGTGCTCAGTTCTGTGGTTAAGCTGTGTAAGCAGGCATATGATCCATATTTTTCTGAGACACAGGTCTCCCATTTTCTGCTTGTCCCCCAGCTTTGCTGCTGCCCCATTGATGAATGTGTGGCCATGGGCTGCACATACAAGCAAGAGACAGCTGGAGTACCACCACAGCCAACTCAAAGGCTGACTGACCTCTCAGTGTCAGTGCTGCCAGAGCTGTTCACACAGCTGGGATGCTCCAGGTCACTGAGAGATGAAGGGACTTGCCAGAGGATGTGGAGGGAAGCAAGAGTCAGGATTAGGGTTTGGTTTCCAGGCTGCTCTGTCAGAGTTGAGAACAGGTTTCTCCCATTTCTGCACAAAGTTAGGGAAACTCAGTGCTCAACCAGTAACCAGTTTGTGGCTCCTGGAGATCCAGCTGTGAGCACTTACCTACTGCAGAGATTCTGTCATCACTGTAACTGAGGAGGTCTTCGGGCAGGTTGGGTTCACATGATGGCATCTCTGTGAAGCACTTGAAATGACCTCTGCAGTTGCTTAGTATAAATAAATCACCATGTGCTTTCAGGCTGGCTCAGCAGTGTGTATGTGGTGTCATAGCTGCTGAGATGGGGCTCTGCACAGCAGCTGGAGTTCTGGGAAAGGCGTGCTTTAGGTGCCTCTCTGTAAACATGCATGGGTGGTGCTTTTCCAGATCACCCCACAGGGCTGAACTTAGCCATCTGCAAAACTCGAATAACCATACAAATCAAATCCGAGGGCCTGATTTATACAGTGGCTTCAAACAGTCTTTCAAATTCCATTATTACTAATGGCATTAATAAATTATTAGTGTTCATGGTGATTTAGGAAGTATAAGGTTCAAGTATTTAACAAATTTCATGAGCCTATGTGTTAATGAACTTGATGGATGACTTGCCAGGCAGGATTATGTTGCCATGTCCTTGGAGTACATGCTAAAACATGATGTTTTTAGCACTTTGTTACTACAGTCCCTAATTGAGATCCAATACCATCTGTAACAGTGCTGCCATGGATAAAAGGAAGAAAGTTTGTGCTAAACCCTCTGAGATAGAACATTATGAAGTGTTCATTTCCCAGATCATTAGAAACTTAAAATAGCCATCTGGCCAAAACCAGAGATGCATATGCCTGCAACTACAGCTTAACAGCATTCAGCTGGGAGGGTGGCTGCTGTGTAGCATTTGGGACTGGCAACTGCAGAGCAGCTTTTGCTCTGATCTCAGCGAAGTCTCTTCACACTTTAGACTTCTAGGAGATGTCTGTTTAAAATGCAATCAACATCTCAGCCAGGAATATAATACACTCTAGATGGGCTAAAATGCTTTGAAACCACAAGGGTACATCCCCCCCAACACACTTCTCCAGTGATGATTTTCACTGTTAAAAAAGTGCCATATTTCAGTCTTTGTTTGCCTGGCCTCAGCATCTTTCAGGAATATATCAGTGTGCCTTAATTGTCAGCATTTGAGGGGCATTACAAAAGACAACAGGCTCTTGAATTTGCAAAATTTGACCTAAAGCATGACGGCGTTCACATGCTTCTTCCATGACTTAACACTGGTAGCAGCTGGAGGGTCTGAAGATAAGGTCTTTATGCTGTCGGCTTTGTTACATTTACCTGTCCTTTACCTGTTACAATGCCCCTCACACATACAGATTACCTGCAGTAGAGCTATAGGTTGCTATGAACACAGCATTTTTTATATTCCTTGTTCTCAGATGGTGGTGTACAGTGGAAAATAGGACCTGGGGGAGTCCATCCTCATCAGCCACTCACTCCTGCTCATGGTCTCAGCTTCCCTACTTGTATAGTTAGAATAATAAGATTTATAATTCTAAAAGCTCACGTGCATAGTAGGTCTATGTTCCAGTAGTTTTAGCTCTAAGGTGTGCGTGGTCAACAATTGTAAATAAATGTAGAAATACATATTCTAAGTAATTTACACATTGTAGAAGAAGCCTGGACATAATACAACAGCAATGACTTCCTTCTTATAATAGAATTTTTAGTTCATTATATTGGCTGTACAGGGCAAGCTCATATCCTGAAGGGGTGTCACTGGAAGGAGTAGGGAGTAGGGGGGAAAAGCATCTGTTTTTATTCTGGCTTCTGTTTTGACCAGCAGATATAATGGCACATGACCGTTGAGCCAACAGTAATCCAGTTACAAAAGTCTTCAGAGTTACTGCACCAACCAAATTAAACTTGATTACATCCAATTATGCTGAAAAGCCAGACAACAGCTCTTAGCTTGGGGTGAAGTAACTTCTTGCAATCACATGTGGGGAGGCCTTGCAGGGTGTCAGGAGGATAATTGCTCGTTTGCTCTACCACAGAGCACCATCTGCTCTTGAAGTAATGCCTAAGGATGTGAGAGTACACCGGGGTCGGGTAAGCAGGCAGGGGAGCACGGCGAGGATTTCTCCCTGCCTGTTTTAATATCATTTGTTTTATGGTTGCTTGCCATGGGTCCAGCTGCGGTAAAAGTCCCATTGTGCCAAATAGTGTCCGTAGAGGGAGTCCTTCCCATGCTGAGCTGCTGGCCTCATTGGGGAAAAACAAGGATGAAGTGGCCTTTATACTTATGTCAGAATAGTGTCTGTGTCTGGAGCATTGCCTGGTGCACTTTCCACCAAGCAGTTGTATAATGGTTTTCTGTTTTGAGGAGGTGAGACAAAAAGGGAAACCTCTTAGTTTTCTTTCCTTCTGTGGTAAAAATAGCATAAGTAGGAGGAGAAAAACGTAAAGGTGGCTGCCAAAAATGTGTCTGGATCCAGGCAAGAGAGTTTGCATGGAGCTTGTCTATTCTAGAAGGAATCAGCAGGTGCAAAAAAACCCTCTACCTGGGTCCAGAACAGAGAAATGAATTAGTAGTGTCCTGTCCCAGCTCAGCTCCAGACAAAGTTATTTTTAAGTGTCCAGTTTAGTGAAGGAAGTAGGACTGGGCTTCAGTATGGACTGAATAGGAATAGGAAGTCTTCTTAAATAATCTTCAAGTGCGAAGACTGGAGGCGTCCTCCAGCTGCATCCACAGACACTATCCAGCTCAGCACCCCAGGCACCTCCCTGTGCTGCCCAGGGGGTTCTGTATCCATTCTGGATGGGATGTGCTGGTTCTGTCCAGGATCTCCAACAAAGAAAGGACAAAGTAGGACCCACACAAGCCTATGTGCCTTGAACACTGCTGACCTGCAAGTCATCTCTTCTCTGTTTCAAGCCTGTATTAAGGCATCAGAGCTCTGATGCCCCTGTCTTTGCCACAACACTGTACTGAAGATGCTTCAAACTGTCTCATTATCTGATCAAAGCACATTGTGCTACTATTCCCTCTGCTCATGGAAAGCAGCCAGTGCTGCTGGAGCTGCTGCCTGTCACAAGAAGGAAAGGACTGTCTTGTGGTTTGGCTTCAATTGCAGTTGTTCTGGGGGGCTTGCTGTGCTCTTCTATGGAGGGTGGAAAGCTTGAAAAGGCTCAAATTCTTGGAAGAGGTGATTTTTTTTTAACCTTGAAAATTCTTCATGAAATCAAAAAGCTGCTCCCATCCTGCTCTGCTGCAGGAACTGTTGCGTGAAGATAAAGTCAGGTCTTATTGTTGTGGAGCTGGATCTCGGGAGACTGAGCATTCGCTCAGAATTAAAAGCAGGCAAGGAGCACCAAGCAGCACGGCAGATTTTTCAAGCCTTTCCTCCCCCCCGCTCCCCCCGCTGTTTCGGTTTATATTAACCACCGTATAGGGCATTTCCAAGGGATTTGTGCCTGGCTGGGGTAAGTAGCCCGAAGCGTTTCAGCCAGCTGGTCCCTAATCCATAGGAAATGCCCGGTGTCTCCATCCATCCCGACTGCTTGCACCGGCGACTGGGAGCGGAGGGGAATTGCTCCGCCTGCAGCTTTCCCGTCTGCCAGCAGATGGCACAGCTCATTTGAATAAATTTGGAGCAGGAAGGAGTAGCGGTGGACATTGTGGTTTCTTTCTTAGAAGTTCTGATTTTTCGTTTTCAGACATGAACAAGAAACCACACTGAAGGTTGTGATTAAAAACCCCAGAGGTTTCTGCAGAAGAAAGTGTCACTTTGTTGTGCACCCCGGCACATAAAAGACAGTACAAGGGCTTTTTCTTAGAAAAATGTTTCTCTCTCAGCCTTACCCTTGTTCAAGGAATATTATTTCTTACATGGCATCTCTGAATTTCTCCCTTGCTATGACTGCTAATTCTGCTGTTCCTCCTTCAGTTGCTTCTGCTGGCAGAGATGGATTCTTGATGGCTTCGCATAACTCCCTCGTCAGGTTTTTCCAACACAAGGATGTGGTTTTCACACAGTTTTCCGCCAAGGCTGCTGGCTGTTAGCTCACACTCCAGAGATTTACGCAGTCAGCTGGGGCCAGCCTGAGTTCATTCTCCACTGCCGGTTGGAGGAACAGCTTGAAGTTGGTAAAAACTGTTACGAACCTGCAAGCGCTGCCAAATCACGCTGTGCTCATGACAGACATCGTCTTTAACTCCCAGGGGCACTGAGGGTAGTATTTGTGTATCTTCCTGGCCAAAAGCTTTAAGGAGGGCCAGCATTGTAAGGCATTGTAATGTTACATGCATTGGATCATATGTAATCTGGCAGCCTGATGCCAGAATTAACTCACTGTTCCCACTCTGCTCACACCCACAGTGGAATTGGGGAGGCACGTTCACGTGCAGCATCTTTGTTTGAAGCATTTTTTCTGCACAGAGCTTATATTACAGTTGGACTCTATGATCTTGGAGGCATTTACCAACTTTATTGATTCTATGATTCTGTGTCACATCTGAGACAGCAGCATATTTAAATGTACAGAAAGTGCAACCCATTTCCCATCCAAAAGTCCCAGCAATCTGAGATACCTGTGTCAGGCATCACCAGAAGCATGGGAAAAAAGAATTCATAGGGGTACTTCATGTTTTGGACACTGTTCAGATATATCTTGTCATATAACTAAGTCAGTAAATGTGATCCAGAATAGGGGATGAGCAGAGAGAAGGAATAGTACAGCAAGGGAGCAGGGTAATAAACCAAGGGCTGTCATAGAACATGTAGAATAATTCATTCTAATTCACACAATGATAATTATGGAGCATTTCTTTAAACATCCATCACCCAAATGAAGTGTTCCAACTCTGTGTGGTGGAAGTTGTTAGCATAAAAATGCAGACAGGGTTCTCTGCAACTGGTATTCAAACTGATACCACTTTGCATTTGTGTCAGTATGAGTGAATTCCTAACCTGTGAATCATTAACATACACTGTGGAATAGTTTTGCATGCTACCTGTGTATTAATCATGATCATCTGTTCTTAATTGAGTCTTGCTAAATCCCCAATACCTCACCGGCCTCTCTGAAATTTGTGTGTTTTGGGAAGATCTCTCAAGTTCAGGTCATCAGGACTGAGTTTTCTCTATGAATGCACAAAGTGCCTCTAACCCAGGAGAGTTTGCAGGTGAGACTCTTGCTCTCATGCAGTGTAAATTGATATGGCTCCAGTGCACTGAATAAGGCAATGTTGGCTGAGGCCAGCACAGAACTGGGCTCTCCAACCTCCCCTGCTCTCAGATCCATCACACACTCTGTGTTGGTAGAGATAGGCAAGCTGATCTGAGCATAGCCTGTCTCTGCAGAAATTGCCCAACACTGGAGTAGGATCAAGCCCCTTCCTTTGGGTAGTGAGAAGGTAGAAAAATCTTCCTATTTAGCCTTTGCGTTTCACTGGCAGAAAAACAAAGCTGTTTAGAAAATACATTCCTAACAAATGACTGACTGGTTCTGTAAGGGGTTATTCCCCTACTTTATGCATTCACAAAAATGATAAACAACATATGGCTTAACTGTGCTGTCCCCCTCTTGAAAAGAGGTGTTGTTCCTACCTCCCAGAGGCACTGCAAGTTGCAATTACTGCTCTGAAGTGATGCAAGATCCCTGCTCAAGCGGTGTTATATAAAGGTTGTTGTTGTGTGACATACAGTAGCACATCCAGCCAGCACGGAGTTGGTATTGCACCAGCTACGGCACAAACACGTAAGGAGGGACCATCCCTGCCCACAGAGGTTTGGACAGCAGGGAAGCTGAGGCAGAGATGACTGAATGTGCCCAAGCAGGTTTGGGGCAGAGCTGTTGTATAGAGACAGGTCTTAGAAATCCATCCCTAGCAAATATGTTGTGTTTTCCACGTGAGCATGGGCTAAAGAGGACTCAGCTTTTATGGGTGCCATGCCCAAGTTTTGCTTTAAAAGGTGAAAAGAAGGTTAGAGCATAACCCAAGGGTTATCAAAGGGCTGTGGAGGGACGTTTTATTACTGCCTGAGCTGGAGAGGAGAGGATCAGGCTTTGAAATGTACAGTGTTTCTACATTTGAAAGTTGATAGTGAATCTCAGCCAGGGTATAATACACTGTAATACAAAACCTGGCTTGTCTGCATGAGACTCCAATGGCAGTCAAATCCCCTTTCAGTGGCCACTGCTCCATTACTTAAAAATCAATAATAAAATACGAAGCTTTTATTGATTCCCCTCGTGGTTTTTTATTGCTATTTTTTTCTCCAGGAGGGTTTTTGGCATCACTTGTGTTTGGCTGTTTCTTGCTCAACCTCTTTGTTTTCCTATGGCACCTTCATCTCAGGCACAAGCCCCTGAGCACAGGGACGGTAAAGCCAGCCTCGCCTTTCCGAGGTGAGAAGGACCTTTTCCATCAAGAGAGTGCAAGGGTCCTGGGTTAATGAAACCTTATGAAGGAGAGGTTTGGGGGGAGCTGTACTTTTTTAATTAAGGGAACGTTGCGCTGTTACAGATCACCTGCTGCAGTACGGATAAAGTTTCTCTATAGGCACCGTATGAGTGTGGGGGGGACAGGGACGAGCGGCAGCCCCTCGGGGGCGGCGTGGGGCCGGGCAGCCCCTCTCCCCGCGGGGTTTGTGTCTTTAACAGGGCTGGCGNTACGGAGATACGTAAGTCTCAGCCCACCCCATCTCATCTTTACCCCGGCCCCGGGAAAGCCGGGATCCATCTCCCTCGCCGCCATCCCCACTCCCCCGCCGCCAGCCCGGGTGCACCTGCCGCCGCCTCTCCCGGCACCGCGGAGGCAGGGCAGGGCGGGGGTGCCCCTTGCCCGGGCGGGGAACGAACGCTTCTGGCTCCCCGCCGCTCGGGGAAGGCGGGGGGGAGCATTTCCGAGCCCCCCCGACTTGTTCCCTGCCCTGGGGTGGTGGGGTGGGCGGTGACGGCCGCGGCTGGAGCGGACACTCGGCGCCGGGGCCATTCTTGCTGCGCCCCGCGGTGGCCGGGCTCACCCGGGACCTGCGACGGTCACACCCCCGCCTGTGAAGCCGTCTGTTTTAGGGGAGGCTGGGAGTGCCTTGGTCCCAAAGAGTAAAGGTACCAACGCATCTTGGAACCCCTCCAACATTCCCATAATAGTCACTCTCCCTCATCCCGTGCAGGGTTCCTATTAATCATTGAACGTCCGAACCCTTTGAAGATAGCACCAGTAGCGCTTCGATAGCCTTTGTGTCGTTAGCGGCTGAGATCAAACACTTCAAAGAAGTTGTGAAAAGAGGATCCAAATGCCAGCTCTGTCACATTCCCCACTCATTGAAGGAAATAACTGTTTTTACGTCCTCTGGTTGACAGTCCTGCCATGTGCCACGAGCATTGGCGCTCAGGAACGCGCTGCCGTCCTATGACTCGGCACATCACTGCCCAGGATTTCAAGGGTCCCGCTCCCTGACACCAATGACCACCCTCAGCCAGAGGACTGGAATACAGCCTCTGGGAGGGAGCTGGATGCTGTCCCTTCCTGGGTGTACACCAGCCAGATCATCTTTTGGTCCTGTTGCTTTTGCCTGCGTGCATTTTGGGAATGGCAGGCAGAACAAGTGCAGCTGGTGTCTCCCCAGTGCCTGTTATTGATTGATGGAAGCATCACTGCTTACCCTTGGGAGGGAGATGGATGTCTGTAGTCCCGTACCACAGGCTAGAGCAGGACTGGGGTTGAGTCTGATTTGTGATAGAGTGTTATTAGCCTTGCCCAAAATGGGTTCAGCCCTATAGATATGAGTAGTACCACATCCCTTTGCATTAGACTGTGTGTCCAGTTGCTCTTGGCAGTCTTTTCCTTGTGTACCTTATGCTCTTCCAAAGAATATCAAGTTGGCACAGGGCTTGTGGGATGGAACTGCTAGGGAATCCAGTAAGGTAAACCTGAGTGTTTATGTGGGAAATATCAACCCCCTAATGAACGTAGGCAGGCTTTGTGGGAGGTGGACAGAATGACTTTGTGCACGCTGAACTGTGGAGGATGCTTTTAGCTTAATGGAGCAAAGCACCTTCCTCCCGCAGAAATCAACTAATTGCTGATCCTGAGTCACCAATGGCCTTAACTCATCAAACATCATTAGCTCCCCAGCATCTGCCTCATGAAAGGGCGCTCACATCACTGTCTGAATATCCAGCTTGTGCTCTGGCATTCCAGCAAGAGCTGAATAAATCTGCTAAATGCTCTACACGGAGGGTGTGACACGCGGGTGGTTAGTGCTAATTATCGATGTGCATAAGAGTACTTTTCATCCACATACATCCCAAAGTGCTTTGCAAGCCACCTATGTTTTCAAAACATCCTCCTTCTCCCAAGAGGAAATGCGGCCATGCTGAGATGTGCCCGGCCATCCCACGCAGCCTCCGCGGGGCAGGAAACGATGCTTGGCAGATGTCACTCGAGGGGATCTCTGCTGGAGCGGTCCCGGCACTGTGGTCAGTGGGACTTCCCTTCCAGTCACACCAGTTGCACCAGCTTCCTCCATCAGTGGCTGGATTTGAAAGTGTTGGCCTTCAGCTTGGACTGTGTCTCACTTGATGATGCCCCGTCCCTTTGCTTTTTAGTGCATTTTATTGATACTATATTTATGTAGCTTTGGTATGCATTCAGGGTGTTGGTGTGTAGATCAGGTTCTCCTCAAGGGTAGTTCAGAGCAGCTTGCTGGTCCACAGCTGAGGGTGATGGCTTTCCTCCTGTAAAACCTGCCTTTGTGCACAATAAACCCACATGACTGGACTTTGGTTTTCGTGCACAAAAGGCAGTTTACACCAGCTTTTGTACAGCCTCAAAGGGAAGGTGCTGAATCGCTGGCTTTGCCACTTTCCTTATACCTTCGGTTTATATTCTGCTTTGAGACCTCAAAGGAGAAATCTCAGGCTGCAGGATGTTGCTAATGGGGTTTGAAGTTCCTGCTCTGGCTGTATTGACACAGGGTAGAGGATAGATTTATTTTTTCTTTGACAAGTGCATTTCAAATGTATGTGTCTGCACATGGGCGTGTTGCTAACGCTGTCCTTGAAGTGCTGTGCTTTTATAAGCCCAGTTTTGTTTTGCTTTTATTTTTTCAAGGAAATTAATGGCAAGAGAAGAAAGTACTATATTTTCTCTCTAACTTCCACCCAGGGTGGTTGGGAAAGGGAGCTCTTGTCCACACCTGATCCGTGCGGCATTAATCTGCATTTGCAGCAATACCTGGTCTGTTTCACTTCAGAGGATTGTGTTTATGTGAGATTGTGGGACCTATTTGTACAATGCTCTGGGAAATATCAGTGTTGTGAGTTTCTCTTCTGTTGAGGAACATTCAAATGATGAAACGATGACTGCATAAAGGTTGAGACAAAGTGTACCTTTTTTCAGTCTCATAACTGCAGACGGGGTTTGTGTAGACTCTGGGCAGTTTGGCTGTAAATGCTACTGTAATATTGATAATAAAAGCTAAGCAAACAATTGAAGGTCAAAAGTAATTGAAGTACCAAAATGTCTCTTTTCCCCTCTGTTCTGCTTGGGACGTCAAGCTCCCTAGTCCTCTTGCTTAATTGCTTTTTTTCAGACAAACACTTTTTGCACCTTCATAGAATAGTTTGGGTTGGAAGAGACATTTAAAACTCATCTATCCCGATCCCCTGACAATGAGCAGGGACATCTTCAACTAGAACAGGTTCCTCAGAGCCCTGTCCAGCCTGGCCGTGTATGTTTCCAGGGATGGAGCATTCACCACCTCTCTGGGCAACCTATGCCAGTGTTTCACCACCCCATTTTAAAAAATTTTCTTCCTCATATCTGGTCTGAATCTACCCTCTTTCAGTTTAAAATCATTGTCCCATGTCCTGTTGCTGCAGACCCTATTAAAAAGCCTGTCCCTATCTTTTGCCTTTCTGACTTTCATGCATGAAAGGGTCTCCTTGTACACAGCCACAAAGCACAGAACTGTCTTTTAATTCTCCTCCTGGCTCCTCCTTAAAACACATGTGAAAAAAAATTTTTAAAAAACTCCAATCCCTAAACAAAACCCTGGGCTTTAGTTGTGTGACCAGTGAACTGAGACCAGAGCATGTTGTGCTGGTCCTGTACTGACTCACTGTCTCCTGGTCCTCTCCTGCTGGACGTGCCTGTCTGTTGTCTCCTGTCTTAGACGTGGGTTAGAGCAGTGTTTTGTGTCTGTCCGCTGCCCGGCACGATGGGCTTGGGGGTGGACTGTCTGGCAGGGAAGCACTATGAAAAATAAGTGCTGTCGTAGAGCAGCTCAGCTCCCTATCGTTGGATCAGTGTGCTCTGCCTGCTCATTTATGTACCATGAAGTCAGAGTATTTTCTGTCTGGCTGAGATACATGTCTGCAGTTCTGACTAAAACAAAAGCTTCTCGTTGTGTACCGGGTTTAACAGTCCTTTAGTGCTTTGGGTGTTTTTTTGTTGGTTTTTTTTTTTTTTTTCTTCCCATCTGGTTTATCTGGGTTTGGCTTTGTGAATCGATGTCGTTCTTACATCAAGCAAAAGCAGTTTAATCAAGGTCATTGGAAGAGCTGCTCCTCTCCGACGGGACAAGCAAGAAGAGGTTAAAGGGCTGATTTACTGATTGCAGCCCTTTTCCTAGGGGCAACTCCTTGATGATGGGCTTATTATGGTTCCTGAAGTAGATCCTTCATATCCCACCTGAAAATGCATTGTAAGGATGTCCTCCTTAAATGAGAATGTGGGATGTGGACTGAAGTAGGGTTGTGAGTGCAGAGATATCGTAGGCTGTCAAGTGATGGAGATGCCAGGTGGAGTTTCACACAGTGCTGATTGGGATGAAATTTTATAGGAGGGAGAAGAAAGAACATCTCTTTATTCTGCAGCAAAGTACAAAAGATAGGTATTGTGCAAAATTATCTCCTTTTTTTCCTCGTCTCTCTAAGTAGTTTTAATCGGTCACTTTCGTGCTCAGCTGTGCCATGCCTCATTCAGGATGCTCTACCCACTAACAAAAATAGGAAATAGTTACAGACATGCCAGAGAAAAGCACCAAAAAATGAGCAGAAATACAGACAACAGAAAGACTGAAGGAAATGGGGTTGTTTGGGAATGAGAGGACTGAGAAGGAAAATAAGGAGTCCTTGAGTATGCCAAAGGTAGCTGTGAAGGGGAAGGGGGTAAACTGTTCTCCGTGGCTGGTGGTTGGAGGCCAAGAAGTGCTGAGCTTGAACTGAAGCAAGGGAAACAAGTGTAGGAAAAATTTCCTAACCTCTGATTGCCAGAGGAGTGGAGCAGTGGAACAGATGGTTTGGGATGGGCTTGGAGTCTCCATTGTGGCAGTTCTGAAGTGCAGGTTGGCCAAACTCCACTTTAGAGAGCTGAATCTGTTTTCAGGCAGTGGAATAAATTTGACAAGTTCTCCAAAAGTTCCTTCCAGTGCTGGTTTAGGTGAATTTATGGATTTTGAGCCTGGATGCAGGGAGGGATAGCTAAGAGGCTTAAGGGCACCAATTATATCACCTGGATCTCCTGATGGGACTCAGGGAAGTCCTCTGACAAGTTCTCTGTAGAAAGTTTTGGCTGCACTGAACCCCATGAGTTTGCACTTATTCCATCTGTCAAAGTGCCTTGCTGCACCCTGCCCCTCCCATGTAATCTCCCAGTTTGATTCCAAAAGACCATCATATATTTTAGCTATTGTGATCTGCCCCATGATTCAGAGGAGGGATAAACACTTGCTCCACCAGAGAAGGTTTTGCAGGTCAGGGAGTGCATTTTGCTTGTAAAGGCAGTGCCTGCCAGGACTCCTGCTACACCAGCTCTCTTGTGCAATGCTGCACAAAGGTCCCACTCTCTAACTTGTTTCTCTGCTGCATCATTGCTGATGAGTCAAAATGACCTCTTCCCTACAACCTCCTTTTGGGGTCATTTTTTTTGAGTGTGGGGCTGCATTACTTTACCCACTGTACCATTTTCTGGAAACAGTCAGGTGGTGATGTATTGTCATCATGATAATTGTGATCTAGTAGCAGGTAAATACTTGAAGGATGGTTGTGGGAACGATGGAGTCAAACTCTTCATGATTGTAGAAGGTGACAAAATAAGGAGCAACAACCACAATCTAGCTTTGTAGGTCCAGGTTGGGTCTTAGGAAGGCCTCTCCAGTAAGAGGGTCATGGTGTAAAGGAACAGGTATCCACAGAGGCTGCAGGGCCTCAGTCTTTGGAGGTTTTCAAGACTTGGCTAGAGAAAATTCCAGCTGACCTGATCTAGTGACACCTCAAATGCAAGGCTGGACTAGAAATCTCCCGAGGTGCCTCTAACCCGACATTTCTTACACCTCTGTAAGGTACAACGTGGAGCCAGGAATCTCAGAAGCAGCAGAGCTGTTGTAGCCCAGCTTGCTGTGAAGGTGGACAGTATTTTGTTTGCTGCCAACACACTTGCTGGGGCAGCTCTTCAGCTGCTGAAACCAAAACTGGTTTGGTCAGGACTAACCCATGCATGTTCTGAGACATTGCATCAATTGAGGTGGACATGCCCACAGAGGTAAGGAGTCCATGTGTTGTGTGGGGAGAGAACCTGGTGTATTTTCCTGGTACTTTGGCTTTGCTAAGACAGCTTGAGTGAATCCTCAGCTATCTGTCACGACTTCAGAGTTGGCTGATTGTCCTGGCAGCCCATAGTGGATGTAAAAGATTGATGGTGGCAAAGCACAGGTTGAACTTAAAGACAAACAATACTTAAGGAAAGTGTGTGAGGAGGCTGGCTTTGTTTCTCTTTGAAAGAGAGCAGAAGTGATACTGAAACAATTTTTTTCCCTTTTTCTTTTAGCAACTATCAGATGGAAGACATGATGCAAAAGTGTTTACCAGACTGAAGCACATAATTTATAGTAGTGACTCAAAGGCAGAACAAAAATTATTTCTCTGTATTACAGTAGCAGCTGAGGTGACTGGGACTCCATGTGCTGTGTCTGGGGAGATCTGCCCTGAAATGTCTGGTCTGATGGGGAAACTAAGGCATGGAACAAGTCAGTGATTTGGCTGCACTTGTGTTCAGGGTCATTCCCACAGCTGGAAACTCACCTTGGCTTTATGGTTTCTACCTGAGCCAGGGGCTTCCAAGCTGCTCACAAGCTGCTGAGGATGTGTGAAGCTATGGAAACAGATTGCAGCTGGTCCAGGGAAGTACATACTGCATCTATCAGGGATTTGGGTGATGAGGGCGCCAAGGTCATCAAGGGTCTCTCTGAGATGAGTTGATCTGAAAGGTTTGAAAATTACTGCTTTTAGTATAAATGGCTTTTCCTTTCAGTATTCTTTTAAAGCCTGTAAAGTCTCACTTTCCTATCATAATGCTTAAGTGGATCTTTCAACATCATACAGTAGTGACAAAATGTATCTCAGGAGATGGAAGAAATGAGAGAGAGCTTTTTATTTCCTTCAGGGTGCCTGTAGAGCAGCAGTAGAGCTGAAAGACATTTTGCTGCCATTCTGCATAGCTTCTCCACCTTGCTGCCAAGTGAAACCAGCTTTGTGGTTATCATGTGGTTATCATGGGTTAAACCACAGCAAATTGGCAGTGAACGTGGGAGGCTCTATAGATGGAGCCAGTGTAGAGCATGGCTAGTGACTGATCTTTTGTGGGGTTCTGCAAGACTCGGTCTTAGGTCCAGTGCTCTTCAACATCTTAAAAAATTACTTGTTTGCAGGACTCAAAGGGGTACTAAAGGAGTTTGTTGATGATAGTAAGTTGGGAGGAGCTGTTGACTCCCTCCAGGGCTAGAGGCTCTACAGAGAGATCTGGACAAATTAGAGATCTGGGCAATCATCAGCCATATGAAGTTTAACAAGAGAAAGTACTGGATTCTGCACCTGTCATGGGGCAACCCTGAATGTACAGGCAGCCAGGGGGATGAGTTTCTGGAGATCAGTGCCACAGAAAGGGACCTGGGGGTCCTGGTGGACAGAAAGTTGAATGTGAGTCAGTGCCCAGGCAGCCAGGAGAGGTAGCTGTGTCCTGGAGTGCGTGAGGCATGGCGTCCTGATGCCCAGCCAGGCAAGAGAGGGGATTGTCCTGCTCTGCTCTGCACTGGGGCAGCCTCACCTTCAGGGCTGGGGGCTGTTTTGGGTGCCACAGTATGTGAAAGATACAAAGCTGTTAGAGAGCATCCAGAGGAGGACCACGAAAATGGTGAAGGCTCTAGAGGGGAAACTTTAAAGGAGCAGCTGAGGGCATTTGATCTGTTCAGCCTGGAGAGCAGTAGACTGAGGGGAGACCTCATTGTAGTCTGCAACTGCTGTGGAGGCAGCGGGGCAGGTTCTGATCTCTTCTTTGTGGTGACCAGTGACAGGACCGAGTGAATGGCATGAAGCTGTCAGGGAAAGTTTAGGCTGGGTATCAGGAAAGGGTTCTTCACCCAGAGAGTGGTTGGGCACTGGAACAGGCTCCCCAGGGAAGTGGTCACAGCACCAAGCCTGGCAGAGTTCAAGAGGCATTTGGACAATGCCCATGGGCACATGGTGTGACTCTTTGGGAGTCCTGTGCAGGACCAGCAGTTGGACTTCAGTGATCCCTGTGGGTCCCTTTCAGCTCAGGATCTTCTGTGATTCTGTGATCACTTTTCTTTATTTTTTGTGATTAGTGACAGAAAAAAGCAAATATTCATCGTGTGGATTCACAAAAAACAGACCTGAGACCTTAAGAAGAGATTCAAACCATTTGCATGCTGCCAGGCATACATACACAGTTGCACCAAGGCGTGCCTGCCACGACCTTGCAATGCACAGAGAGGATTTCCTCAAGGTCAGCGTGCAAGCCTGCACAGTGCCATCCTACATATGTCATCAATCATGTCTAGTCATACCGCAATTTAAATACGTGCTGTGTTTAAATATGAAATTTTAAAAAATATTTTAAAAGCAGCTTTAGTCAAGGAAATTGTTCTTAGCTGTCTTTAGCCTGCAAGCTGTGCCTTTAAAGGACAGGAGGAAAATCTGAGTGCTAGAAGCATATGTTTCTTGCTGTGTAAGATAGCCAGCGGTGCCTGTTTCTCCAATGAATCTGGACTAAATCCAGCAACCTGGGGGGGAAATGGAGAAGCTGATTTTATCTCTGGATTTGTGTTTTCATATTTGGTTTCTAATTTTCTTTTCTGAGTTCTTGTGCACTTTTCCTGGAGAAGGTTCTGATCTGGGAAATCTTACATCAGTCTGGTTGTCTGCATTACCCTAATACCTAGAAATTAACTTCACCATCCAAATGTGAACATTCTCTCCCCAAAATGATGTGTGTTCAGGGTAGAAAGTTCTCTCTTGGGCCAGAAATGGGACATTTTTATTTATAGTTTAAATCTGGTTTTGAAGCAGGACCAGTTGGGAACAGCTCTTAGACATTTCTGTATTAAGTGTTCAGATCACTTCTTTTCTGTTGCTTCAAAAGCTTTTTTGTCTCTGCCTACTCCAGACTCCACATGGCCTTTGAATTTTTCAATGCTATATGTTTGTTCTCTCTATCACAGAAATAATAATCTATTGACAGAAATGGAAATCTGTTGACTGAATGATCTTGTTGTTGTTTTTATTTCATTATTATTTATTCTTTCTTTTGCCTCTCCACGCCTTTTGGACATATCCAAACTATTTCCATCATGTCTTCTGGATCGAAGATACTGTCCTAATAGCATTTCAGTACTTGTTATGCATCTTATTCCATTTAAACCTGGTATTTTCCAAAGGCGTTTGCTTTGGAAGGCATTTAGACATTTCTTTGGTGGAGTTCCAGGTCCCGCATCCATATGGTAAGATGGAAATAACATTTTGAGTCAAAGATTTGCGCTCTCCTGAATTTCATGGATTTTCAGTGATTAAGTTTTGCTGATGATCCCAGCTGCTGCCTCGCCCATTCTGGTTCCTCACTGACCTTCAGAACAAGCCAATGGACGTTCATGTGGCTGCCAAAAGTTGCAAGTTGACTTGCTAAATCCACTTTCTGGCCACTTAACATAATATCCAACCAGGGATTATGTCTCGTTTCCAAAAGTGACTAGTAAGCTTTCATTGCTCTCCTCTCTATTGGTGGCACTGGGGTGTCTTTTAAACTTTCAGCTTTGAAGAGCTGTGTTGCAGGTACATGGGAGCTTTGGTACTGTGTGCTGCTGTTGAACTGGGCTGTGCTTTCATTTGTCTGCATTTTTTTTAATCTTATAATAATTTCAGTAATGATGCTTAATGGGGTTATTAGTCATTGCTACCGATCTGTTCTTCAGTTCGTCAGATCTTCATCCACATAGTTATTTAAAGGCCTTTTGGCTTCTTTTTTTTT
>VXBB01002178.1:0-38386 GCA_013399915.1 Illadopsis cleaveri | reverse complement strand
TTTTGGTTTTTTTTTTTTTTTTTTTTTTTTTCCTTTCTTATTTGTAGGGGGAAATATGTGGTTTTACTGCTCTCTGGATGCTCTTGGCTTGAAACTGTGCCCCATGGAAAAGGGAAGATTGGCTATGCAATTCAGCTCAGGGTTTTGGTAGTTGCCTCTCCATTTAAAAATCTCCCTTACCACTCCTGTAGAGGCCTTGTCAGCAACTCCAGATCTCCTTTCTTCTCACACTGCTTGCCCACAGGTGCTGTGTTTGAGAGCCATCCAGCACAGGAAAGGGCAAGCATAATAAATCAGAGAATCATGGAATCACAGTGGTTTGGGTTGGAAGCAACCTTAAAGATCACCTAGTCCCAACCCCCTGCCATGGGCAGGGACATCTTCCACTATCCCAGGTTGCTCAGCGCTCATCCAGCTTGGCCTTGAACACTTCCAGGGATGGAGCATCCACAGCTTGTCTGAGCAACCTGTTCCGGTGTCTCACCACCCTCCCAGTAAAGATTTTTTTCCTAATGTCTAATCTAAATCTCTCCTCTTCTAGTTTAAAACTCTTTTCCCTTTTCCTATCACTGTCTGCCTGTGTAAAAACAAACTCGTCTTCTTTTTTATAAGCTCCCTTTAAGTACTGGAAGGCCGCAATGTGGTCTCCCCAGAGCCTTTTCTTCTCCGTGCCCCTTCCATAAATGCTCCTCTGTAAATGCCCCTTCTGGCTGATTGACAGCATAAAACAGCTGCTCTACTTCCATGCCATCAACACTGCACACAGCTCCTTTGATTCTGGATCACTGTGTTGTTCCTAAATAGCTCCCTCCAGATAGGAAGCTCCCGGGAAATCCTCATTTGTTTTGACCCAAGAAGAATCAATGACTTGAGGCTTGTGTTCTCCCTTGTCTCTCCTTCCCTGCCTGCCTCGCCCACTGACCACCACACGTAATGTCAGGCTGGAGCTTCCAGCAGGCTGTGAGGAATAGAAGAGCTCATTGTTTTGGGGGTCAGGGCACAGGGCCAGGGTGGCAGGAGAGAGGGGCGCAGTGCTGGCAGCTGAGCCCCACTGCTACCTCCAGCATGGCCTCATGTTATCCATAGGGGAAGCCATGCAGACAGTGGGCACTCTGTGATCGTGGCTCCTTAAAGCCTTTGAGGGAGGAGAATAAATAAATAATAGAACTGAAAGGAAAAAAAAGAAGAGATGCAGAAGATAGGGGGTTTACAGACTGACAGGGGTCCTTTTAGCAGTCCTGACCAGAAGGAGATGCTGAGAATAAGTAGGCTGGTCCCTGCTCAAGCCTTCAAAATTGCCAGTTGAGGTTTTAACTGAGCTTTATCTGTTCAGGTCCTTCTCTGAGCCCTCTGTGTGCATGGAGTGAGGCAGGACAGGGAGCAGGAAGTTTTTCTACCAGCGATCAGGACTTTATCCTGAAGCAATGTGTGTGTGGGTGGACCCCTGACACCAGCTTCTTTGGAGAAGGGTGATGAGAGTGATTAGGAGCCTGGGAAAGCTTTACACAACAGGCCTCCAAAGCAGCAAAGGACAGCCACCTTCCAAAGAAAGTGAACGAGAAAGTGCCCTTATAAAAGTCCTCCGAGCTGCTGTCCATGCAGAGGGGAGACAGCATTTCAGCTTGGCTTGTGGGACTTCTCACATGAGCACCCCAGGGTCCTTCTTCCAGCAGTGGCCCAAAGTGTTTGGCACATCACCAAAGAGAGTGATGTTCCATCCCATCTTGGAGAGACGAGATTTGGGCTTGGGAGAGGTGACCAGATGTGTCTGACCCCTTGGCATCAAATGCAGAAGGGGAGCAGGTCACATATGTTAAATCTTGTAAGATCTTTTTGTTTCTTCATCCTTTAGCAAGTTCTGCCTCTGCTGTTGATGTGCAAGGGGGAAGAAGCTGCCTCCTCCTACCAACTCTGAATTTGCACCTTATAAAGTAGATGAGATATGAATAATGTGAATATCTGCAATTTTAGAAGTTGATAGCATGAAGAAAACACTGGAAAGGAACAGAATTGTTGTTTTGAGGTTTAAAGCAGTCAAACAGTTGAGGTCTTTCCAGGAGATTGAGCTCTCTCCTCTTTCCTTTTCAGCAAGTTTCCACCTGTAATGGGGTGTTTGTTGGTCCAAGACTAGCTAGATCCAGCACCATAGCCACAGAGTTGCTCCCAAAGCCATTTTCAGCCACTGCCTTACACTCCCTTCAAAGTCAACCCAAGGGAGGGAGGGCCTGAAGGGAACAGGTCATTGTCTCAAACACTTACAAAACATATTGGCCGAGGCTTCGACTGGGAATCAATCAATACACTCTTTCTAGCATCAAATCAGTGCAGCCAGCTGGCATGCAGATGGGCTGATGTACCATGTGCTGTCACAAGGAGGTGCATTGAGGAGCAAGATTTGAAGTCAGAGTCAGGTGTAGAGAAAAAGGTTGCCTGCAAGGTTTATTTGTTTGGCTTTTTTTAATACTGAAGGCGCCTCACGTGCAGCAGAAGGCAGAGTGTGTTACAGGTTGGTGTCATGGACAGTGCATCACAAAATACTCTGTGCTCAGGAGTGTGTGTTAGATGTTCACAGGGAGTTGACAATGAGTGTTTGTCTTGGGCCTCATGCATTGCTCTGGGCTGGGACTGAAAAAGGGATGTAAAGCAAATCATGACCTGTGCAATGTGTAGGTTGTTCATGAGGCCTTTTAATGAGTTCTTGGTTAAGTAGGATGTTTCATGACAATGTTCTGTTGGTGGTTTTTCTCTGTCCAGCCTGCTTCTTGGGAGAGTCTGCCATGACCAACTCAGTGCTGTTAAATGTCATTAAGGCTTGTGGGGTGAAGTGTGGACCTGCTGCTCTGACACACTTGGAATTTCAGATAGAATTAAGTTGTTGAATACCACTTGGGAAGAACAAGCTTCAAGATTTGCATTTGTAATTAAGAAGAGCTTTGAAAGCCAGTTCTTTGCATTTCGTTGTACCTGGAGCCTCCCACTAACCAACTGTAGCTCAGGTTGTGGAGGAAGGTGAGAAGCCAGAATGACACGTTTGGGGTTTATGTGTTCCCTTCTGCTGTGCACGTTGCTGCCGAGTCAGCTGTAATTTAGGCATGGTTCAACTCCTTTTTGTCAGTGTGGAAGGGCCTGGTCAAAACCTTGGATTTCTTTTCTTCAAAGCGTGGGAGATTTTTGACTTGTTATATATATTTAAAAACAAAAAAAACCCATGCAAACCAAACCAAAAAAAAACCCCAGCAAAATACTGGTTTGATGGAAAATGAGACACCAAAGTACAATCAGAAATTGGCTGTGGTACTCTTCAAGTTGTAACTCAGACATTCCTCCCTGGTCAGTATGTATTCCTGGGTATTGTCATATCTGCTTCTTCTGTTTTCCCAGCTTTATCCTTTTTGTCCCCAAAGCCCAGTAGTGTGGCCTGGGCTTGGGTTCATTTTCTTTTCCCCAAGCTTTGGTCCTTGCACTTTGAACTCTCACTAATATCATGTGCCTACCCTGAATATTCCAGGGTCTTGGCATTATAACACTGAGATGGCTTGTAAACAAAAATTATTTTAGCTTTGCACATCCCAACGGAGCAATGAGTTGGCACAAGAGGTTGGACACTGAATGAGTTTCCAACCTTTTCACCCCTTGACTACCAGGTTACTTACCAGACTATTGGATCTTTACTGTCCCTGCCTTATAAGTAGGAAATTACAGTGTACAGGGACTGAGCGGATATTTCAGGGTTTGCAACAAGTCTATCACAGAGCTGGGAAGCAGACACCAACATCCTTCAGTCTCATCTTCGTCTTCCCATTTCTGCATCCCAGCACGCTCAGTCCCTGCAGTCTCGTGCTGAGAAATTTCAAGTTTCCTGAGCCAAGTTTGCTCGCACGTGCCTTGCCTTGAAGTTTATCGGGTAAGGTTAGGAGTGAATTCAGCCTGTTTAAAAACTCAGTCCAGCTGCCAGACAGGAAAACCTGATGAGCGGAAAGTCAGTCAGACGTGGGAAAGGAGGGGGAAAAGGTGAGTGGTTGTTGTGTGCTGGGCAGGGCGTTTGTGCCAAAATCAGTGGATTTAGTCTGTTTTGGGAGTACACACGTGGCAGGGCACATGTGTGTGCTGGTGGGTGAGCTCAGTTGGGTAATAAGAGTAAATCTGCTCTGCTTTTGAGAGGCTGGGAGTGAAACATGGTGTCATAGCGATGTGTATAATTTTGAACGGTGAGACAGTAATTTACTGTGCTGTTTCGGCCATCAGCACAACAGCTAGAGGCTGTTAAGATAATTTAGTGGAGGTTTGTGGTTATAAATACATTTCCATCGTGACTAAGGATTCTAATAGAAATTAAATTCAGCCAAGGGGGTTTTAGTATTTTATTTTTTTTTGTTGCATACTCCCCAGTGTTTCTGTTTTGATTTATTAATCTTAAGGAATAAGTTGAGAGATGGCTATTAAATGTTTTTTAACGTATAAAATTGGGAATCGTAAAAGAAAAAAAACCCAACACTGGATGTTGCAATTAATTTAGTGTAATCTAGTTGTTCAGAAGGGGGGCTCTGGGGTGTCCTGCTCTTGGCTGCTGATTGTACATGTTGGGTAATGTGCAAAGCTATTGTAATGCAATTCTTTGTTATATACATGTTTTTCACTTGGAGTGTTTTGGGAAAAAGAGAAAATAGTCTTCTCCATCCATCTTGCCTTCACACAGGATGAGTTGTTCAGAATTAAGAAGTGGTTTTTGAAACTTAAAAACAACTGCATTCAAGTGTCCAGGTGCCCACTTATCAGCTCAGGACCTCAACAAGCCCCCAGGACCTTAGCCCTGGACTTCCAGCCAGGTCCTGCATCCATACAAAACCCCACTTCCACCACTGAGAACAAGGAGTGTGAGCGATGTGATCTGCTGTGGGAATGCCTCAGTTCTCCCACTCTGCTGTCTTAATCCAGATAATAACAACAGAAAGTTTGAAGGCTTAGTTTGGAATTGGATAGCTCTCCAAAAATAGGCTCTCCCTGAAGATATCTCCTACTTCCTGCTGGGCTGGAAAAGCTGTGCTGGCAAGCTATGCACTTGGATATTTAGGCATCTTCTGGAGCCTAAAGCATGAAGGAATGCAAAATAATAGAGGAAATCAGTGGAACTTGTTAAATTTCAGAACAGCATTTGGTTTGTGCTTAAAAAAGTGTTCTCCCCCACGCTCTTCCTGCATAAAAAGGCACTTGAGCCAAACCCCAATATTTACAAATACTTCTGAGATCTTCCAGGTGCTGCAGCTCAAAAGTATTTGAGCTCTTCTAGGCTAGACCCTCTTTCTCTGATAACAGATCTTGGCTTGAATGCATCTGAAAATTGTGGACCCCAAACAGGTCCCTGTGCATGCAGAGCTGTGTTGGCTCCTGCTCTGTCTTCATGTGCTCAGGAGACACAGTCACATTTAAATAGTCCTCTAGAACAATAAACTTTTGTTATTTTGTTACATTGAAAGGCCTCTGAACGTCTCAGGGCGTAGCTGGTACCATCTGGTATATCTTAGGAGTTTGTCATCAGGAGGTTCGTCTCCGGTCGCCTTTGGGACAATGGGCTGAGCATGGAGGTGGCAGGCGCAGAGGTTTCCTCTGCACAGCTCTCTGGAAGGCTGCATGTTTTAGTACCCTCATCTGTCCATTTTATTTTAGTCTTCCTTTCTCCTTTTCATGTAATGTGTAACCTTTAGGGGATTGTCAGCAGGAACACACTTTTCCCGGCACGTGACTTGTCTTTTGGTCACTGAGCACCTGGTTTTATGGCACTGAGTGGAGCTGCCTCTGTAAGTCCATCTTAAGATGAGTAGGAATGAGCACAGAAAGGCTGGCATGGCCATCCTCATGTGCTGTAGAGAATCCCAGAAACCCAGCCTCAACCTCTGCCTGGACAGAGCCATGCTGGGAGGAGCAAATCCCATTCCGAGCAGGACTCCACAAAACCAAGGCTAAAATTTTAAAAAGCAGTATTATTAACTTGACTCCACATGTGGTGAGCCTGCGCTTAGGAAGCCGGAAAAATCTACATTTCCAAAGTTGTTGAATAGGAATTTTAGTGTAAAACTCTTTCCTGCATCCTCCTGCTTATGAGGTTTCCACAGGGACTACTGGGATGATGCAGACAGCTGGTAATTCACCCTGCTGTCTCCCCAGCCACACCAGCACCAGCTCTAAAAACCATGTTGGGAACAGAAGTTTAGAAACACAGTCTCAACCTTTCCCGGCTTGTTTTTCCCATCTGTTTTTAACGACATGTTCTTGCCACTTGGACCTTTCTGGGCCCGATCTTGTGATCCCTGATGTAGTATGACATTTCCAGTTTATTAGGAATGCTTTTGTTTATTTTCTGGATGGGTTTTTTTTCTTTATTTCTTTCTTTCATTTTTTTTCCTTTTTCCTGGGTTGTGTGGAGGCTTTCTGCCTCTGCTGCCAATGCAAACGTCCCCTCCCGTGCTAGAAGGTGCCACCCACACTCGTCCTCTCTGAAATCAGGACAGTTATCTCACCAGTCTCAAGTACTTTGAATGGTTTGGGGGCTGTTATTAAAAAAAAAGGAAGGCTGATTATGTTTTTATATTTTTCTGTCCTTTTCTAACATTTCATAATAAAACACCAGGTCCTAGAGCACTGAAGCAAATGAGGTTTTAAAATTCAGTTGTTGTTTTTAAACTTAAGACCAGCAAGAAGGGCCTCAGGGCTGGAGTTTGCTTGCTGGTGGCATTTTCAGTTTACACAGCCTGTCTTTTCTTAGCATATTGAGTTTATTACCTGTTGTATGCAAGTGTGAGTTTGCTTCTAAGCTGAAAATGGCTCAGCCAGCCTTCAGATTGCTCCATCTTTCCATTTTGCATAAAATTCACCACACTTCCCGCCAGTGCTGGACAAATATCATCAACAGGTGAGTATTAGTGCCAGGGGAATATTGGGATTGTGGTCCAGCTCTGCCCATAGTGTGCTGTTCTCCATAACCTGTGTGTCCTCTACAATTTCCTTTGTTCTCCTTGAAGTAAATCAAGTGATAACTTTTGGAGACCGGTTCTCAGTTCCTGGCTGACATAAATCCCACTGCCAAACTTCAGAAATGCTTAATTGCTGTTTTCAAATACTTTCCGCTATTCTGTAGCAGCCAGTGAGGCAAGTGGTAGTGTGAGAAGCTGGAGTCTGTGTGGTGTTGTGTGGGGGTCTCAGTCTAAAAAGTATATTTTAAATGGGCAGGAGAGTCCTGTGAGCATCCATGGAATGGATGGGGCTCATGGACAGGGTTTATGGTGGCGTGGGCTCTCAGGGACTTTGCTGGAGCTTCCAGCTGCATCACAAGGAGCAGGTACTCCCAGTCATTTTCTTGGCCTGGGGATAACAAGGACATGGAGGACAGATCGCTCTATCAAGCTTATATTTACTAAACTGAACCAAATCTCTAGTGTCAGGAGAGTAAATCTAGCAAGTGCCACATGGCTGCAGCTGCTGAGAGTAGAGATGAGGCTGATTTCTTTTGGGCCAGTTCAGCCTGTACCTCAGCAAAGCTTCAGGTCCAAATCTTTAATTGCTGTGATCTGTGAATGATCCTTTGAAAAAGTGAAGGTGGTGGTCTTGTGGTCCTTTATAAACAGCAGCTGCAGTTGCAATCAAATGTGGTAAATCTTGTTCTTTGCCACAATGATCTGAATTTGGGTCTGTTACCATAAAGGTTTGCAGGCAGAAATCATTTATGTAGTGGTACCCAAAAAAGTTCAGAAAGTCATATTTGCATAGTGTAGACATCCAAAAAAGCTCAGAAAGTCCTGGGGAGCTCAGAACTGCTGTGCCTGCTTTTTAATTTTTTAAATACTGGCCTTCCCAGGAAAGCAGAGATGCCTCCAGAGACTCCACAACTCTGATTGCTTCCAGCCAAGCAGCAGTGGCATTTTTCTGTCCAGTGAGTCTGGTTTCTGCATCAGCTTTCCCAGAGACCAGCCTTCATGTTATCTGTCTTTTCACTCTGTGTAGAAATCACTGCACTTTACCTCTAGTTCTGGAATATCATCAACAGATGAGTATCAATGCCAGAGCAATACTTTATGGTATCATAGAATCACAGAATGGTTTGGGTCAGAAGGAACCTTAAAGATCATCTAGTTCCAGCTCCCTGCTGTGGCCAGGAACACCTTTCACTGCACCAGCTTGCTCAGAACCCATCCAACCCTGCCTTGATTGCTTGCTCTAAGGCAAAAAGAGCTTAATATCTGCCCCAAATGAACTGGAGACTCTGCCTGCTCCTGGGGATTCCTTGGGACACGCTTTGGGTGGCATTGGCCCAAGGGTGCTCCCAAAGGCTTCACCTCCTCCTGTGCAATCTAAGATTTGCTGGTTCACAGCACTAAACAAAACTGAGGTGAACCTCATCTTCCTGTTGCATTAATGAGACTTGTTTGATGACAAGACACCATAAAAATAAAAGGAACCAGCTGTAAGGAGGACTGATTGAAAGTACAGATGCTTTGGAGCAAGGTCACGGTGGCAATCTGCATGTGGCAACTGGTCTTCAGCTGCATGCCTTATCCAATTTCAGGACTGAGGGATACAGAGGATGGAACACCAGGCAGTACCAGTCCTCTTGGATGGATTCATGTGACTTGTTGGGACACACTAAATTAGCCTTTGTGGGTTTATTTTCAACAGTGGGGAAGGCCTTGTCTGCTGGAAGTAAAACTGATCGGTATGTGCCTGGGGTCCTCACTTGGCTTGAAATGGCTCCAAGGTGCATATGTGTTGCAGAGTCTTTGACCACCACCGTTCCCAGGCACTTGGGGAGGGAGTTGTGGGGAGAAGAGGTTGGGTCAGATGCTGTGGAGCCTGAGTAGAATTTGGCCTCTGGGAATGCAGGCGTTTCATGCGTTCTCAGGACCCTCTTTCATCCTGCAGCAGGATTTCGGAAATAATAGGGTTTTTTATCCTTGTGGCAAATTTATGAACCAGCTTCTACCAATGTCCCCACTTTCCTAGGAGAAGCAGCTGCTAATTTTTTCTTCACTTGTTAGACTTGCTGTGTGTTTCCCTGCTGGAGGATTATGAAGAAGGTTTTCAATATTCATACACTTAACTAGGTTGTGAAAAAAGGGTCATTAGTTCCTCCACTTTGATCTCAGATCATTAACTCCATGCTACTGCTTTCCTTTGCCATCTTTTATTCCCCTTGTCCCTCCTCAGTGTTGTTTGTTTTTTATTGCTCTGTGTATCCTTTCAGCAATAATGCTAGCATATTTATTATTATTAGTTGGCATATGTGCAACAAATGCCACACAAGGATCACAGGAGCCGTTGCCTTGGAGAAATTGGTGTATTTATCCCACACGGGGAATCAGAGGCACCAAAGAAACCAGATGGGCATCAGCTGCAGGCATGCCCCAACAGAGCTGCCCATGATTTCTTCCTAAGAGGCAGTATGGACCTTGAAATCTTTGCCACATGCTCACTTTGAACTACTTCAGCTGTACCCTGGAAACCAGGTACTACCCAGGTCTTTATTCCAGCAAACCTGACAACTTTCCTGCCACCTTCAATCTCGCAACCATTCCCATTATGCTATCCAAAACCCCCAGCCTGCTGTGGGCTGGAGCAGTGCTGCAAGGCAAAGAAGGGAAAAATAATAGTAATAATAGGAGAGACCTGTTCCTGGAGCTGATAATGATAATTATTTTCTCAAGGTGTCATTTCAAAGCTGCCTATCTAGGTTTAAAAGTAAGGCAGGCAGAAGGACCACTGCTGGGGCTTTATGCAGACTCGAGAGTAAGAGTAAAGACAAGAGGACAAAAAGGAAGGCTGAAATTCCACTTGATTATATTTTTATCCCACCGAGCTGCCTCTTGGTTTTGACGGGGTACAATAGGCACTTGTTCCCAGTAAATGTCTCCCAGCTGACAGCCTGTGCTGCAGAGAGGACTGGGAAGAGGCTCCCAGGGGTTTGCCCGTGGCCGTGAGCTCCCGGGACTCGGCTCAGCCTGGCCACCCGCCTGCGTCCCACCGCGCCAGGGGAGTTTATTTTTCCACCGCTCCCACTCAGAAACATTTGGCGAAAGGAAAAATTGTGGAGGAGGTTTAGCTCAAGTGAGCACAAAAACATGTGTCCGTGTAGTGTATTGCTTGCTCAGTGGTGGTTTGGGAGGTTTTTTCCCTTTCTTTTTTTTAAACATAACTGAAAGCTTGGGAATCATGTGAGGAGGATGGGGGTGATACCTTTCAGATGGATGCAGGGCTGAGTAAATACAAGACAGGGAAATCTTTTCTGTCTGATGCAAATTCTCATCCTACTTTGGATGAATGAGTGTAAAGGTGGCAAAGTCTTAGGGAGCCTTTTAAATCCTTATGTAAAACCCTTTTCTTAAGCTACCATTTTCACCAGCATGACCATCCATCCTCTCTTCTCATGATCCCCCCAAGTCCCTCAATGAGGGAATGGGCTACAGTATCACACTGTGTCCTCTTTTCTTGCCCCATGATTTGGTTACTGTAGGGGAGGGAGGGACAAGGGGCAAGAAGAGTTAGCTCCTGAACTTTAAAATTGGGAAGCAAAGAGCTGTCCCCCTCCCCCTGTCCCAAATTTATTCTTGCACGCAGGCTCCTCTCTCCTACCCTCCACAAGCGAAACATTGCTTCATCCAGAGATGAAATGCTGAGCAAACAAATTGCAGGTCAAAGTCTCCCACTCCTTCCCCTGCCACGTTCCCATCTGCACATTTTTGTGCGCCATCCTCGCTGGCTTTTCCCATGCCCTTTGGGGGGAGCAGGGTGGGTATGCTGGCTGTCAGCACAGCAAATGCAGCTCTGCAGATGTGAGCTGCTTTTGGCAGGCAAAAGGGAAGGGAGTTGTTTGGGGAACAGTTTGAAAGTCTGGGCAGATGATTTCCACCCTTCTTCATCAACTGAGATCAGCAGAATTGTTCTTGAAGATGTTTTGGTGAAGTTGATTGCAGGCACTGAAGTCCAAGTCAAATCTGTGCTAAGCCCTTTCTTGTATTTGTGCAGGGGCAGTGGGGTGAGAAATAAATCCCCTCTCACCCCATGGGGATGTGTATAAGGAGTAATGCATGTGGATTTGTCTATCCTGGGATGGTGCATCCTAAGGAGGAGCTGTGAAGGTTGGCTGGCAGCAAGATGGGAGTTGTCAAAATATGTTAGATGAAACTCCTGGGCATGCTGAGACAACTGCCAGGAAGGAGGACTATGGGGCAAAAGAAGGAACCACATGATTTAGCAATTTTGGAGAAAAACTGTATTATGAGTGCCCTGGTGTGGGGCAGAGGATCTGCAGAGTGGAAGGTGGTTGCCTTCTGGCTTTATTTTTTTTTACCATCACATGGAGACTATTGGCTGATCAAACCATCTTGTGAAGTTAAACTCATGCCATCCAGGAGCCTGGAGGGTTTCTGCTTACATCTCCTGAAGGTGTGGTGAACCTGAGTGAAGTGAGCTGCAGAGTACTGCTCTGGAAGGTGGTGATATAAAACCACTGTTCCATCTACTAGTCCCTGACATCTGTACTGCCTTGGCCAAAAATCCGTGACCTAGATAAAGATGGAGACAAGGGTTGCAAGCTGGCATATTGCACTGAGTTTCAGGCACCTGCTGTAGCCAGCTGAATTCTCCTTGGGCTCTTTCTCTAGACAGTTATTTTGTTTTCTGGCTGGGAGCTGATACAAAGGCACTAAATGAGAATTTAAGAGTGAACTGACTCATCTCGATCACACAACAGGCATGCAACTCACGTCTCCGTCTGGGCAGCTCTGTCCACAAGACTGCTGTGGTACCCACATGTGGGAGAGGAGAGCTGGGGCCTTTATGTGCACAAGCCATGCCCAGAATAGGACATCCCGTGAGCTGGTTTATAGCCACTCCAGCTGGTTGTGTCCTGGAAACTGTGCAATTTCTCTTGTTCCTTCTGTGGAACTGGCCTGAGGTAGTTGGGTTGCCCTGGGGTAAAAAAAGTCTCACATGAATCTGGGGTCTCACATGAGTCCGTAGTCCACAGGAATTCAGGAGGGAGGCAGTGGGAGAACTGGAGAGAGGGCAGGTTATGTCTTTCTCCTTCAGGTTGGTAAGCTGTGATTTTGTCCATTAGGGAATAACTTTACTTCAGTGTGTGCTTCTCCCCACATCTGTGTTCTACAGAGTGGGAGAGGATGCTTGCAGGACATATGTTTAATCTCAAACTCTACTGGATCCTAAACTCAGCCGTGAGTACTATTCCATAAAATAATACAGAAACTGACATATGAAAAGATCTGGTTGGGTGCCCTGACCTCCTTGTCACAGACTCTGCATCCATGTAGAGTGTCAGTGTGGTTCCTGCAATAGTGATTTGTCCCCTCCAGGTGGTAGATATCTGTGCTGGTCTGCTGGGGTCAGGGATACAGGGGCAAGGGTGCCAAGTCTTTTGAAAACTAATTATTTGGTTTTGTAGTGTGATTATCTGATTGTCTTTGTGTTCATCCTCTCCATCATTTTTGATGGTGCTGAAAAGGACCATCTGTGAAGCACCTTCCCAGAAAGCATCATCAGATGTCTAACTTGGTCCCTGGGTTTTTTTGTTTAAGTGTTAGGGAACTCCATCTTCTAGAGTACAAAGCCCATCTGGGGTAAAAGGGACTGACTTGAACGTTAGCATGAAGACCTAACAAGACATGGTTGAGTCCAATCTCAGTGGCTGCAAGATGTCATCTTGGAGTGTAATGGGTTTAGACTGATTTTCAAATGGATCCCTGTGGATGGATGGGAAATCCGGCAGAAGATGGGCATACAACTCCTTTATGCTCATCCAGAAAATGGTTCAGAACAACAGTTTATCTCTGGCAGCTCCCTGCCAATGAGGTCCTTATCAGCTACTCATCCGTTGGCTCAGCCTAACCACCTTTCTTGGGCATCCAGAGACTGTATCCCAGAGAACTGCTGGGATTCTCTATCTTACAAAGCCTGAAACCTGGGCATGTTTTGCATCAAGTGCTAATGGTGTAAAATCTTGAATAGAGCTGTCAACACAAGCTGCTGGACTATCTCAGCAGATGAGGAGAAAGGGATATTACTTCTCATATCCCTACCTTGCACTTCCGAGTTTTCCTGCATGGCTCAGTCAAACTCTTTCACCATGAGCACACATGGTGGAAATCTGACAATTTGGCTTCTTCCTGCAGTTTTTGTTGCTTCATTGGGTCCGAACTGTTGACTCAGCAGTCTTTCTTCACGTGATTCCCTTCAAATAGCTTCCCCCCGGCAGATGGCATGAGGATGGGACAGCCTCAGTGCCACAACTTCTCTTTGAGAAGATGCTGTAGTGGTGGCTTCCTCCAGGCTGATTCTGCTCTCTACAAGGTTTTTAACTTCTTCTAAAAGCATCTAGGGGAAAATCTTCTTCAGCAGTGTTTTTACCTAAAGGAGGGCAGCTCTTGTGAGTGACCTGGAGACACAGCTGACAGCCTTGTGTGCCACATGTCACCTGGGTCTTGAAAGCGTTTTTGAAATCTTGGATGAAAGGTTGCTCTTCCTGAAGCATCCCTCCTTCTTCCCATTGGACACAGTGCCAGCAGAAACCCTGACACTGAATATGAGCTCGTGCACCACTTCTTATAATATAGTTAAAACCTTTCTAATTTAGGCATCTCTTGCCTTTTAGGGTTCCGGTTTTGGAACAAACCCAAGGTTTTCTTGCCAGAGTCCAGGGTGGTTGTCTGGAGGAGCAGGGAGAAGTGATTGCTGCTGATGTTGGTCTTTGGGATGACCCTGCAGCCCTTTGCTTGCAGCTCTCTCAGTGCTCTGGCCCCTCTCTGAACGCTCCACACACCCAGGTGCCAGCTAGCATCACTGTCTAAGAATGAGAAGTAATTTAGTTCCTAAGCAACCTCTCGCCTGGCCTCTTGCTAAAGAGTGACTTAGCATTTTCCAAAGGAAAAAAGAGACTGTGGATAGGGATTTGTTGAGGTAGGTTCTTCTAATGTGCTTAACCCTCCAGGTGCTGGATTAATGAGCATCCCCTCAGTGTTGGCTAGCTGGGTCACTGCCAGTAGGGTCAGGGTGCTGTGGGAAGCCAAATTCAACCTTTCTGAGTGAGTTTGAATAAGGATTAAAATCTGTAGCTGTTAGGAGTGTTTCTAGGATTGTGAGGACTGTTTTTTTCTGTGTTTGTTCTCACTGCTTTCATTTTCCTCCTGACCTTAAGATATTTTGCTGTCTGTCAGTTTGTTTCATTGCCCCTCCCACTCCTTCAAAAACCCAGTAAAGAAAATGTCATTCTATGGAGTGTTTCTGCTGTGGTGACTACAGGTTTTATCTCAAGTCCAGCAATGCTTGAAAAATGAATGAGCAGGTCACATTCCTGTCCTAACCATCTCTGTCTGTCTGAGATATATTTCTACCACCTCCTTTAGTGTTGTGCCTCAGTAAATCAAGATCTTTACTGTTTTCAGCCTTCTCACATCCCTGTAAGGCAAGGCTTCAGGTAAACCATGATTATCCCAGGTTATTACTATGGAGAAGCCAGAGCCAAAGCATCAGGCACAATTTGTACCTTCAGGATACCTGACCTGCTGTTTTCATTTGTTTCCTCCCACACCTGACCCATTGAGGGTCTCAACCCCTCTGTTGAGCTAGGGGGTTGGAGGATGAGAGGGTGTTGAGCTTTGGGACAGAGTTGGGAGCGTGAGAGAGTGTTGAGCAACTGCACAGAAGGGACAAGCAGCTCAGTTGGAACATGCAGGGTATGAGAGAGGGGGCATAATCCACTGGAACCCAGAATCAGTGAGGCTGGAAGGGACCTCTGGAAGTCACCTCCTCTAACTCCCTTTCCCAAAGCAGGGTCACTGAGTGCACATTGCTTAGGGTCTTCACAACCTCTTCGAGCAGCCTGTGCCAGTGTTTGACCATCCTCAGTGTTAAAAACAAAGATGATCCTTATGTTTAAATGGTGTTTCCTGGTGGTGTTTTAAACTTGCCCCAGCAAAACTCACCTCCCTGCACAGTTACCTAGCACACACTTCACCAGTTTGTGTAAGAGGACCTTATGGGGGATGCTTTGAAAGAAAGCATTATTAACATCCCAGTAAGAAGCACCCCCTGCTCTGACTGGGGCAGTCATCTCCCCATAGAGGGCTGTTGTGTTGGTCAAGGGTGATTTAGGGGTCTTACTGCAGAATCACGTGGCATCAGAGGGGATTGTAGGAGGTCGAGATATGTTTAGTGGTAACTGGAACAGATATTTCAGTTTTCTTGGAGCATTTCAGCCATGATAGTGTAATTAAATTAAATGCTGTGGTAACATCTGGAAGCAGGGGAGGTGTTGGCTGGGCAGGCACAGGGCTTCTTTGTGGAGCTCAGCAACACACAGGGATTTGTCATTCAAGATTTGCCCCCATGGCTGCCCCTGTAATGGGTGTGCTGACGCCAGCATGTCTCTCTTGATCCACTCACATCCCTGTCTATGCCAGGGAAAAGGGTCTCCTCTCTCCATGCTGCTGTATGTAAAGCCCCACTCCCCTCTGTCCTGTCTGAAATACAACATGCAACTCAGTTGATATATGCAGTGAGGAGCAATTTTTTTTTTCTTTATTTTCCCCTACTTGCATCGGTTTTGCAGAGCTCAGAGAAATAAGAGCGACAGCTCAGTACACTGGTGAAGCCAACAACCAAGAGGGGGCTCTGCCTGAGGAGCAGTTCTGCCAAGTAAATAACACTTTCTAACTCAGTTGATTGAAGCAGAAGAAAACAGAAGTGTGTCCTTACACTGTGAGAGAACCTTGATGGCTCTTGAGGATCAGGTTCAAGCCAGAAAGAGCTGATGGCAGATTTGGGAGTAGGACCCAAGCACGATCCAGTGATTGTGGATGACCCACTTTGCTGCAGTGACTTGCCTGTATATACTAGGAAAGAAACACCAATAATTTTTATTCCCCTTTATTTACAAAAAATAAAATGGTCTGGCAGAGTCAGAATGCAAGGAATGGACAGGCACACTGCCTTGTTTGTTGTAATGGCTGACAGATTGAATTATGGTTTAAAAAAAAATTTAAATTAGGTGGGGAGAGAGAGAGAACAAGTGTTTTCTATTGGCAGAGTTCATTCACAAGTCACTCATTTCTCTTGCTCTTCAGGGAGTGATACGAGACAATTAGCTAATTGGTTTGGGGAGGTGACCTGTCACTGACTCGAGGAGGAAATGTCTGCTGTGCTATCTGACATAAAGAATATATTTTCAGCCCGTTGTGACAGCTGCAAGCACCCCCCATTAAAATCAAGGATGTAATGGCTGTAATAACAGCAAGCTTGGAATCCATCACAACGAGGGAAAAGTAATGAAAAACCTGATAACACGCACTAAATTGCAGCCAGAGCTGATATGTTATGTTGTCAGGTTGAAATATTTCTAAATTATCTTATCATTAGCACTGTGTAAGCACCCAAAGCCTTTCTGAGGTTGAAGTGTCCCCAATTACCTTTGTAGTTCCTTTAGCTCTGCAGCTCATTGGCCTTCAGAGCCAGGTACCTGCGTGTCTTCATGATGGAGCCAATGATTGTGTGTGAAGCTGGGAGGACTTGAAATCTGGGGTTTTAGCCCAAGCCTTTGGAAACAGTGTTGCTCAATTTTAAAAGAGGTTGTGGATTTCTCACATTTTTCTGTAAGTTCTCAAGACCTGTTCTCAGAGTTGAAGGAATAGCTTCTTGTGTTGGAAGGCATTCTGGGTAGGACCTGGGCTGAGATCTTTGAAATATCCCCTTCAACCTTCTGCCCTTAATTTTGTGTGTTTTGGCAAGAGCAGTAGGCTGGGGGGAAGCAATGAGAAGGAAAAAGTTTGTCCAAGAAGGCAGCATTGCTCTCATGCCCTCAGGCTCATGCCTCCACACCCCTCCACCCATCTCACTAATGTTTGAGCAAAACCCAAAATACTGAAGCGAGCATGTTACAAAGAGACAGCAGTCATGAGATAATAAGATGAAGAAGAGCAGGAAGTCTCCTTTAGCCCAAGTGATGTAATTTTCTCACAAAAAAAAAACTTCATTCATGTGAATGTTTCAAAAGAAAAAAGAATAAGAAAAGCAGAAATGCAGTTAGGGCAACCTCAGCTTTTAGCTGCCAGTGATTGGAAGGAGTAGCAGGTCTCAAGGTGGTGCAAGGAGGTTTTCCTTAGGGAGGTGATTGGTCCTTTCTGAATATCAGATGCCTGAAAAAAAGAAATAATAATTATTATTATGATGATCATCATCATCAACATCATCATAATTATTAAGGTTTTGGAAACTTTGGCTAGCAAAGCAAGTTTCCATCCCTTCCCACAGTCCAACCGTTCACTCTTATTTCCTTGTGCTGTGCTCCATGCTCATATGAGACTGGTACAACATTTGTGCAGCAGGAATGGCTTTGCTCGTGTTGGTGGGTCTGAGTTTTGTTGACAATGACAAGGATCAGCACTGGGGACAGGTTCAGCAGAAAGAAGAGATAGAGTTGATAAGCACACCATGTCTGGGAGTTTCTGGCACGACTGCAGACATCCTCCCCAACCCTGCCCTGCAAAATGGGAAAATATGCTGCTGGGTCTCCTGCATGAATGGGCAGGACTTGGTGGGGGGATCCAGAAGCACTGGGTCAGTCCAAGACCTGTTGGTTTGATGAGTTTAGACCAACAGTGTTTATGTGATGAATTAGGAAGGGTGATGTTTTCCATCTTGGTGGTGTGTCTGTGTTGATGTCAGACGGTTTCATTGCAGCACAAACAGGAGATGGTTGCTATTTTAATCATTGCTACACAGGACTTTCTCGTAAAGGTCATAAAATCAAAATAAACCTTGATGGACTGACCCATCATTAGTGGTAAAACCAGCTATGCACCACTCAGGCATGTCCCACAGTAGGGCAGCAAGATGTAGGCATGGTGTTTACTCACACAAAAAACCCTGACATTTTTCAAATCCATTTTTTTTTATTTGTGTTGCAGAAAATTTCTAGAATACCTAGCTTGCTAGGTATCAAACCTTGTTGAAGTGTGTGGACAGCTCATGTTTACCCCTCTGACTCCCTGGTGCTCATCCCTAAAGATTACAAGAGAGAAAGAGCGGCAGAGCTGCACCATGCTGGATCTCACAGGGACTGGATTCGTGTTGAGAGGGAAATGGAGGCAAATGAAATAATTACAATCACATCAAGCAATTAAAAGGGGGGGTTTATCAGCATCCAGAAGAGTTTATTGCTCAGCCACCACTTTATCTCTTCATGCAAGCAGTGTTGGAGGCTGTGATTTGAATACCGAAAGGGTGAAGCTCTGATTTAGCTAATGACCTCATGCAATGTTTGGGGTTGCAATTCCCAAATCCCTAAATTTCCTTAAGGGTTGATTTTCTTAAAAGTTTTGTCTTCGAACCCTGAAGCCAGGTACCTTGCCTGGTACCTGGGCCTAGAAGAGAGGCTTGTCTTGAGGAGCTGTGCATCAGGAATTATGCATTAACACAAATGAAGGGCTGAGATCTCAATTGTATTAACAGACTGAGGTGGGAAATTCTGGATAAATCATTTTTTGGGGTCAGGAAAATTTTAAATTATTTTTTAAAAAAATTAAGACTTTGTTTTTCCTTACCCAGTAGGAAAATTCTGTGGAAGTGGAGAATAAAAACTCCTTTCTGGCCAGACCTGGGCACTATTTCCCTGGATTCAGGGCATCCCATGTATGGAGAGCTCCCCATAGGGATCCCTCCATATACTGATCACTGTGTTAGTAGGGGTCTGTCTGCCTGATTTTGGTGAGGTTATGATGGAGTTTTTACATTTGTCTTTGGCTGTTTCCCTGGGGCTGGCTTTTGTCTGCTCCAAGAGAATTAACGTTGGTCCAGGCTGTTTGCTGGGAGGTGTTTACTGAAATCTCTGCATCAGGAGGTTTCTATACATACCTCACTCTGGGTTCACTGCAAACATCCTGCCGGGAAGAGGAAACATTTCCTCTGCCCCAGGATAACCTGCCTTCCTATAGAAAGAGAATTGATGTTTCCGGATGGAACATATGGATGTGGAAGAGGAGCCTGCACGTGCTGCTGCTGTGCCCCAAGGGTCAGTTCCAGCACTGGCCAGAGTCAGTGGGACAGCTTCACATGTTGAATGGCATTTGGAGCAGGACATGCTTGAGGATGCTCCCTGAAGCATTTTCCAGGTGCTGGAAGTAGCTGGGGGCATTTGATTCCTCCCATGCAGCAGCTGTGAGTGCAATGGAGGTCCATGCTGGCATCCAAGGATTGGAGCTGGATTTAGAGGGAATGCTGCTGAGTGTCATGCCCTAGAAACAAATACTAAAAAACAGGGAAAACGGAAAGAAAGAAGTGAGGCAGAGAGGAAGACTCCAGGAAATGAGGTGATTTTTTTGTTGTTGTTTTGTGCTCTTTTTTTAAAATAAAACATTCAATAAAAGATTTCCTGCTGCATGAAATTGACAACACAGAGGGGGGAAGCTCTTCCTAAATATAACAAGACCTGTCTGGCCTCACTAGACAGCTCCTCCACAGGGACCCCTGGGTTTGATAGGAGGATGGATTCGCCAGTTCCCAAGGGCTCGTCCACTGCAGCCCTCTCCTTCTCATTCAATGGCAGTGGATTGAAACAAAGCAGAACTAGTTCTTCCTCTCCCTCCTTTTCCCCAGTACCAAAACTGTCTGAAGTCTATCATGGAAGGCAATGGGACTGGAGGAAGGGAAGCATTAGCAACAGGGAAGGGCTGGGGAAAACGCTGGGTCTCTCACACATGTCTGGCAAGAGGGGAGAAATAAAGAGGAAGATATGGGATGTCTGACAGAGTCTGAGGGTGTTGTGTGTCTGAGAGCAGGATGTGGCTCTGCAGGCACCAGTGCTGTGAAGCTGGGTCAGCTGTAGGGCAGCATCTCAGGGAAGGCAACCGGCAGGTGAAGGAGTGTCGTAATTGGGATTTTGACAGTGTTGATGCTCTAGCATGGGCAAGTGGGAGTATGTGGCAGCACCTGGCTACTGCTTGTCTTACTGCTGCTGCAGTCCATCAGTAGAAAGGGGAGCAAGGTGAGATTTGAGTGCAGAAGTCAAGATTTGAATTCTTCTTTTTGTCTCTCCCTGCCATACCTGGTGCTCATCCAAAAGGGCACTTTTTATAACCAGCCTCTTCATGTCCTCAGAGAGCTGGCAAATAGGAAACACAGAAGGCAAAATAACAGTGGGTAAAGGGCTATGGATGATTTCCAGCTTCATCTGCTGCAGTATGCATTTCTTGCAAAGGAAAGAGAAATAGTAATAATGGTAAAAAATTGGCTGTTAAGTTTCTAAAATACTCATAACAAAGGAGAAAAACAAGAGGAGAAGAAAATTACTTGCTTGTCCTTCCTGCTGGGATTGCATGGCACCAGCACCAGAGAGGTCACCACATTTTGATATGTGACTCACAGCTTTCTAGGGGTCCATTTCCATTGCTGCAGCTCAGCCCCATCTCTGAAGACCCCAAGCTGAGTTTAAAGAATGTCACATTTTGTGACAACTGGTTCGGTACAGAGCCAGCCTTTGGATTGCTCTGGCTCAACAGAGCAGCCAAAAGGCTCCCAGAGGAAGCCAATGCATTTATGGGGGAGGAGATTATCCACTTTATAATGACGTTAAAATATAGACAAAAAGCTTTGGGAGCGCTGTTATCTGATCTGTTTCTCCTCATCGGCCACAGCTGCAGGTAGGGGGTTGCTAAGCCCTGCTGTGTGCATGTCCTGTGCTGCCTGGATTAAGGGGATGCTGTTCACACAATCAAGCAATTTCAAAGTTTTAGCGATTTCTACACTTTTCCCAGGACATGAGATAGCAACTGCACTTTGGGGATTAAAAAGAGGCTGGAGGGCCTTTGGCCATGACCCAGGCTAGTAGATTCCAGGTGGTCCTTGGGGAGACATAACAGAGCACTGAGTGTTCAGCATCCCCAAGCCAAAACCTCCCATATCTGAGCAGGTTTTCACATCTTCCTTTGGAAAACCAAAGGAATTTACCCAGCTGGCAGATGGGAGATTGCTGCTGTCAAGCCACAGCTTTCTTGTATTCAGCACTTATAGCTGAGCCAAGTTGCAGGGAAGTTGTGGCACCTGGAGGAATGCCAAGGGGCTGCAGCTTTCGATGGCTGTGGTAGCTCTTGCAGATGTAAATCCAGGAGAGCTTAAAACCAGTGGAGGCTGTCTGTGTGTTAACCTGAGTGTATGAGATGAGGATCCAGCCCTAAATCTGTATTTTTGCTGCAGTGATGGCTTGGGCCAGGATGAAGCAGGTTTGGCTGTTGAAATCACACCTTATTCCATATAAAACCTACATCTTCTTCCTGTTGTTTTCAACACCTTCATTAGGGCATTGCTCTCCTGTTGCCTCTCCCCTCCCCCATCCCAGGATCCAGAGCTCTCTGAGAGCATTCACATCCTCCTAGCTTCACTTTAAACTTCTGTAGTTAATTGATTCCTTTCTTGAAAAAGGCAAAAAAGAAAAAACAATTTCCTTAAATTCCTTCAAATTACGTAAAACATTTGAACATATGAGAGGCTGGGACATGCAGCAAGTGGTTGCCAGACCTGGCCTGAGCTAAGCCCAGAAGTGTCTTATTCTGAAAAAAGCCCATCAGCTCTTGCTCATGTGTGGCATCCATGACAAGCTTTTCACCCAGCCTTGATCAGCAAAGCCACAAGCATTTTATTCATCCTATGAGGCTGTGCATAGGAAACACAAACAGATCCTTCCTGAGGTGCAGTTCCTATATGCTGCATCCTATACAACCTTGGATGGTTCTTGGATGCTCTGTGTGGTGCCACGTGATGAAGAATGATTGAAATCATTGGTATTTTCACCTTCTTGCCCATATAACTCCAGGACTCCATGGAGGAGCTTCCCAGCTTCTGTAGGAACCTGCCTGGGGAGCACACAGGGGTGCTGAGATATGCGGAGTGGGAAAAGACTTGTTCAAGCTTTGTACAAGTCAGGGTGATGCTGTGAGAGGTCATAGGAGTGAACAGGGCAATTTTTGCAAGAAATGGGTTTGAAATGGAGTTTGTTGCACGTCATAAACTTTGGCCATATGTCTTGCTTTGTAATCCCAAATGGGATTAGTGTACCATACTAGAACCACTCTGTATTTCTGTGAGCCTAGAGAGGGCAAAGTCTCTTCCACCACAATGTAAGAATTGTCTCCAATGTCAGGAACATGGATTCCTGGAGCCACTGATAGCCATTGGGCCAAGCACAAAGCCATTTTATGCCCCCCAGCACCCCAGAACACATCAGGTTTTGCAGCCAATGCAGTCTGGGGTTTTCTCAGCCAGAGAGGAGGTTCAGCTATTCAGAAACAACAGCTCTGGATTGATGCAGTGGTGTTCAGCTTTCCCACCGCTGCTTGGAAATGCATTGGGAATCCAAGGGGGTAGTTAAATCGTGGAAGCAATTTACTGTAGGTCTTTTCCACGCAGCTCTGAGATGGCTGATGGTAAATACAAGAATATCAATATTGCAGAGTGGCCACAGGTTTGGAGGTCAGTGACACAGCAAGCGCGAGGCATTTTAATGCTGTGGGGGAGAGGAGGGAGGGATGAGGTGCCAAAGATGTGCTCTTTGCAGGTAGCAGCATGAGAACAAGTGCATATTGGAGCCTTATCAGCTTCTGAGGGAAATCACAGTGTCCAGAGGGTTTCAAAGCCCTGTGCCATCATGGAGGGAGTGGCATCTCTGTAGAGACTCGAGGAGCACAAGTGTCCCAGGCTGCACAACAGCACCTTGGTGAACCTGGTACTACCTCTCTGTTTTAGGAAAGCATCTATGTGGCACCCTAATTTTGGTAAATTAATGAAGAAGCAACTGCTGAGAGTTGAAAGCCTGGCTCTAGGCATCCAACAGATCCCTGCTGTCGTAGCTCCTTTGGAGATGTCCCACTGTGGCTAGCAGGCAGCCTGCCCACAGCAGGGCAATGAGGTTCTTCCAGCAGCTCTGCCTTTAAGCAGGAGCTAAGAGCCAGGTCTGGGAGGATGCAAGGTGATGGGGATGTCTGAACTCCCTCTGCTGAGGTAAAAAATGCTGGTTGAATTCTTCCCAGAGCACTGTGAGTAACAAAAAGCCATGGAAAGGGTTTTAATCTCACCTGGAACATCCATGTTTATTCCCGACAAATTTAAGGGAGGGAACAGTGGCTCCTTGGCTGTCATGAGTGGATGTGCTTGGTTCTCTTCAGCCCCTTGCCACAAGCTGGGTCTTGTACTGCTGTTTACCCCCGTTGTTACCCATTCTTCCCATCCAGCACTGCTAGGACAGCCATGGCCTGGAATAGTTCAACATTCTCTAATAAAGCAAGAGGTCAAGACTGGATGAGTAATGCAGAAACTTGCCCCTTTGGGGCAATTTGAAAGATTCTCCTTCTCATAGTAAATCCCTGTGATTTCCAGGTGCTTTTTTTTTCCCCATGCAGCTGTTCCTTTTCTTTCTGTAGCTGGGTAGAAGAGCTGAAATGGGAAATTGTCCCAAGTAGATGCAGCTTCACACAACTGTCTGACACATTGACATCCATCAGCCCATCAGAAACAGGCACAGGAATATAGCAGGCAGACCTCAGCAAGTGTGAGTCTCTTCTCCTGATGGAAGACAATAATAGGATGAGGCATGAAGATAGCCCTCATTCCTGAGCATGAGCAGGAGAAACAGGTCTCTGGCTGGCCAGTGAGAGCCCAGCCCTGCTAAAACTGAGACTGGGCTTACTCACCTTTCACCCTTCTTGCCCCATCATCCTCTTGGCATGTCCAGACTGATAATAAATTCAGGTGTGTTAAGTGAAACAGCTGTGGATTAGCAAAGAACCTGAATTCAGGTGTTTTCCAGGGAAGCACTGCCCATGGACAAGTCTGGATTTGCAAGCTCAGTGCTTGGAAGGATAGAGGCATTTGGTTTGCACCACCATCTCCAGGCATCCCTTGGGAAGCCCAATATCCCACCCCAAAATCCTTTCCAAGCTGGGACATGAAAATAAGTGAAACCAGTTTAGTTCTTACAGGCAGGATTTAATCATCTTAAATTATTCCAAGTGGATGGGGAAGCATCCTGTGATCTCCAAGCCAAGCAGGTCACCTTTAATTTCCTTTTCCTTCCCTCAGTAATGCTGGTGGATGGGTGTTTGATTTATTAAGAGCTGAATAACAGGGTTTTCATGTGTATTGCTGTCAGAGAGATAAATAGGCCCCTTTGAAGGCAAGTTTCAGGGAGGTGGCCATGGCTTTTTGAATGTATCTATCCATAAAGCAATGCAGACCCCCCCCCTCCTTGGACATCCGTGATGTTTCAGACTGTACACGGCTCTCCCCCATCCGCCCTGGGCCCTGTAACGTGCTCAGAGTGATGATCCCCACTGTGCCCTGCTGGGAGGATGATTAATGCCTGCAAAGTGCTTTGAGAACATCAGATTAGTAGGACAGAGCCTCATTATTATATTAGCAATCACCGGATCCTTGGCCTTTTTCACTCTCAGCGCACTTAGAGCCGCATCTAAAAGCCAAATGCTGTTTACTAGCAAACCTCTCTGCCTTTGGAGACTTTGGGGAGGGCTTTCTGTGTTGTTCACAGGTTTATTTTTAATGATGCACCTGTGGTCCAGACTCCTCCAGGGTCCCCACAAACCACTACCCTGCTTTTCAGGCAAACACTGTGCAGATTAAAAATAAAGACCACTGGGTACTTGCTGTTATAACTATAGAAACCAAATATTTGCTTCAACTATAAAAGGCAGGAGTGTTTATGAGTACGAGGCAAAAAGGCATTTCCAGCCGAACTGGAATGTATTTTAGTTCTGCAGGCTATTTATAGATAAGCAGCCACTCTAAATTTGAATCTTCCCTTCCGTAAGCAATTTTTTTGTGCCTACTGGGATATATCCTCGTCTGGGGTTTAGTGACGTCACTCCAGGGTGTCCAAACAGTTTGGAGTCACCTTATGAGACATGGTGGCTTGTTTTGGGGGGTTTCTCTGGCAGTTCTATGAAGGCACAGAAGGTAGGTTGAAAGATGAATAAGTATTTCCTTTGACTGTAAATTAAATATTTTGATTTGGAGTGATTGTTTTAACCCTTCCAGTTTGAAAGTAAGTGTGACTTTCAACTGAAAAATCCAAACATAGTTATGAAATGCTAAAATTAATTGTTTCAGGAGCTTGAAAGGGAAATTAAAGGATGTTTTTGTCCAAACAAGCCAAATTATGAATTAGCAAAACATTTCTTGCCATCTCTGTCCTAAGATTTCAGCTAAAAATTAGCCCTCATCCCTGTGCTTTAGATTTGAAACTGGTAGAGATAGAAGAGAAAAACCGGGTGTAGGTGGAGAAGTGTGCTCATTGAACAACCTGAAGGCCTGCTGGGAACAGGGCTGTGTGGTGCTGGATACCACTTGCCCTTGCCTGGGTGAGCACCAGCATCCAAGAACCTTCTCCTTGTTGGCATCTGCAGGTATAAAACCTGACGTAAGGATTGCATGTGCTTCTGTGAGTCCCATCATGACACAAACAGAGACCTAGAGAGCAGCTGTAAGGTGAGGGAGCTTCAGCAAATTTACATGGAGAGACCCAAGCCCCAGTTAGCAATGGTGGTGAGTGCCTACATTCCTGCTCAGCCTACTCTGTAAAACTCCCTCAGTGATTTCTCTCTTGTCCTTGGTGTTTACACCCTTCAAATATTTGCAGACAGTTGAGTTGCCAAGCCCCTGCTAAGCTGCCGTTAAGCCAAGCTAAACACATGAGCTCAGAAAGTCAGTCTCTCTGGCTCCATGATAATAGTTTGCTTTTTCTTCTCTGAATTTCCTGCAGTTTATTGATATTTTCCTGGGATCCTGGCACCTGAACCTGATGGGGATAGAGGAGGTGCCATCCTAGAAGAAAACCAAATGATGAATAGGGAATCCAGGTGCCTGTGGCATATGAAGCCAGAAGGAGTGCTGGGTTTCATAGGGTCTAGGTGCTTCCTGGTCTTGTTTGACTAAGTGCAGACAGGAGGTGGCCCCAAGGCCCCTTGGCTGAACCCAGGGACCAGCTAATCGAGGCCAGCTGTTAACCCAGCTCCACCCTGTTCACTACTAATACAGGACCAATCTTTGTGGAGGTCAGCAGGTGCCTGTCTTGTGGTTCTTCCTTGGGCTCACCCCTCCTGTCTTCTCCTTAGTGAAGTCATCTGAAACTGAGCTTTGCCAGACTCAAACCCCTCTGAAGACCTGCAGCATCAAGGGGATCTTGAGAGCTTCTCTCCCAACTCACCTGTGTGTAGGGGAGCTGCTTTCTCCTGTTAAAAACAAAAAACAGACCAAAAAAACCCAAAAAACAACCCCAAGCCTTATCTCCAGACATAATCAGACAACTTTTGAAACACAGACTGGTCTTGCTGGCAGATCTTCTGAGTCTCCATTCTTCCATGCTCCTGCTGTTATAATCTCTGGCTTGATTTTGCTGGCTGTAGCAAGGAGACATCCTTGGCTTGGTGTTGGACTTTCTTCTGCATCCTGGGATGCTAAGAGCGGTTATCAGGAGTGCCTGGGCTACACATGGAGCCCACCCTTGTTGTGCAGGACAGCTGGTCTCCAGTGTTTGCTCAGTGTGGAGAACCCAGCAGGGTCTTCATTGCTCATCCTTGCTGGTGGGAGGGTGAGGAGGCTGCATGTAGACAGGTCAGGGATTCATCATGGGCTTCACTCCTATTTACACAGCTGCAGAAACCACTTGAGCTCACAAAGGGCATAGAGTCAACACAAACCATGTGCAGCAGGGCTGCTGCAGCTTCATGGGGAGGCATCAGCCTGGACTGGGATGCACGGGGCATTCAGGAAGTTCACAGCAAATGCAAAGCATGGGATCCCCTGCACATCAGGAGGTGATGTAATAAGGAGTGCCTTCCCTCTGACTCTTGCAGAGCACAGGGAATATCCTTGGAAAAAACATATCCTTGGAAACCCCCAGCCAGGGAATCTGAGGTATCAGATACCAGTGTAGACTCCCCATCTTTCCCAAACCCAACAGCAGTTGGGGCAGAAAAGCCATGTACTCCATGCATTCTCCAACACAGCCAGAAAAGTCCCATATTTTATTAATGTTGCTTTCTAAAGATGAAATGCCTCCAAAGGAGTTAGTAAATGGAAGCCTGGGCAGGAGCATGGTGAGTCTTTTATCACCTGTAGGTGCAGTTCCTGATCATGGCATGCCTGCATGCCTGTGCCCAAACCTTGGTCCCCTGCTCACTGCTGTGAGCCAGAGATAACTACACTGAAATATGGAGGGTTATGCTGGTGGGAGGGACACACCAGTGTGTCAGATAAGCAGGAAAATTCAAATTGAGCAATGCTGGGATGGAGGTGCAGCACCCTAAAACAGAGGTGAAAACATCTTTCAACTTCACTGTGCACAGACCTGAGTCACCAGATCACCAAGCTCAGCCTGCCCTACCAAAGAATTTGGGTACAAGGGCTCACAGTGAGAGCTGGCCCTGTTTTTCCCTGGCAGTCCATGCAAGACAGTCCTTACAGATTCTGAGCAAATCACTCAGAGAAACTCCATGCTCCCTTTGGAAAGTATCTATGGTGTTCCATGACCCCAGATTGCTTGAGGGACACCTCTGAAGGCCACACTTGGCTCAGCATGTCAGGTCCTTCATGAAGGTTGGCCACAAAGAACATTTTCTTCTGGCCTGCCTCGTCCAGACATGGTGTTCCTGTTCCAGGATGGATCCCAGATGTGTGTTAACATTACAAATACATCTCAAATCCCAGCTGCCAAGTCCTCCACCCCCATCCCAGTCCATCGTCTAGAGAGATGATTAACACATCCTGCAATAAAACTAATCAGTTACTGCTCTTTCCACCCCTTTTTGCTGCAGGTTCAGGTTCCCATGCATTGTTTTCTACCTCTTGGTTTGCAGAACTGGTGCAGGGAAAAAAATTACTCCTCAGCCATCATATAACTTTCAACCCCCAAAGTATTTTTGCAGATGGCAGTTCAGTCATTTTTTTGTAACATCCTTCTGACTTTGAGTCTTTATTTGATCCTTGGAAAAAAGGTGGCACAACAGAGTAAAACCCCCTTCCTCCAGGGGTTTTTGACAGATTAATGGCAGCTGCAGAACCGGATCTTGCAAACTCCTACCTACCAATCTTGCATTCAGCCTTCTGCCGCAATTTATTCTGTTCACTTGAATTCTGTGTATTTCAGCTCATCTAAAACCCAGGATATGTGAGCTTTATGAAACTAAGAATAAGCAGGGATTAATGTGGTCCATGTCTATTTCCAAGGCCCTTCCTCCAGGTCATTTCTTTAGGGGTGAAATTTTGGATACTTTTTAGGTGTCCTCATGAACCTTTCTTTGCTTACTCCCTTAGTATCAAAGTTATTTGGCAGTCATTTTTCTTGAGATAAAGAGCATCACATGAGAGTGAGACACAAAAAAGCATTTGAGCTTTAATACACTCCCTAGCAGGAACCTGGTGTGACAGTCAGGACTATGAGCAGGGCACAGGATGGAGCTCCCAACCCCTGCCAGGTTTGAAGGCATCTTGTGGTGTCTTTTTGTCATCGCTGCACTTTCCAGATGCTTTCTCGGTGATGAAAGCAAATGGAGCTTTTGTGTCCTCTCTAATAACCTGGGAGTCCTGTAGAGGCTGAGCACTTTGCAGGCTGCCTTTCTGAGAGGAGAGCAGCTTTATCTTTATGACACTAATGGAAAAACAAGACCTAATGCTAGCTAATCCTGCTTGTTTCACTTACAGGGCTACTTTTGGTGCTGAATGGTGTTTGCGCTGTCAGTTTGGCTTTTGCTCAGCAGTGCCCTGCTCCTCCACATTCCATACAAGTTAGTTTGAATTAGGGATTTCTGTGAAGCAAATCTAGTGATTCTCTTGCTAGAGAAACACAGGAGCAGGTAAGAGGAGAGTCTGAGTGTAGGTCTGGATGCCTTTGACTGGAGGGCAGCCAGGATGCACCTTTGCTGCCTCATGAGCAAATCCCACCATGTGTGAATGGGTTCATCCACCACCCTTCATCACATTTTCCATTTAGGTTGTTAGAGGAGGCAACATGGGGAGAAATCAAGGTTTGTTTCCCAAACCCACAGGTTCAGGGAGGGATGAGCACTGCTTAGGAAGTGGGACCAGGAAGTCTTGTTTCTCTGGCTGTGTCCATTTGGCATAGGGGCTGAATGTTTCCTTTGTGGTTTGGTCTGTGAAGGCTTGTGTCTAACCCTTTGCTCTCGTGCCAGGGAGTCCCAGCACTTCCATCCTGGAGCTGTCTCACCAAGACAAAGGACATCAGTCTGTGCACAACTTCCCCAGCTCTCCCTTTCTCCCTTCTGACGGTTTTCTGTTGGAGTGGAGCATGTTTAAGTGGGTCAACAAAGAGGTCATTTTTCCCAGTACAAAGTATCCTAATAAATTAACCAGTGAGAATTTTAATAATGCATGAAAGGAGAGAGGTTTGCTGCTTTTGGAAAGGCTTTTCAGCTATTGACAGGGTCAACAGCTGGGTCAGGGGCCGTGGGGATTCATTCCAGTGGAGGGAGAGGTGGCGGGCATCATCCTCCACCGATGACCATATCTGTGCTGTCGGGACAAAACAGAGCTACCCCTGTTTCAGCCCACTGATACAAGTGTTGTTATTGGGTTTTGACCACACATTAACGGGCAGATGGAGGAGCTGCTATGGAGTGCTGGTAATGTGGAATTAGTGCCCACCCTGCTGTCCACTCCTTTGAAGCCTGAGGCACATGGGCTTTAAGCTGGGCTTCCAGCTGCGGTTTCAAAATGAAGAGAGTTGTGTGATCCGTGAGGGGAAACTAGAGACTACCTCAGTTGCGTCTGGCTGCAGCCACTTTTAATGGAATCATTTGAATTTAAGGAGAAAAGGCTAATCCACAGAAGCCATACAAAACAGTCCTGTTGATCTGGTAGATCCTTGGCTGTTGTGAGGTGTTTTTTAGCACCTCAGCTGATTTATTTCCCTTTGGCTTCCTTGATTTTGAAGAAGTCATTAAATAAGGCAATCTGTCACCATGATCCCAGATTATTTTTCTGCCCTGGCCAGTCAGATGTGTGGCCATTCTTCAAGTCAGAGTCATAATATTTAATGTTCTCACTGTTCTGTTGGTCAGATGGGAAACAGGAACGACCAGAAACCCTGTGGCATCCCAAATACACAATTTCAAGGGCTTCTACAGGCTCTAATTTTTAGAAGACAGTAGTGATGTGACCATTCATTAGGAGTAGGTTGTCTTTGAATGGGCCAACTTCTCATCCATTTGATCTTCTCATCCATGTTGACTAAACCGTACTACTGTTTATCAAGTGACCTATTATGCACTTGAGTTCCCAGAACCGAATAGAGTATTTGAGCTCAGGAATATCTTCCCTGGGCGTTGTTTGCTGGCAAAAGGCAGTTGGTGAGGCAGACACGTGGTTAATCAAGTACCTCAGCACTGTGTTGACTGCTGTTCCTGAAGGCCGTGATAGACTCTGCCAATGCCCAGTCATCTGCTCTTACAGCACCTGTTTAACCCTGGTTGTCTGCCTTTGAGGTGCCACCTTTTGGGGAAGGTCTTTCCTCCTGCAAGGAAGCCAAGGGCTTTCATTGCTCCCTTCCAGATTCTTTGTGGATGGTTCGGAGACTGCATCTCCTAAAGCCTTCTGCTGCAACCAAAACTCTCAGTGGTGATCTTCCCTTGATTTTTGTAAGGGTTCACATCACTGGAGGGCCATGGAAAGGTTTGAAAATCTGGTATTTGAGGAAAAGATGAGCAGAACAATATGAAAAGCACATGGACGTCCAGGAAGCAGTAGTCTTCTCACCTTTCCACCAAGGCATGGAAAAAGAAGACAACAGCTTTCCAAGTATGGGAAGAAACAGATTAGGTTAATCCTGATTATGGGAGTTACTTCCAATCCAGAAGGCAGAAGAAGGTTCAGAAGAGACTCCTTAGGCAGCAATAGGTCAATGTCCAGCATCAATCCTAGGCCAAATGGTGGAGCCCACAGGTCTGCTGATGTCAGGCAAGCTGTCAGGTAATGAGGGCATAGTCCATACAGCCCCAAGCACCTGGCAAGTGAACTAAAACCTGGCAGATCCCAGGAAGATGTCACCCACAAACGGGGCTCTTCTTCATGCCATTTCTCAGGAATTAATACTAAGTCTCAGCATTTCCCTAAGTGAAGCAGATCTAATGGCTCCTGTGGAGAGAAGCTGCCAGTGGCAGAAAGGGTAATGAAACGGTAAATGTTGAAGGCAAATTCATCAGACAGGGCAGTCTGGATCACTTGGCAAGCAGAGCACATTTGAAAAAAATATGTTAGAAGACAGCCCAGTGCAAAATTGAACATCAAAGGAGAAAGAAATAAGATTGTTCCTACAGAAAGGGGCAGTGAATCACCAAATGCAGGGTTTTCTGGGTTTGGTGGAAAGAAACCCAGCATGAGCAGCTCCTGATGTGAGTTGAGGCTGTGGCAGAAACAGCTACAGTGACCTTTGATTTCTGAATGAAGGGGTAGGAGGTGCATTTATTTTTCCTTATGTGCAACAACACCAAAACGTATTAGAGTAGCTGGCTGCTAATGTTGATGCCAAAGAGCAAGAAAGGAAACATAACAGTATTGCAGAAATGGTGTTTAGCACAGAAATTCTTGGACTGGCAGCTGCTTAGTTTCCTGGAAGAAATGAGGGGTTGGAATAGCCAGGTGATTGTGATATTTTCTCTCTGTGAACATGCTAAGGGAACTCCAGTCTAGTGGGAAAGGGCATCACGAGAGCCCTTTGCAAGATGTCAAACCCACAAAGTGACAGATTGGAAGCAGCCACCTGCTTGTATTTTTCTTTCTGGAGGTGGTGGCTAAATATGAGGACAAATGAACGGTTAATGGGGTCCATATGGGCATAAATGTGCATTTAATTAAAAGCCTGTGATATAAAAGAAATCAGTTTACAATCAGAATAATTCAGGTTGGAAGGGACCTTAGGAGTCCTGAACTCCCTAAATCTGTGACTCTCACAGGTGTGGGGAAACTTGCAGAAAATTTCGTTTTGTAGGCATAGGGTTGTGCAACTGGAAGTGTTGTGAGGTCTCAGCACATACCCCAACCAAGTGTTGTCACTGACAGATTTTTGGCTGTTGGGCACATCTGGAAAGATGTACCTCACTGTAGCAGGCCTGAAACCAGCAATCTGCATATTTTTGCTGGCCACCCTTAACCAGCTGTGCAACAGGTAAGATCTGGACCCTTGCATGGTGCAGATTTAGGGTTGTCCCCATGTGTACCCTGAATTATCCCCCAGTGCCCTCCAAGCCGTTTGCCCGGCTGTCTGAGCACGGTGCCTGTCAGCAGAGCAGTGGGCAGGGCTGTGAGCTGGCAGGGCTGAGGGAGAGCCTCAGGGAGTGTCTGTGTGTGCATGTGCTTTCTGTGAGTGTCACCTGGAAACCAATAAACCCCCCAGCAGGTTTCAGAGGGGCTTGACAGAAGGATGAGATAATTAAGTCTCCATGAGTTTCATCCAAAAGGGTGAGCTGAAAGAGGAGAGAAATCATTTTTAACTAAGGAAAGGCTTTCACATGAGCTTACATGTTATGAAGCACCAGGGAATCCACTCATTCAAGTGCCCTTTCAAGCTGCAGGAATGAACCTGAGGCCCTAAAATCAACTAAACCATGAGAATCCAGCTGATAGGTGAGTGCCACTGGTGCTGATCTCCACAGAGCTGTCTTTCTCATAGCAGCTTTTGGCTCCATTTCTCTTTTTTGCCCACATTTAATGTGTTTGGTTTCACAGCCTCCTGCCTCTCTGTCTTGCCAAAAGGGAACCACCCACATTCCCCAGAGCAAAGCAAGGGCACCGTGTGAAGCCACAAAGGTTGAGCTCTGCCATGAGGGTTGGTGTGAACAGTGCAGTTTCCCTTGCCCCTCCAAGCCTGGCACATTTGAACATCCACAGAGGGTCACTCCCAAGTGAGTGTGGAATGTTGCACAGTGGCCAGTGAGCCAGCATCTAGGCTGGCAAGACTCCCTCCTCTTCCTCCTCACAGTATTTTCCCTGTTGTTAACGGTTTTCATTGCAGACATCCATCATCACACACGGTGGCACTCAGTGACCTTGGGGGGATTTTGTTTCTGTGACCTTGTTCAGTCTCCATTTGTGGCCAGCTAAACTTGAATCCTCCTGAGCATCCTTCAGCAAGGTCATGACTCTGTTGCCCAAAGGGAAGTCTCTTTTTGTGTGCTCCAAGCCTGGCTCCTATTACTTTCCTGTGATATCCTGTCATTCTTGTCTTAGGCAAGAGTAAGTCATCTCCATCATCTTCTCCTTGCCACTAAAGGTTTTCTCAGCATCTCTCCTGTGCTGACCCTTTTCCAGACCTGTCTCACTAGTTCCTTGCAGAGAAGCCGTTACAGCCCTTTGATCTTCCTTGTTGCCCCCTTTGTGCCAGCAACTGTGATGTTGGCTCAGCTACCATGAGGAGGGTTGCAAAGGGTTGTCTAGCAGGCTGTGAGTTCAACATGAGCCAAATCAGGCTAATTTCTCCTGTTGCAGGGATTAGTTGAGCTGGAAGTGGTTACAGACGATGAGACAGCTCATTAAAGTGGCTGAAAACTAACAAGCCTCAGTGCTTTTCTAAAATTAGAAATCATCCCTGGAAAGGCAAGCCTATCCCAAATATCCTGCAACAAGCCAGACTCCTTTAGATGACAGGAAAAACATCCTCACACTTTACTATCAGCTTCACCCCCATGATTATCTCCAGCTCATCCTACCAGACCAAATTGGAAGGTGGGTTTTGCTGTGCATGGAGCCTGTTGAGCTCAGAAGAGTCTCAGTATCACCTTGTAAGGCACTTTTTCTGCAGCCTTGAAGCAAAGGAAGTGGCATGCCAAGGGAAAGGGAAAGCATCCTGACACACCTCTCATTCCTGATATCCTATTCTAAGTCCATCTGTATTTCCTTCTACCTTCATCTGAGAGATTGAGGGCAGAGTAGTTTAATTACAAGATTCACTGCTAGAGCTGACATGGGTGGATATCTCCAACTGATTAAAACTAAATCTCAGATTGGCTTTTTCAGATTATTTTCTTTGTTCAAAAGCACTGCTTTAATTCAGCCTTACTTTGAAACACAAGCAGTGTTTAGAGCTTGGAAAGGGTTCACTGATAGGGGATAGATAGCAGCCCTTTTCCTGATTCCCTCTGGGTCTCATGAGTGCTCATGGATGTGGGAAAAAAGAAACCCCAAAATGCAATGTCCTGCCTGGAAATTTTCTCTCAGCCAATCCCAAGCCTGGTGAGAGTAAACCTTGTCCTCTCTTCAGCATCTTCCTGGGTGTCAGGGAGGGCTGGCAAGAGGTGACACAGAGTGGGAGAGAGCCACAACCTCCAGGAGAAGGCAGAGGGGGCATGTGCAGTGCTGTTGTGTCTCATGACCCCCGTCACTGGGCACTCATGGCGTGACTCATCTGTGCAATGAGCTTTTTGTGAGCAGAGACTGGGGTACATTTCCCAAAGAAGTCTGGGGCAGGAACTGTGGCTCCTGCCAGCATAGAATGGGTGCTTTTGGAGCACATCCCTGTTCATAGAATCCTAGAATGGTTTGGGTTGGAAGGGACCTTAAAGGCCATCTAGTTCCAACCCCTCTGCCACAGGCAGGGACATCTTCACTAGACCAGGTTGCTCTAAGCCCCATCCAAACTGACCTGGAACACTTCCAGGGATGGGGCATGCACAGCTTCTCTGTGCAATGAGGGTAGGAATTCAAGGTAGCCCAAAGCTAAGGCTGAGGGAAGGAAAATTGCTGACAGTGCTGTGGAATTTATTTTGCTCTTGCAGAGGCCAGAAAGCTAGAAAAACTCAGTTATCAAAATGCTTTGCTCCAGGTCATTTATTCATGCTGCGTTCCCATGTCCAGCCCTGCTTGTGTAATGGCCAGGAAAGCTCTTATCAGAGACTGATACCAGAGTCTCAGGAGGGAAGAAAAATCTCTGAGCAGTTTGATTTTGCTTCCAGAAACTCAAAGTTGAAAAAGCAAACTAAACTCTGCTTTTTCTCTTGGTGTGCTCACATGGCACGGGCTGACTTGCTCTGGTGGGTTGGTCAGCTCTAGAGCACGGGGTTGAGTGTAGCCAGTGGTGGGAGCTGGGTTTTGCAAACAGACTTGGAGAGCAGCAGCCTTGATGTGCATCGTGTAAAATATGTATGGCTGTAGTATCATCATATGTATGACAAGCAAACTATCACATCCTGTGTGATCCTGTGCTGCTGGGACATCCTGTTTCGTTGTTGCAGCCCCGTGTCCTGTCAGCCTTCAAAGAGGCCACAAAGTACAAGCCTGGGTATCCTGTAGATCTCCAGGGAGCCACTGGCTCTGTGTATCCCACACCCTCCCACCTGCCTGCACCTCCTCTGGGTGCTGCTCCAGTGCCCTACAAAGTATGTGCCATGGCAGGGCGGTGGGAGAGATTTCAGCTAGGAATAACAGAGTGGAATACAGAACAGGGCTGAATAGCAGGAAATAATTCCAGATAACAGAAGCCATGCACAGCGGCAGGAATGCACTGGAGGCTCTGCACATGGACCATTCACAGCCAGTCCCGAGGCAAGAGCTGGGCTTCAGGTTCTTCCAGTGAACCCCTTGCTTTTCTAGCACCCTCCCACTTGCAAAGGCACCGTCCAGCTTTCAACAGAAGGAATTAGCCAGAAAAAGTTGCCTTGGTCGATGAGAGTTGTAAAATGCCAGTGCTGCCCGTTCCCATGCTGAATGCTGTGGGTGGATGTGCAATAGGTGGCTGCACTGGTCCCACATAGGGAGTCAGAGTCTGAGTGGTCTCACCAGGTCTCCTTACGACAAGTTCAACATTCTCCACCAGGAGTGGACCTGAATATGGAAGAGTAATTTAGATTTGGAGATAACTGAAGTCAGAAGAGACCTTTGGAGGTCTCTGAACCAACTCCTCCTCAAGGCAAGTCTAGCTTGAAGTTAGGACCAAGACTGGAGATAAATCTTGTTATACCTGGTCTTGTCCAGGCGGGTTCTGAATATCTCCATAGATGGACATCACCCAATCTGGGTTTTTTGTTGTTCTGCCCCTCATTATAATGCCTTCTCCTTACATCTGATGAGATTTTTTCATTGTGAATTATGCTATCCCCATGCTTCTCCCAGTAGATTTGGGTCCATCCTTTCTGGATGGACTCCCAGGGTTTCTTGTGTCCTTTGTTTTCAGACACTCACAGCTTGTCTGGTGGTGTAAGTACAGCCTCACTGTTTGGTATTTTGTTTTTCCATTCTATCCTTAATCAGGCGCTCCAGCATCCCATCAGAAATGCTGTCAGTGCCCTCACATCTCAGAGAGAAATCTTTATTTTCCTAAGATTGACCATGCAGCACAAAGCTGCTGAAATCTTTCCAAGTGGAGAACTCCCGTAAAATAAATACGAAGGGAAATGTTTTCCACATTGTGTCACTGCTGTGTTGTTCGTCCCGTTCACAGAGGGAGGAGGTGGGGAGCAGGTCCTCCACCTCACGCCAGTGTACCTGTAGCTCTGAGCCATCCCACACCCTTCCTTCCCTGGTAGCAAACATCTCTGATGGCAGAAGCTGTTTTATGAAGCTTATGTTTTTTTTTAAAGGATCTTAAAAATAAATAGGCTTTAGCCTGTGTTTGTGCCTCCCCTCCTTGAAACCCCCTCTCTCTCACCCAGCTGTGAGTGATGCTCAGTGCAGGATGTCTCCTGCTGGCTCTGCTGCCCTTGGGTGGATGTCACATGGAGTGATTCTGTGTGTGCTCTGAAGCCTAATTACACCTCCAGGAGTGGGGAAAAAAGGATCCTGGGGGGGAAGGTCAGTTTGACAGCCTGAGATAAGCACTGGGTTGGGGTGGGGTTTTTTTGCATCACCTTCCCTCTATCTCTCAGCAAAGAAGAGTCTCTTTGTACCCCAGCCAGGTTCCCTGTGCCCTGCAGGGTGTTGCAGCTGCAGCGTGGTGTTATTAGCGCTGCCAATCACGGCTCCCCCAGAGCGGTGCTGATAATGAACCCACCGTGAACTCAGCCACGGCTGGAGTGGGATTAGCAGGGAGCAGCCTCCATCCCTTTGAAGGGTGTGAGGAGCGCGGTTGGGACCTCCCTGTTCCCAGCGTCATGTGGAAAGGGGCTGTGAGCAGGCAGTGGGCAAGGAGAACCATGGGGGGATCTGGAAGGGCAGGAGTGGGGCTCAGGGAGCTCCTGTTTGCTCGGGGAACTGGGGACGCTGGGACTGTGTGAGGGCAATCAGCCAGCACAAACGTTACCTGTGCAGACAGAGGGGGCTTTCTTGCTGCTTACAAATCTACTTCCAAGCCACATTTCCTTTGAGTTAGCACTAACACAGGAAGGGGAGAGGTGTTCTTGCATGAATAATAAAACCCGCATCCTCCTGTCCATCAGATGAGATAAAAAGCCCCCAGGGACACGGAGGAAGACAACATCATTATACAGGTCACCAGTAGGTTATTTTACAATCCTCCTGTATGGGGCTTGACTCTCCGATGCTGGTAGCACCAGCCGCAATAAAGGACTGTTCCTGCTGCAGGACTGTGGGGAGGGGTGGGCAGGGCAGGATCTGCCCCAGTGCTGGGTTACACTGTCCAACAGCTGTAAGTGTTGCAGATAAACAAAAAAACAGTAGCAAAAACAGTAGCACCACTGAAGGACCCAAGCCACCCCAAACATACTCTCAGCATACCCCTGTCATCTTTGTCCCCCTTTCCCAGGGGTGATTTTGCCAGGATGGCTTAAGTGGTGGCAGCCTGGAGGGGACATCAAGGTGGCACCATGACTGGGAAGAACAGTCAGACCTTTCCAGGTGTTGTGGTCTTTCTCACATGCTCCTGAAGTGTGAACTCCTCTCTGCCACACCAGATGTGCCAGGAGCCAGAGGGAGAACGTGCTCGATGGGGTGCAAGATTAATCTGCATTGCAGAGTGAAAACTGTGTGGCTGGGACAGACTCATGGCTTTCTGTGGGCATGGTAGCACCTCCATTGGCAGCTGGTGGCTGCAGGGGCAATGACAGGAGCCATCCTGCACCCAGGGCCACTTTGGTTCTGGGCAAATCTGAGACACAAGCACCTGCTTGCCCTGCTGTGGGGTTTCCTGTTTGAATCACTCAGTCCCCAGCTTCATCTTGGTGTGAGAAATTTGCCTGATGTCATGGCTAGGTCACTCATCCTGCCTGCCAGCTTGGATTAGATCCTGTGATTTGTGTCAGATCAGATTTTGGAAGATTTATTTCACGCTGCTGGTGTGCAGTGCTGGTGGGCATGAAGTTGGTGTGAGGGGGAGAAGGAACAGGACAAAGAGATTTCCTGGGAAATACACAGCTTCTTCTCTTCTCTTCTC